>CM068837.1:77876136-78476136 GCA_028554795.2 Sinohyriopsis cumingii
GAAAAGCTGCCGTACCGATGCTTAGGACCGGATTGTCAAAACAAGCGAGGATATTGGACAAATGTCACCATATGTAATTCGATAGTTGCTAAAATGTTTAAATAAACTATACAACAATCTGCTTTTTATAACCCTAGTTGAGAAGGGATGAATAATAGAAAGAATAAAAGAAACAACGTTGAATGGAGCCGCTGTCCTATAATTGTTAGTGTATCTGACTCGTAATCGAAATGTCGCGATCCCTTCCATACCAGCCCTGTAAACAAGCCTGCATCCAATTATGCCGGCATGCAATATCCAATAACGTGAGAAATGAAGCTTTATAAACAAACCATCCAAATAACCAAATGGCAATATTAGTGATCAAAACTTCTAAATACGTTTTCTGCAAATATTTTTAAATCAGTAAATTGAAAAAAGAAATATTATAACCTCACGTTTTCGTATTAAGAACATAACAATGATATTTGCGTAGATCGAAAGGGCAGTTTGAGAGTCGTAAGTCCATACCTTGGTCCGGAAGGACTTTTGTTAAGTCAGGGGCATTGGGTACGAGTCTTTTGACGTCTTTCTTCATTGTCACATGCCAATATATCTTATTTAGTTGACTAAGCAGGTTTTGTATGCATTATAAATAGATATATAGATAGATAGATAGATAGACAGAGAGAATGACTGATATATAGATTCAAGTTGAAGAGACTAAAATGAAAATAAGCAGCTGCTCTGACGCCTTGGATCAGAAAACAAGCAGATACGCCTAGCATTAATCTATTCAGTTTTGCCGACAATTATTTTATTTCATGTGTTTTGTGGCCGAGCATACTTGTACTACATTAGACCAAGTATAATTGATCTTAAATTGTTTTAAATTGAGTCTATTTGGAAACAATAGTTGTTTTGACATTCATTTAGATGCGTGTGAATAGTGTTTAAGGGTGGAACAATCATTGTCTAATTTAATAATCATTTAAGAAAAGTGCAGCAATTCATTACATAATTACCCAAATAATAATATTTGAGTGCATTTCAAGGATAACCATTTATCATTTTGTACTCTCCTGAATAAGAGAAGGCAGTAATTGTCATATTAGTAGTGCCACTCATTTCTCATTTCCTAATTAACAGCTATCATATTTTCTCAATATGTAATGATTTATGCCACCTATAACTGCATATACATTACGCCATCTAATTCACCGTGTTGTCTCAATGTAAATAAAACCGCTGAAATGATCAGGTGTATTTACTTACGTAACGTCATGATGCATGATCTTTGTGGGTGTAGATACTTACCGTGTACTGAAAGGAAAGAAAGAACACAATTAATATTTTATCGTTATTTAGACGCAAAACAAAGAAAGCGGGTTTTATATGCTGTAACAAACTCTCAAATGTTTAATGAACTGTAGGAAATCACAATAATAAGGAATCTCCACATATAGTCAGCCTTTCAGGATTGACGTGTCTCAATTGTATGTGCTTAGTCCACTCGTGTTTTAACATATATTTACGATATTTGCACTAACATTCCCTTCTGTTTGTTGATGACATGTTGTTACTAATGATTGTAGAGAAACAGTCCTACCTGCTGGTGTTGCAAACGAGAACGAATATTTTCAATATGTGGGTCATTTAGTGATTAGTGATTAGTAATTCAAAGAAAACAAAATTAATGAATATATCCTTACATACCCGAAAGGAATATCATCCACCACGCTCTAAGAATTCGTGTACATTTGGTACCAGTTGTAATCGCACATGAAATAACATGGGTACCTATCAAATGATTCAGCATTTCTGGTTGCGTAATAGCAGTATACAACCTAATGTGTAAATATTTGGACATTTGTGTGGATTAATCATCCACGGTTTGTGCAGTTATGTATTTTGCTTGCTTGCTATGTAGAGGAGGATACCGGCTATGGTGAAGAGTCAGGACACAAAGAGGGAAAAAGCTAAGAGCGCCATCATAACTCTACTGAAATATTAGCATACATTTTAAACGAACGTATTAATAGATGGTAGCTTTGTAAACGACCATTTCTCCAAAACTGTGATTAAGCAAGATTGCTAAGCAAATCAAAACAATAACAGCAAATTGAAACAGGGAGAAATGTGATTAGTCTAAATCAAGTGTTTATGTTCGCAATATTAATCAGCAAACCTAGTCGCGTACACAACAAAGACCAATGTACATGTGACAAGATGTGTCACTTTCATAACGGTGTTTGTGACGTATTTCCCTCGTATGTTTCTGAACTATTGCTCTTCTCGGCTGGTGAGTCTAAAATGTGCACACCTAAAAATATCAAGAACTTCATGGAAATAATCCACGTTGGAAACTAAAACCATGCTCCTGGAGTTGGACTAATACATACAATACAATACATGATGGAGGAAAGTATCTTCTATTTAAAGTGAATCAGACGATTAAACCACACAGTTATTGCTTTGACATTAGACATGTATGATATAATCTTGTATATGAATCTTGTGAAAGCGTTGAAAATACATACATACATACATGCAAACATACATACATAAATACATACATACATATATACATACATACATGCACACACGTATGCATACATGCATACATCCATATATACATACATACATACATGAATAAATACATACATACATACATATAAACCCACATACATACATACATACATACATACATACATACATACATACATACATACATACACACATATACATACATACATACATCTATCCATCCATCCATCCATCCATCCATCCATACATACATACATACATACATGCATACATACATGCATACATACATACATACATATACATACATACATACATACATACATATATAAATACATGCATACATACATACATACATACATACATACATACATACATACATACATACATACATACAACTTAACTAACAGTTGTGAAGCAAAGTATGAAACTGATTAAGTTTTTATTCGGTTGTCACTACGATTAACCATATATATTATGTTATCAGTTTCGTTTGTGACTGATATTCGCGTTCATATCATATGGTTTAACATTATCTAAGATAAACAAGCAAAAGTCGTATCGGGCTCTTCATATATTCTACATCTTGTCCTTATTGAAATATTTTGCAGCCCTTCTAGCTCTTTATAACTGAGTAACAGCAATGCATATTGCTTACACCTGACACCGGTGAACTCTTACACTCTTTTCTCATTGCGTCCCTCTTCAATATCCCACTACTAACTTTATGCGTTTTACCCATAATATTTTATTCTAATATTATTTCGTGCCTTTACTGTATAATGTGCATCCTTTGTAGTCAACGTGTTTTCTAAGTTGTAAGTTTTTGCAGCCGCATCCAACTGTAAGTTACGAAAAAAAAATGTTAAAAATAAATCGGGAATTCGTCTTGTCCATTTAAGCAACCAGCTGCATCGGTCACTTGTACGCGAATAGCTCTTCATAGTTTTACAATAAACGTTGCAAAGAACTACTTTGTAATTCAAGGCTGAAGTGCCACGAACTATAATAAATACATTCCTATAACCGTTTTAGCTCAGAGAGTATAGTTTTTGACTAGTTATCAAAGCGTCACGATTCATGTACAATCTAGGAAAAGAGACACATTTTGCTATGATTCCATTGGTGTCTTGGAATCATAACCAATAATGTAATGAAAGCACCTTAGAAATATGCCAATGATCGAACCAACAAAAGAAGTTTTGCATCAAAATAAATAGGCCGATTAGTCTTAATAGAAGTATATATAATCATTAAACTGAAAAAATTAAGTATGTAACAACACATTTTTGCCCATGATTCCAACAGTATAATGAGGGGAATGAATTTTCTACGTGATGCCTGAATCACATAGGTGAGTACGTTTTCTGCTGCCGTTGGCAATGACTGTTAGTCAAACACACACACAATAATGGGAGGATATATATATATATATATATATATATATATATATATATATATATATATATATATATATATATGATATTTTTATTCGGTGGCAAAATAATCACAAAACATAGGGCTGGTATTCTCAGTAGATATAATTTAGAAAAGAAAGAACTTCGCTTTGATGGTTAAACCTAGTTTTCAGCTCTAAACGTGCGATATATTTCGTTATTCTGAGATTCCGCCAAGAATAAGTTTTAATATCAGCAACGTAAATTCATTCTGATGCCAAACATGTCTTCAAGCTAGTTGCTAAAGTTCGCACATTTCAAAAAAAGTGATTAGTTTGCAAAATTTGCGAAGGCATATATATTATCTTGGTTTTGATTAGACAAGAGGACACAGATGTTTAACCGTATCGATGAATTTCCGCTCTCAAAACATAATTGTCAGTTTGGCTTCAGTTTAAATATATGATAAAGTGACACCATTTTAGTAGGTAAAACACTCTAGCGGACATGCAACCGAACTTCACTGATCTATGGCTTATCTGAACCTTGAAAAACGAATCAAATAGTGTATTCACTATGGTGAACAATACATTATCATAAGCCATAATCTTTGACTCTGTATCTGCTACAGCTTTCACCTGATATTGGATTTATAATGGTATGTATTGATTGGTTTAGATTTTACTGCTTCATGAACAAAGGTTCACTAAATAAAATCTTCGTTTGACAATAAAGTGCATACAGTTATTTTCACTTTGTCTATTCCAATCAAAGTCTATAGAAATGTGCATATATTTTGAAAGTTGTATAAATTATATAAATATTGAGAATTAAACGGTTTCTCTACTAAACTGTATCCTTAGGATGTAGCCATAGCTGAGGTAAAAATAAGGTAAAGCTGTATAACAATAACCATATTTGAATGCCATAAATAGTTATTAAAGATACCTAATGTGACTACTATGACTGTAACAGAGCGCAAATTTCAAATTGCGTGTGTGAATATGATTGCAGATAAAACAATGATTAGTTTCCTTAGGAACGGTAGCCAGTTGAATAAATATGAAAGAAGTGGTATGACGATAATCCAACTGAAGCTGTGTCATATAAATCAAATATTGAAAAATATCTACTGATATATCTTCCTTGCTGCATACGTGCATCTTTATTTAGAGTTCAGTGTTCAAGTCACTGGTTGAATATTAAGAATGGCAAACTTGAAGATATATTGCATATTGTCAGCATTGTTCTTGAAACGGATTATTGTTGACTGAAGCTGATTTCCACGCTTTAATGATCCATTCAAAAAATTTGTTATGTGAGATATAACTATTTACAACCTTTTAAGTATAATCCGGCAACAGAAGGAACATTTTGACAAATGTTGAAAGGCAACATTCCATAAATGTTTACATTGTCTGCAGATATTGGATCACCACATTTTTCAAATTAAAGAAGAGATCAAGAATAATAATGTAATATAATGTATAGTGTACCTGTAATTTATCAATATGATGTTATGAAAATTTCCATATCTTATTGTAATGTTTTATGTCCTTACCTAACAAACATATATTTACCGTGACATCATCTCATATAAAGTTGATAGTTCATCTTAGCAAGTAGAAATACTATAAATATTTTAAATATCAACATTAACTTGAGGATGGAAAACAATTATACTTTTAATGGTACAGTAATTGCATATTTCTTAATAATAACCCATGCGTAGTTGTCATACCTTGCACAAAGTACAATGTTTTTTGCTAAATACAAAAGTTTGCTACAGCTATTCAAATGCTAAAAAAAAACAGTTGCGAAATTGTGCATCAAAGTGTAACATAAATATATCCTTAATTTTCACAAGTGCGAAAGAAAATAAATGATAATAAGAACATGTTTTTAGATTATATATATATATATATATATATATATATATATATATATATAAAATAATAAGAGTTAATAAGAGATCAATATATGCATGATCAGTTTCAAAACCTTAAGAAACTGATGGAATGAAAGAAAAAAACCTGTAAAAAACACATAACTGTAGTAACATTCGAACGCACGGAGGGTAAGTGCCGCAACCAGGGCATTACAGGGTGACACGAATGCGAAAAAGATTTTACTATAATTGACAATATCAGCATCAATATTTGCCGAAAACAAAGATGATGAGATGGGTCAGAATGTTCAAAATATTTAAAAGGTTTGTTATTCATTTTAAAGAAGTTGATACAAAATTGAAATCTACATTGACAACTGCAACAAATGACTTTGTGAAGCCATAGCTGAACAATATTTTCAAAGAAGTCCATATAAACATCATATACTCATAGACTACCTTTAATATTAAAGAAATTAGACTGAAAACTAAAACTATGAAAAATATTTACGATTCATCAAGCATTCATTTAAGAGTTAAACATAAACTTACAATTTCCGGATTTAAAAATAAACATGAATTTTGGGATGTATCTATTGAAATATAATAGTTACTGGTAGTAGCAGATAGTACATTTTATTTTCACCGCTCATGAGGCCTAGTGGTTAGAGCGTCCGCCTCGGATGCGGGAGGTCGTGGGTTCGATTCCCGGCCGAGTCATACCAAGACTTATAAGAATCGTACTAACAGCTGCCTCGCTTGGCGCCCAGCATTAAGAAGTTAGTGATATGACTGGTCGGCCTTGTGTCATGATTATGTGACTGGGTGGGACATCATGCTACATGTCTGTGGCATGATGCCCCCAGTGCTAGACATCACTATAAACTGTCACGCTTTTGAGATCGTAGCAATATGACTGAAAAAATTGTTAAAGCTACGTTAAAAATCAAAATCACACACACACACACACACAAACTTGTTTTTGCGCAAGGAAATATTGTTAAAATATTGCAATACAAATCGGGACCACTTGAGATGAAATTTTACCGGTATAGAAAAAGAATAACTGCTAGAACCAATATAACATCGGAGTTGCAATTAACAGTTTTAGAAACTAACATCCAACGATGTCGAAGCATAGTAGCGAGAGCATAACAGGATTTAATAATTGATATTATGGAACATAAAGCACCAAAATATGTTTATTGGGTACATACGACCTTACGAAGAAATGTATGATGTTGGTATTGCACTCAGTGATAGATCATGTGAGGTTATTTACGCAAACGTTTCATGCAAGGTATTTTATTTAGCGCTGCAACGGAACTTTGATAGGAAGACACTGAAACATGCATATGTAATATCTGATAACGTCAGGTTGACAATATTGTTTTGGTGTTGCTGGACACCAAGATTTTTGTGCTAAATACGACTGTAGGATTATAACAAGAGAAAACAGGAAGAGGCATATTTTACAATCAATTAGAGAAGCTTCTACACACATGCACAGGCACACATGCATCTATCTATCTATCTATCTATCTATCTATCTATCTATCTATATATATATATATATATATATATATATAAATTTGTGTGTGTGTGAGTGTGTGAAAGAGAGAGAGAGAGAGAGAGAGAGAGAGATAGAGAGAGATAGGCATTCGTACGCAATAATTGTAATGTCATCTGCCTTGAAAATAAGAACTCTGCGGCAAAACATGACATTATGAATATTGTATAGTACTGGTCCAGATACTCAGCTATGCATTAAATGTGGCGTTGGAGTGAAATCAAGTAATCAAGTTTGCCATCCAGGTGGATCTCTTCATAAATATTTTAAGCCGCGTTAAACACAGGTAGAAAAAGACCCATATTAACACTACTACCTGTGGCTACCTTCTCATATACAGAGATAAGGAAATATTAGCTGTGATCAAACTAATCATAGTTTTAATCCTGGTATAGCACAAATATTAAAACAAGTTTTTAATGAATTTATTAAATAATGAAAGCTTTCTCCTGATATATATATATATATATATATATATATATATATATATATATATATATATATGCCAATTGTGCATCAGCTAAAACAACTCGCACATCAGCATGGAGTTCGAATAAATGGTCGTATGCAAAAGGCTTATATACATGAATTATTGAAACCCATACCAGCAATATTTCAACCTGCTCCACCATGGTCCACTAATCTATCGCCGGTTATTAATGCAAATGCAACAGTAAAACAACTAAAATATTGTTCACGTCAGCGTAATAGAAAACCACAAATGGTGCAAGAATAAATGATATCCTTGAGATAGATGAAGGATCTGAACAATGGGTGAACAAAATCGTCATCGGGTAAAAGAAGAACGCCTTGCATATGCTATTTTTATTGGAGCTGTTGAGCATGTCCGTGACGAATCACAACAGTCACAATTACCTGAGTTCTAATTTCACAAGCGTAGTCCTGAGTTAAAAAATTGACGTGGCAATTATCAAAACGACAAAAAAACAGGTAAGACTCAACAACTGTCAACAAATACGATTCCTAGAATCACATCGGTTTTACACGACTGTGTTCAATCTGGCGTTAGAGCAGACATTGTCCTTAATGCACATTTGTATATACCTCTTAATCGTGACATGGAACGATTTAAAATGACAAAAGTGCGGAATTATAGCGCTACTCGTTCAATCTTGAACCATAACAATACGAGTCTTTTGAATGGACGATTTCTGTCAGTTTTATATCAGACTAGTGACGTTACAAACTTGCCTCGAAAATCCCGATAGCACATTGGTGACCTCACCTCTGGCAATATCGTACTTCCCGTTCAGATTTTTAAAGCCGCACTGAGCAAATTTTAAACACGTAACTGTGATATCTCAATTAATGTGTTTGCTTCCGATAAGGGCTTTTATTTGCATGCACTATCCTCACTTGGGCAACATGGACTAACTCATCTTTATATACTCTTGCTGACTGATTAGTTCAGTGTAAGTATCGCACTACGTACTGATAAAGTAAATATGCTCGATTGATTAACCAACAGAGCAAGGACCCAACAACTTCTCACCGATTATGACTTTTGCTGTGGTGGGAGTAGTGTAAAACGGCTGAGGACAATAATGCTAGAACAAGTCAAAATCATGTTCAAATTAACTGCAGTGTAGCGAACGAAGTATCTTTCTTATAGAATCTGGACGTTGAATATTTCAATGTTCCAGTGGAAATCTCTGCTTCCAAATATGCAAACGTGTCCAACTCCACAGCCGACGGCTCTAAAACAACACAAGTCTCTGATCACGAGCAATGCTTAAGTGTGACGGGCAAAGCTGAGGAACAAGTATTGTACTGCGGCAAAGACTCTGTTATAGTGTTTCTGAAATTGATCGAGGTTACATCAAAATCGATTCAGTAACGATTCTATTCACAAACTGACATGATTTATACAGAGCATAACATTCATGAGTTTTCCGCAGCCACTCCATGATGGATCTTTTAAGAACTTTTCCTACCACTGGCACCAATGTCTGTGATCACTTTCACGTCTAGTTAAGCTGAACACACAACTTGTAATGTACAGTTAACATTTACCCAAAGAAAATTAAAATCCCTCTAGCGTGTCATAACTTTAATGGGTGTGATAGTCACTTCATAATGAAAGCGATAAACCACGGCATCAAGCTCAAAAATAAGCGTAAACCCCCTAAAACATGGAAACATACATATCGTTTAAACTAGGCCATGAGGAGTTAGTTCATCGAGTCATTACACTTTCTGAATTCTTCATTCGACAAGGCGAGAAGGTTGGTGCCGCAACATTTACAATCAATCTACAATACTGTCATACTAATACGACTTATTAAATGAGAACAGGTGTGTATCAATATTAGTACATGTATGAGTGGAACAAATGTGCTACAGCTCAGTTGCCACCGAAGGAAACATTTTATTCATCACTTTCACTTGTCGGTACTCGCATGTAGAGTTTGGTACTCATTCGAATGCAAAAGCCAAGGCGACTAGCACGATCTATAGTTGTGTACCGATCTGTTGTTTTTCGAGGCACTGCCATAAACATTTACACGCTTGGTCCAGCACATTACATTCGATCACCTGGATTGGCTTGAGATGCATTGTTTCATAAAGCGAAAATCGAGTTGGAAGTGCCCACAGACGTTGAACAACATCTTTGTATTGAGAGTAATCTTTGTGGCCGGATTTCCATGGCAAGGCACATATATGCGCGCCCCAACAAATCAAATGTTGACGGGTAAGAACCCTCTGCCGCGAGCAGTTCCATCAGGTATCTCGAAATGAATAACCTCTACAACTGAGAAATGATGTAACCGTTACCGACTGGTGGGTTTCAGTGGCTTGAGCCCATGGAAACTTCGCTTCTTTCTCGAAAGCTTGTGCAATTACAACATAAGCAGTGATCACAGACATTTATTTGAAGTTGATCTTGATTACCACGAACATTTACATGACGCACACGATTATCCGCTGACAACAATATTGTTGTCAATGCCTGGTACATGGCTTTATCCGTATCATTGATTGATCACCGATTAGTCGAGACGTAAATAAATTGAATGCACCAATATATTACCATGTCCTAGAACTAAACACAATTATGCACAGCATATACGAAGCCTATCGTTGCAACTGCGATGGGGTATGAGTGTAAGCAAGATTCATCGGTAACTTGAATTTCGCAGCAACGCTTAGGTGGAGCCATATATTCAGATTATTACGGATCTGAGAACAAAGGAAACAAACGAATTTCAATAGGACATTTTCAAGCTCATTAACAATTTGTGTCAGGAATCTCCATGAAGAATTTGTGCAAATAAATCCGAGTCGATCTTATCAATGATAGCAAATAAGACAATATTCGAAGTCTCATTCATGACCCGGTCATTGAGTCCAGACAGATTTAAGATGGTGGAAGTGTTTCCATCCTCAGCTAAACCTTTAAAATATAAAAAATGAAGTTGACAGAATCAATATATGCTGGTTCGTCTGTGTAGGTTGTGTCGAAGTTACTAATGTAGTATTTTTACTATGACAAAATCAAACCGTTTGACCAGGAACGTCAAAATGTTTCACAGTTACAACGACTCGCTGATAACGCAAATCTGTTCTTTAGTATCACGAATACAAAGTATGATCAGATAAACGAATTGAAGAATATGTAAGACTGCGGCCTAAAATTTGATCTATTTTTCTCGGATTTAAAAATGTTCAAAGGGCAAAAGGGCTCGCAAGAAGGAATTCAAACACGACATGCATGTGGAATGTCTTTGAGACCGACGTGAATTCACACACACGGGGTATATTATACGATTTCAAACATGTCACATGCACTAATCAAGCGATGGATACTCCCTATGGAATCACCAATTACGTGTTTGGTCATATTGCCATTGTAAATGATAGGTCTAGTGGTACATCAAAGTTTTCACACAGTGCTCAGTGGAAATTCCGCTTTTAATGAAACGTCTTCAATTTCCTCGAAATCATATCCTCGGCTGGGAGGTCTGGTTCAACCATGCCACGATGATCCAAAAACATTCTTTGGTTGTCTTGGAGAAAACATATGTGCAGAGATAGCAAACCCATGGTTCTCCAGGTGCATACATATACCGACAAAAAACTTAACGTCAAGTGGTTGTAACGTAGTTGGCTGTGAAATCATTTCCGATTGAAGGTAGAGTCTCGCGACAGTCTTGTGTAGAATCGCATAGCCTGGATTTAGTCCAATCGTGAGTGTGACCTAATTGTTGAGTCCTGAGTTCGACTTAACTGTTGAGTCCTGATATGACTAGCGGAAGATGAGTATTCTATTCGTTAGACTTATATTGCCTCATTACTACCTATTGCGTTTATAGATGACCGAAAAACTATTATACTAGTTTTGTATTAATTAATTCGCAATAGGATGGTCGCGATGAATGTTGATATGTCGAAGACGAACTCGTACACAATGGATGGTTTGTAACGCAGTAAAACACCAGATACATTCTTTAACATAACTCACTTGCAGCAATTGTGGTCATATGAGTGGCGAACGTATACAAATTCGATCGAGTGTATATGTAACACTTGTAAAGTCATGTCATGTCAACCGTTCCGCCTTCAGGTAATATCAATAATCGTTAAGACATACTTAACCGGAATCGTGTTGAGAAAACAATACATCAGCCTTATTAAACTCATATATTTACAAATTAATCAACTCACGTTACATTGTCCTTGGTACTGATAGATAAATTTACCAAAGCGCATGTTTCGCCAACCATGTTAAAGCAATCATATGCGTGACTTGTTCCGTACTGGGTAACATTTCATCGATGGTTTCACAAATTCCATAAGCTTGCGGAATGTAATATATGTTCGACAATGTCACTCTTTTAAATCCATGGTTTTGTGTGTGTTACAATTAGTTTGCTTTCAATGAGAGGAAGTTACCAGTCCAGTCTTAGCTATGACACATTTTTTGACGACCATTCTTGCAATTCGATCTCCAGCACATGGTGACACAATCGTATTCAAGTCATTGAGGAGATCGCCATCATAGCGTTGATACGCATGGATATCACTTGATGCGTAATAAGCATGGTCATGTAGATAACTTGCAGCATTAACACGATTCCTGGTGATTCCCCAAGCTTTCTGTGTTATAATCGAGTTATATATCCAGCTGTGTACAGGGCGGTCAACAAGTGTATCCAGGAAGGTGCTTTTCACAATAGTATTCCCGGTGTTCCCGGTAACGCTGCTAATGCAATCACGATATCACCGAATCTTTTGTTTTAAAATGTGGTACTTTATAGGTCTATATCGAACACAAGTTTCATTAATCATTTCACGTCCAGTATGTGTTGAGCTCAAGTTAGAATTGTGAGACGAGGTTTCATGAGACATCGTACACAATATGAATACATTATCCTATTATATACTGTCTCATTTAATGGTCGCAGGAAAATGAAAATTCGCACATCCATCACTTAAACCGTCCAAATATGGAGATGGAGACCTATTTCCAAACTCAATTCGTGCATCGATCATTGGTTCCGCTGGATCAGGAAATCACTTAACTGTTGCTGAATATGATTTAACAAAGGATGCAGCGAGATCGTTTGTAAATGACCAACCGAGCTATGATGTTTCAAAACGTTTTTCTGAAAATACTGCTAAGCAGAGATTGTAATACAACCACAATCGATTTCGTTTTCAGCATCGCTCAAGCAAAAATCGCCGATGATCTGAATGCAAGCAAAACCATTCGTATCGAAAACAACGATGTGGTGCTTGAAAATCAAGTCAATTCCGCACAAATATTTTTTTCAAGGATCAGTCTCATACACACTTTATTTGTGTGACCGAACAATAAACACATGCGCAGAAGGGGATTCGTGATAACTGTAACATGCTGATAATACTTTGAAGCATCGACATTCGTGGATTTAGGCTGATTTACAAAGGAATATTTTTCAACAACATTGATTTAGATTAGAAGACAAAAATCTAGACTGTTATTCACAAATGAGGCACTTGTACGGGTAATAGTTATCAGGCAAAAACGATCGTTAGATGTAAAAGGTACCGGTGTAAGCTTTTTCTTTTAAATGATACGGTTGCAAAACACATAGAACGCACACTCACTGAAAAAAATATTCCTGAGGCAAAGGTTTACTGTGATTGTACGACAGTTGTACCAGTGAAAATGGGTAACTGGCTAGAACTGCGTGAGTGAACTTCACCTGTAAAACAATGTGTTTGGACAGCGTCTGCCAGTGCTGTGACTGTACGATGCGATTGTATTATTAATATAACTATGATGGACATTAAATTTTCTCGACTTGAAAAATTAATAGAGGCGGAGAAACAGATGTGATATGAAATCACAAAGAGATCAGTGTTGATAGTAAAATAATATACGCTCGTGGATGGTATTAGATGCTATTGTGATCTTTCCCCAGCCTCAACTCTTGATCTTGGTGTGGCTGGAATCATATGAACGATAACCATCTTAGGTGCGCCAATCGGAATTATTTTCCGGGGCTATAGCGATAGTAACCGCTGTCCCTGGTGGCTGTAGTAATTAGTTCGATACGATTGTATTCAGGAATCTGTATCTTTTGATAGATGCTAGCAGTAACACAGGCAATATCAATACGATCAATAAACTGTATTCGGTAGCTATCGAGGATAATATAACTTCCTTGGCTGAATTCGTGAGAGTTTTGACGGAAATGGAAAATGTCCGACAACTCCTAGCACACTTAAGAAACAGTGCTGTTTGGAGATTTACAAACAATATAAGTCGAGCAAGATTGGACTCAGCATATAAATACATATATGCATACAGACATGCATGCATACATACATACATACATACATACATACATACATACATACATACATACATACATACATAATTACATACATACAGACATACGAATATACATACATAGATATATACATACATGCATTTATGGATACATACACACTCTGGAACTAACAACTGTAGACCGCAATTATGCAACTGATTCAGATAATTCATCGACTGTCACTAAAATGTACGATATATAATATGCTATCGGATTCGTTTGTGATTGAAATTCGCGTTCATATCACATGAATAAAACTTATATAGAAACAAGGAAAGGTCTTTTCGGATTATGTAGAAATTCACACTTTCTTCCTATTTAAATTCTGTAAAACCCTTCTAGCTATTAATAAATGAGTCACACTACCACACATTGCTTACACCTGACACAGGTGAACTTTACGCTCTTTTTCTCATTGTCTCCACCTTCGGTCCACCATCACTAACTTTATGCTGTTTTCCCATAAGAGTTTATTCTAATCTTACTTCGCACTTTCTCTATATATGCATCCTTTGTAGTCAATATGTTCTCTACATTATAAGAACGTGCAGCCGCATCCAGCTGTAACAGTTACAAAAATAAATGTTAGAACTAAAATGAGAAATCGTCTGGTCCATTTAAGCAAGCAGCTGTACTGGTCACGAGTACTAGCTATCTACAATTTTACTACAGACGCTGCAATGAACTACTTTTCATAGTTCCAAGCTGAGAATGCCATGATCTATAACCCATATATTCGTATAGCCGTTTTAGCGTAGATATTATGGTTTATGACTAATAAAAAAGGAGTAGCGGTTCCTGCACAGTCTAGATAGAGGTACATTTTGCTCCAATTCTATCGGTGTCATGGAATCATAACCAATATTGTAATGAAATTACAGTATAAATCAGACCAGTCATCGCACCAACGAAAGAGAGGTCGATCAAAATAGGTCAACTCTTCTTAATACAAATAAATATACTCACATAGATTCCAACAATAGATTGCCTTTTCTTTTTGTATAGCTTTTTGAGAACAAAACCTCCCTTGTATCTACGTAACTTTGTTTTCCTCTGTAAATTTGCGCCATATTTCTTTCTTCTATGTTTCCAAGGGAAACTAGCTTCCATATCAGTGATATCAAAGGTTTGTAATATTACATGTGATAGCAGACTTTTCCCTGGGTATATTTCTAAAATTGGCAATTGTCAAAGGAATTCATTAAGTAGAAGTGGATGTATGCTCTTGCTTTTGACTTGATAAGAACATACTTAGCATTGGCAACAAATATATAAAGTTGTTCTCCCCAAAACATTAACGTTTTGGCTCACGGCTAAATTCTTTGAAAAAGTGACCCATTCTCAGATGATGAAACGTTCGAATTTCTTCTATGCTAAGACATCTGAAGATTAAAATAAAACGATTCTTCCACAAGGTTTCGATGGACATAAAATAAATGTTTAGACACAAAAATAATATAAGTAAGCATAAAATAGCAATTTGATACGAATTTAAATTATAATATTTTCATGTTATTCGTTTGGTATATGTAATGTTTTATACATGGCAGCTGACACTTTATATTAGTCAGAACAAAAATAATCTGCATACGATAATTGTATAGCTCCTTAATGTTTACTGTAATGTGCTTACATCTGAATAATATTTGCAGTATTACTTGGTGTCAAAAGCGTCATAACCGTAATACTCTTATATTCCGACATTCTGTGTATTATTATTTAGCTCAAAAATTCGCCATAATTTTAACGGGTTTACTTTCGTATATTCTGTGTAATTTTACTCAGTGTCAAAAGCATTATAACTGCAATTTGTTGTGGTTTTTTTCGGATATAATATGCACTATTAACCAGCGACAATTTCATGACAATAATAAGCTTAAATTCAGATATTGTATCTCATAGTATTCAGTAACAAAAGCATCACATGTGCACAAATTAGGTTATTTGGAGAAATATGACTCGATAAATATGTTTTGTGTGGTACATGTTGTATTATGTCTTTATTATATTCACGTAGCAATTAGTTATGCATTATTCTGCTTTTGTGGCTAGTTATGTTTGTTACATACCTTATATTTGACAAACATTACTGTATTACACTATAAGCAATGATTATGCAAATCCGATTTTCCGATCTAAATCTACTGTATACCATGACATAGTAATGAATACATACATACATACATACATACATACATACATACATACATACATACATACATACATGCATGCATGCATGCATGCATACATACATACATGCATACATGTATAGTACGTATGCATCTTTTGAATAACCAGTTAGACAAATAGAATAACCAATTAGATAATTATTTATGTGGTTACGATGAATTCTACAAACATATCGGCCAATCCCTTGGTCATCCCAACGTCACCATATATGCATTATCCCACGACAATTTTCCCACACTCTTGATCATCGTACCATCTGCATAGTCCAAAGAAAAGTCGGGCCCACCATTTTTCTTCATACCATCTGCATTGCCGCCATCATAAATTGGTTTCGGATCGTTTTCCCTTTGTCCCACTGTGATCGTATGGCTACCTATATCGGTGATTTGTGCGCAGAAGAATGTTGATATTAGTCTTTCACCAAACTCATCTCATCATTTGTTTTAAGTCCGAAATCAACCTCTTTATTTAGGGAGTTTGTGAATTTTTAACGTCCATGATCTGAGAAGGACAGAGACAAGATATAAATAATGATGATTTGCAGATTCTGAAGAATTTGGATATTTATGATTCATCAAAATCATGTTATCTCTTTGCGGAAAAGTCGAAAACAGAAAGTCGAAAACTAATCTCAATATTAAGTAAGTCTCTCTATCCGTGTCAATGACATGGGATTGAGATGGAAGCATATTATCTGCATTTTACATCAATGTGATTATTTTGTGATGTATCCATCTCATCTGATCAAGTGTTGAAAGGTTCAAAATCAATCTCTTTCTTTAGGAATTTTCTGACGTTTCAACATTCATCGTCTGAGATGAACAGGGATAAAATAAATGGTTATGTAGAGATGATCCATAATCACCATGTGATTTTTTTACAGACGACTTTCTTCATGGTGATTCCCAGATAGTTTGTGAGATCACTTATATCTTCGATTGTGTTATCAGATGTTGCTCAAAATTAGTGATCGCCATAGAATTATCGTGCAGGTGCTCTGGCTGGGGATATAAGGGTCTTACGAGATGTTATTTACCCACCTATCCCATTGAGTTCAATCTCAATATGTATATGATTCCAATGGTTCTGGATTTCTCTGTCCTCACTTGCAGCATCGTAAAATAGACCTCTAGTTGGAATGAAGAATTCGTGTTCTTCATCCGCAAATAAAATGATGGAAATCACTTGTCAGTTCATTGATTCGGTTTCGTCTCACTCATTTGAGTCGACCATATTTAGATAAGCTATCGCTTTGCGATAATCTATGTTATTATCAGCAATTTGTGCTGATGTTATGGATCACAAAATTGTGTCCTACTCTACAAAGAATGACATTCATACACAAAACGAGATATTGTCATCGTTTTTCTTCCGCCATTGCAAGGTGCATTTACTCTTGCAAATCAGCCATAATTACAATTAAGTTAAGGAAAATTCTTAGTTTTCACGTGTCTAACTGCTCCATACTGGTTACTTTCATAATTGATATAGATGGGATTTCAGTTACGACATGTTGATAGTATAAACTGTCACATTGTAGTATTTAATTGATTAATTTCATGTAATCAATGATACCGCTATAAGATATCGTCTAGATTTCATGTGTTCTTATCGACATGAGTTTGTAAGGCGAGAACGCTATGATGAATTTGCCATCCTGACGATGACACCGAATGTGTCAAACGTAATCCGTCAGCATGATGTAGGCTAAGTGACATTATCCATGTGCTCTTCGTCGGTTAATCCCGCATCGATCGTGTCTTCCTTATCTTCACCATAAAAGTGATTCTTGCAGCCAATGAATTATGTTTGTATCTTCCAAAGTCGGTATAGTGCGTTCGTTTATAATAATACGCATTGTAATTCAGGTGAGACAGCGAATATTTCCTGAAAACTATGTCAACCAGCAATTTATAGTCTGCTACTTCCGATGTCCATTTTAATCTTGAATATATTTGTGATATATCATTATCAGACAAATTATTATTACTGCGATAATGAGGCATTTGAACTCCAGCAACGTGACCTTGTCATCGATGATCATGTATCCATCAGCTGAATACCTGAATCATGGACCATCAAATATACAAATATCATCACCTACAAACTTTGATTTAGTCACGTATTTAATGTACCTCTTATCCACTTTCTCAAATAAAGAACCCCATCTGCATGGTAAAGGGGATGCTTCATTTTTGGTGACGACTTACCTTTTCATGAGCAATGTCTTTCGGTGACGAACAGGGATTCCGAGGAAGGACATAGGCAATTTCCGATCCTCCAATTTTAGTCGTGATCAAATAATGCCATTTTAATTAACATTGTTTGATTTTGTGTCTCTCCATGAATGTATAAAGCAAACGCTTTCAGATCTCTGCTTCCTCTTCAGATTTGTCATTTTTTATACGATACCATGAAATAATTGCAAGTACTTTAAATCATTCCTTCACTCGAGGTAGCGAACATAACCATCTTTGATGAGCCACAGTGAAGACTTATCACTAAATGTAATCTTTCCAGGCATGTAAATATTTAATCTAGTTCCAAATCTGAATTTGATCACGACGTTGGTGGTATTTGTTGAAGGAACTACAGAATAATCGTCTACACATAGACTTACATCGCTGATTATCGCAGCCACATTGATCGTCTGATGTTCACTCACATTTAATTTTGATTTGTAACAAACTGTTCATTGAAGGCTGTACATAAATTACGTGGATATATTTCACGGATATACCGATTAGAATCCTGCCACATTATAAAGAACATTCATTCCATCTTTGAACGATTCATCGATGATTTCTGGAATATTAGCTGTACCTATGATTGGAAACACTTCAACACGATACACCTACACCATACCTGATCTCATAAGATAGCAATTACACTCAAGAATGAAAACAGCTTATATATCCTTTCCGTTTGGCTATCTCACAATTAGGAGACTTGAGACAATTCTCGTTTCCGACATGTCCATAATTATAATTTTGCACCATGAATGTGGTATGGATTATCGTTGCTTTTGTTCAAATCCCTGATAGACAGTTGATCAAAATCTAATTCTCCCCATAAGTCTAAGGGATTATCGTTGGCGCTAATAACATATTTTTATTCTAAATCTCTTATTTAATATCTTCTTGCAACATTTCATTAACATTGTGTTTTATTATTTTTTACTATTCTAGGCTGTGTTTTTTGATCGTTCTCATCAAGTATTTGACCTTGTTGCTGATGAGCGCGGTATAATGATCTGATTAAATGGTTTTCATATCATGTTTGAATGGTGTTGTCTCCCGCTTCCGAGGCTGACGCTCTAATCACTTGGCCACTGGAGTGGTCCCCCGATATAAATAATGATAAAATCACAGCGAGGCATCAGATACACGATACGAAAGAAATTTATAATTATTGACAATTCAGATTGTATGAACACAAAGTTTGAGGCCATATATATATATATATATATATATATATATATATATATATATATATATATATATATATATATATATATATATATATGATATAAATATTGTATAGTTCATGCGCGGTGTTTGCGTTCATTATATGCTATTGATAATGTAACATTGTTTGTTGCACTTGACCTTGTCGAAAACAATGTCTATCTCCTATATAGCCTGAGTCATTGTAAACATATAATACATAGCTAACATATCTTCTACATGTATTGCGTGAATATTGGGATGATTATTAATAAAGTATACATTTATTTCGGTCGGTGTCTAGGGTATTGAATGTCCCCTATAAATATAAATGGTTATCCTTATATATTCTACATTCGATATTATAACTTAGTACCAGACCGTCTATTTATAACTGATAAACATTAGGAACATTCAAGAAAGATATTTTCCATCAAGTATATATACTCCACATTCTGTATTATAACTAAGTACCAGAACTTGCATTTATAACGGAGGTTCTATCTTGTAAACATTAGGAACATTATACACGGTTGTTTTCCATCAGGTAATATTTTTTATTTAGAAAATGCTAATTGTGACCTGAGTTAAAGTAGAAGAGTCCATATTCTTGTTTTTCTAGAAAGTATTCATTCGTGATATAAGGTCCTTGCATAATCGATTGTGTTATTGTTGTGTTCAGCAATTTATTTGGGCTAGAATTTATTTATTAAACTTTTTTATTTACTGGATGTACAATGTGGCCATCAAAAATAACAATGTTTTAAACAGAGACTTAACTTTACAGAGAAATTTCAGATAAGGATATATGTTGAATTGTATTATTGTGATTAACAAAATAATGTTTGCACATCACCACTACACGGTCAACCACAGGCACATCAGCACTCCCAGCATTGGATTTAATTTGGATTTTCACTGAAGTTTATGCAGAACCGTTACCATTAGGAATTGTTAAGACTTTTAACCGTAATGCTATTATTAATTCGGAGTTAATTTGTAATAACGAAAGTTCTTTCTTTACATTTGTATTCTATTGAAATAAATTATTTGTTGAATAGTACAAATATAAAATATGTTCCTTCTCACTCTTGGATATTAACCTATTTTAAACCTTACTGGAAACGTTAAATCTAAAACTTTAAATCTTATCATACAATGACATTGACATATATATATATATATATATATATATATATATATATATATATATATATATATATATATATATATATATATCTGTGTGTGTCTGTGTGTGTGTGTGTGTTAATTGATCTTAATTGCATTCATTATTATTTGTGTAAAGTTTAAGGTATAAACAATTATTGCATTTTTTAAAACTCAGCACTGAAATGTAGTCGATACTGTATAAAAGTGACGACATACTTAAGCATAATACCATATATATTTGCATAAAACGTATGCCATGTAATGAGTTCTTCTCATTTCAAATAAACGGATGTAACTATTGAGGTAATAACGTTATGACTCATTCCACACATTACCAGATTAACACCTTCCGAAAGTTTTGTCGAATTTGTAATGCTATAGATTTAGTTACAACTATAATGCTGGCTCACACTGATCTCCTACAGACATACTATTTTCTCGAGAAACGTCGGCTGATGCTTCACACACAACCTTCACTTTTGTGGTGCAATGAAAGGAGAACCCATGTAATGTCAGCTACCTTTACGTACGTAACATCATCATGTATATTTATCTTTACTGTAAACACTTACCAACTGCACGGAAAGAAAAATAATGCAATTAATGTTGTATCATTCAGACGTACTATAACACCAGCAAGTTTGATATGTGTGTTCATTATTCAGACGCACTATAACAAGTGCATGTTCCATATGATGTGGGAACACATGCTCCTCTATCACATCGACCCAAATCAAATTGCATCATAGGGTTGCTATTAGAACATATTAATAACATAGTAATACAACTTTGAATATAACAACTTCGTGTCTCGTGTTGGTTTCCATCATTAGAGCGTTTTTTACTCGGGAGCACCTAAATCCTTACTCAAATAAAGTCTGCGCCATGTTAATCATTTGCTAGTATGAACAGAATGCTCACTTAAGTGTTTATTGGGATGCAATATATGCATTTTGTTTGCATACAAATTATTTTATGAGGTTATATAGCATTATTTCTCTCATCACCAAAATATCGTAAGACATAAGCAATTCTAAATATCAGTATATCAAGGGTAATGTGCCCCAAGAATCTATGTTTGGACCACGTCTACTTGTACCATAGTAAACGATATTCTCATTTAAATGCATTTTGATAGAAATTGTTTGCTTCTGATACGTCATTATTAACGAATATCGATTACACAATCCTAGCATCTGGCGCCTTGAAAGAGGACCTACATAAACTAAGTAGGTGGTCAGTTCAGTGATTACATTCACATATTTTCACAAGGAATATCACCAACCACACTTAGGAATGACAGTATGATATATTTGTTTAGGAATATCAGTTACCATCAACAACTGTGTTTACCTATTGCCGATATTATCTGTTCGATAACAAATATAAATGAGATAACTATAGCAATATTGAAAGCATAAATAAAGCGTGATGTTTGACATTCAGCCTCACTAGAAAATTAGTATGGCTCCAATATATCACCTTTATAAAATACATGCACTAAGTATGAAAAAGAGCAATCATGCAAAATGCAAGCATACCAGGAATGATAATGGGTAAAGTAACAGTGGCTTTTTCTTATAAGAAAAGTATGGAGGAAAGAAAATATCAAATAAGTTCAATAAGCAGATACAAATAAGTTCAATAAGCAGCTACAAACATACAAATCTGACACATTTGTATAAAACAAAATGTACTGTGGTACGAAATTTAGAAATTCGTGGCCCATGGTTTTATCACATACCCCACATGCAAACAGTATACGATATAGTGAGAGATATAAAGCAAAACACTTTTTACCAGGAACATTTATTTTGAACAGGAGATTTTTTTCCTTTTTATATTCATAACAGCTTTCATGCACATGTACATTGGTTTATGTTACACATCAATATTAACCTAGAACAAAATCCTAAATTGTTAATATCAAGGAGAAACAAATTAGGAAATCGAAGCATTTGCTAGATTGTAGCTCTCTAAAAAGAATTTCTTCAAATCTTATATTTTCATCAGATAATAAGTTAAATGCGGTAAATAAAAAAATCACTAAACACTTTATTTCAATTAAAACTCCATTTGAATTTGTCATTACTTTGCATTGTTTTAGCCTCTCGTTAGAACGTTGTCCAGGAATAACGTAAATGACCAGTGATTGAGGTTTGTATTTGTTACATGGAGATTTGCCAAATTCTAAAACATTTACATTAATGAAGTAAACACTTTCAGTCTGTACCTTTCGGATCCGGGTGTATATATTTCTCGTCTGATAGAGAAAGAGAAAGAGACAGAGACAGAGAGAGACAGCGATAGTATGTAGTTGCCGGTAAATAAAGATGAGAATCATCTTCGCAGATGTGTAGACGTTGAAAGCAGCTAACTAGTAAATGCCAGCATTAGTACTAGAGTTATATAATTTATTACAATTTCGTATCGCAAACCTTACTTATTTTCGACAGATTAGAACATAATTTAATATGGCTTTAGTGTACACACATATATTAACATGCCATGACACCAGAAACTCCGCATATTGAGCAACTTGACTTGCCTTTGCTTAGCATTGTCACCCTTTTTACAATGCTAGTCAAACATTTCCGAAGAATTTTTAGGACTTCATAATAATTGTCTAAGACGTTATATTGAACATAAATTAAGATTCTTCGAATCAAAATCATTTAATTATACGGGATTAGTTAGTTAGTATCGACAGTAAGCGAATACTCTATAATCATGGATGTATCGACCGATAAACATAAAGTCGCGAAAATAGAATAAAACGAATTAGAACATAGCAATCTTCATTTTAACATAAAATATGAACTATATTTACATTACTTGGACCTGCCACAAATATAAAAAAATCTCTCTGTATGTTTTGTCTCTCTCTAACTTTGTTACGAATTTCAGCATATTGTGAATTTTTTAAAATAAGTATTGTCTAATGAGATTTTGATAAATCAAGACTGTTGGCACTTAAGCATATTCCACGATTTTGGCGGTATATCAGCTCATTAAAATTCGTTCTCGTACTATACATTTCTTGATTGTTTTGGACTTAGCTTACAATAATGTACGTTCCTCTTAAATTCTAATTTTATAGCTTAAGTGATTAAGTTATTCGTTGAGTTTTGCAAACCTTGTTTCTCTTACTACTTTATATTATTAAATTTAAGACAAGTGAGTAGCAGCCATAGATATAATGTATTATGTACTCTTCCGTGACGAGCCTTGTGGAAGACCAAAAGAAAACCCGAGTACATAAATTATACTTGATTACGCCATGGTGTGAAAAATAGTGTATATGATCAGCACCTGGGCACAGTTTTCTGAAGATTAGTTTCAACAAGTCAGGGAGATTATAAATAGATATTCAGCTTTGTTTATGATAGGTCATAATGAGTTAACAAAACTTGCAAAAAAATTAAGTACCTCATTCTCAATGAAAATTGAGGAATATGGAATACATTATAATGAGCGGTAGACAATCAGCGAGGAAGTAACTGTAATGCAGGACCTGATTGTAATTTAACACGCAAACTTTTCGGTTTCACAGTCAACCTGTGATGTTATTGAATGTGTATATGTGTGTGTTTGTGATTTGGAATTTTAACGTAGCTTTTACAATTTTCCAGTCACATCGCTACGATGTCTAAGTGTGACAGTTAATAGTGCTGCCTATCACTGGGGCATCTGGTCGAAGACATTTAACATCATGTCCCAACCTGCCACATTATCCTGATAGCAGGCCGACCAGACTTAACATCACCCTCTTCTTAATGCTCAGCACCACGAGAGGCAGCTGATAGTACTTATTGTATAAGTCTTAGGTATGACTCATTCGGAGTTTGAAACCCACGAACTCAGCATCCGAGGCGCATGCCCAGACCACTTAGGCCACCAGAGCGGTGTGGTATTCGTGGGAAACAGAGAAAGATGGATCAAATGTTTGATGTATATATTTTGTTAAATAACTGGTTTTTATGCCAAACCGATGGCAAAAATACCGGGATTTTTTTCAAAATTGTCAATGTACCAATATTTCAAGACAAGATTACACTAAAGAATATTGGCAGGTGCCCATCACAGATGATGATGCACGTAAACTTCATTCTCACAACTTAGTTACGTTGACGATCTATCTTTGTTACAGCATTGCCAGGAAAATCAAAGTACAGCTTTTTCGACAAACTCAAAATTATCAATATCGAAGAGAGGAAAACCATGTACAATCTAGTTTGGAATGTTTTGACCATATGTTAAGTCGGTCGGGGTAATCGAACCGTAACAAACAGAAGCGATCAAAGACGATTATAGATCAGAACTAAAAAAAAACCTATTCCATTGCGCCTTTTGTTAGTCGGGTTGTGTATGAAATTCGTATCAAATTTGGCCGCTATAGATTGTCCTTGGCGGACTTGGCTAGACACCTGGCAAGCCAATACACTTAGATTCACGCTCTTAACGGATAACTGATCACTGGTAACTAAATTTGCCAGTTTCCGACAAGGCAGTTTTGCAATAGGAAAACGAAGGATAAAAATGCCTGATACTAATGCAAGTACGCAATTGCTCTTTAGGGAGCAAAAGGGATTACCATATCTGGAAATACTCGACGAGGAAGTAAGAAGCTACGTAACAATATGATCGGACCAGTTATCTCCATCGTTTTGTTCACGGATTAAAAACAAGAATATCCATCTATTAGACTACCCTCGACATCGACAAAAGATGCATGCTACGATGCTGCAAACGAGAACAGAAGACATACAAAGCAAGTGCAATCATATACAGATTTAGATTTGTGATTGACCCCAATGTGATAGGTGGTTCATTACAATCTCATGAGATCTTCATGGCCACAGCAAGAGCAACTCCAAGACAACCACGTCACGATCGCTATTTATAAATAGTGTAAGTTCCTTTTTATAGTTACACTTTGTATTCTAGGATAATACATTATTTGTTGAATTTTACAAAGCCTGTTGCTTCTCACTCTTTTCTATTACAAGTTATAACACCATATAGTTATTATATATATATATATATATATATATATATATATATATATATATATATATATATATATATATATATATGACAGACATAAGGTCTGAATGTGTCACAACATCATGCACTACATTTTTGCGCTGGTCCCTTTATCTATGAATAAATGTAACCAGTGCTTTGAACATATTTACTTTAAACAATCAGCTTTTACGGTAGAATATATGCTATTCAATTGAAAATAACAGTTGATATAGACAACTAATAAAAAAGGAGGATATATGCGTTAATCCATATATTTTGAACTATTTAAATAAGATAGTAAACATGGGTATAATTCCTGAAAATAAATTGTTTCAAACGAATCCAGCATAATAGGGATAACAAATACCTATCTCGTTGCAAACATTTACTAAGTTTATCCAAGTATTCAAATGGCACTGATCGCAATTGCCACACAAAATATGGAATAATATGTGCACATCAACCACCTTATTCCAATATTATTTTTACAGGTAAAATGTTTAACAGCATTCACATTAATAAAAAACTGAAATGTTGATACTACAAAGTTATTGTTGTAAAGATATCCATAATCGATAATAATTAGAATTGTTTAGTCTACGCAACTGAATATTATCATCAATATCACATATGATAGGAAATCCTTGTATAGGAGCACCTTGAAAATCCTAAGCGAAACCCAGCACTCCTACCAAATGTAACAATGCACTGTTTGGAAAACATTGTTAGCAATTTCAGTTTTTATTGGTTGTTAGCAATAAAAGACTCAGAATTTACAACATAATTTGACAGAACTTCATCATTTTCTAGAACAATATAGTCCAACCCTATTTGCTCTTCCATTACCAGCCAGTCGTAGAACCGAAAGCAGACGCGAGTAAATAAATTACATCAGATTGGGCCATGGGCTTGAGAAAATAAGTAGTATATAGTATCAGCATATGTCAAGAGTTTACTGAAGATCAGTTTCAACAATACAATGAGAACTTAAATATATATGCTGATGTGTTTACATACATGATAGTTCAAAAATTGTTAATAAAGATTGAAATAACTTACGTACACCAAAGTGAATGAAAATTATAGGATGTTGATTACCCAATAATGAACGTGAGGAAATCAGCGAATGGGGAGATCTGATGCGGATGGAATTTTACACAGGTCATCTTTATGACATATTTCTCAACAAATAGGGCTTTTAATATATTCTGGCTTACATAGATCGGATGCAAGCTTGTCTTCGGATCATACCAGGAAAGAATATTATTTTTTCCAAACAGCGCCATTACTGGCTACTATAACTGAGTTTACTGACTCTGTCTTAAATAGTTATTTCTTGTATTAGTAGCTTTCTGCCAAGCAATTTTTTAGGTGATTTGTTTTTTTGTCATTATACTATAGTGAACTTGAAAGACGTTGAATATCAAAGGAACCATAGTTTTACATTGTAAAAATCAAGTTAAGAAGATAGAGGTATATGTACGTTGTAAAAATATCTGTCCAATATTATTGCATAATATTTGTTAATAACATACGTTTAAACTTCAATTACAACCTGGTGAGCAATAACTTACAACAAGCCAAAACCAGTGGCTCTGTATCTGCATAGGTTTTCACCTAATATTGAATATGCTCGCTTTTACTGACATGTTTGAACTTCACAACTGCAGTTATAACGGTTCACGGGATCGAAACAGAACTTGAGAATATATCGAATGAAATAAATTACAGATCCTACATTCCCATCGAAGCCTAATGTAATTCGCAGTTCCTATAAAATCTCTTCACACAATAAAAATATAAAAATTGTTTTGGTGTCTGTACTAAAAGAATCCGTCCAATCGTATCGTTAGGATATGATTATATATGGGGTGAATCGTATAAAGCTGTACAACAGTATTTTGAATGTCATCGATTAGTTTCAAAAAGATTTAATGTGATTTGACTTTGACCGTAATATAGTGCAAAATGTTAAAATACCTTATGATGATGACATTTTATGACCATGCGTATTATCTTGCGTAAAATAGATCTTTTTTTTTCGACAAATTATTAGTAAGTAAATATTTATGTCGGATGAAGCTCGCTTAACATAAACACATTTAAAATACTCTCATGTTTGTGAAAATACAACTCGTTTATTGCCGTTCTAGTCTCAAAGTTATTACAAAATATCCCAACTAAATCCATCGGTTTGAATTAACGTTTCAACGGAAACGTAATAGCAATCATGAAAAACCACCTAAATGAGAGTAAGTGTGAAAAAAAAAACGTGAACAATGCGTACTACAACGGAGAAAAAACATACTATTGTGATGCACAAATTTATTTTGGATAGCAATGCTTCATAATGACAACACGGGCCAATCTGATAATGTATCAAATTATGACGCATGCAAATGCATCTGGTATTAAAACGTTTTAGGATTATGCTGTGGATAAGATGGGTAAAAATCACGTATAAGGGCTATTTTTAAATTATTTATGACATTCGCAATATTCCACTTACATTGATAGGACAGAACGAATAGACCAACGTATTCATAATTGTTATGACTCAATAAATGTACCAAACACCTCATAATACAAATACAAAGTTATTTGTGGTTTTTAGAATTATGCAAGCTTAATAATGGATAGCCATTCCATAAATATATTTACGGAATTTGCACGTGTCTTACATAAATTATCAGTTCATAGACCAAGCGAAGATGATGTACCAAGATCGTATCAGAATATAGGTTTGTTGCTGTTAGTCGAAATTTAATCGGAAGATATTTGTTTTTTGTTTGCCTTAATATCACGTTATTGTATTTTTACACTGTTACAATTATTATGATGCATTAGGAAAGAGTAATCATTTATATTCCAACGCAGCTCCAGTGTGCTTATATGCTCGCTAAATCAACATTAGTGAACGTATCCAACCACAATTATATTTTTGTGCGAATTATCGAATTAACATTCATTACTTGGAATAATTTAGATGTTAGTATAATTTGCCTGTGGCTGATTACAAACAAACACACACACACACACACACCTATATATATATATATATATATATATATATATATATATCGAGAGAAAGATGGTACTGGAATTAAACGAAAACAACATGTAATTTACTATAAAAACCGGAATCGTGGAATCATGTGATAACAGGCGGCAATGTACAATTTAGATCTCATAAAGGAACGAGAAAAAGATATAAAGCAGTTTGACGTTGGTTAATGGTTTCCTACATCGATGTTCTCAAGTGTACACGAGTTCTGTCTTTAAAAATGTTCCGATATCTAATAGATGTTACGTGCTAGTAGAGACATCTAACCATACAATGACACTGATATCTCTATTACTGGATTTAAATGTCATGTTCTCTTGCCAAATACACGGAAACGTGCTATTCCAATTATTAGCATACATTAATTATTTTCTTCCTGTTATAAATAATATTGATTAATTTAAAATGGTTGTTGTTGTAACGAAAATTTGAATTTGGGGCATTCATTATTAATATTTGTGTATTCGAAGGTTACATTTCAAACAAGCTTTGCCTTTTTTTAACATTCAGCACTGAAATGTATAACGCATGCATATTCGATCAGAGTGCTGCATAACATGGATTGTCATCTACTGAACTTTAGTTCATTTAAAATAACAAGATGCAACAATTGTGATACTAATGTTGTCAGACATGTTCAGATTAACACATATCGAACGTTTCGTTGAGTTCGATAAGGTAAAATTATAGAGATTACCCACAATTCACCCCTGTCACATTAATATGTTCAGACAAAATTGTGCCTGATGACCCATAACAAACTTCAACATTGTGTTCCAACAAAAGTAGAAGCCTTGAACTGATGTGTTACATTTACTTACTTAAGGTCATGCAGCATATTCGTCGTGAATGTAAACACTTACCGAAGTCTGAAAGTAAATAAAACATGTAATTAATGCTGTGTCATTTTTCAGACGGATTATAACAATAGCAGATTTTAGAAAATGAATCATTATTCAGAAGCAATAAAAATATCAGATTTCATATGTTGCATGAAATACGCAAGCTCTTTCATTACAATACATCATAGGGATGTTATTAGACAGTATTAATAACATGGTAATAAAACTTTGAATGTGAGAACTTTGTACCTGATGTAAGCTTCTATCATCAGAGCGAATTCATTCGGAAGCACTTAATGCTTTACTCAGATAAATTATGTGGTATTTTAAGCATTTGCTAGTACGAACAGAATGCTCGCTTGCGTATTTATTGGGATGCAATTATGTATGTACTTTTCATACAAAAATAATTTTAGAGCTACAATTATATAGGATTGTTTCATTTGTTATCAGGACAAGATGGTAAGATAGAATGACAGTTGACGCGATGATAATTGCGAAACAAAGCAAAATGATATAACTATAACAGCAGTGAAACGGATAACTATATTGCGACGTTTTACATGGAAACTCACTAGCAGCTGAGTATGGCTCCTGTATATCAATTTTTAAAGATCCATGCATTAAGTTAGAACTAGAAGAATCATATAAAATACGAGCTGATAGGCAGGCTAATGGATAACAGGTGAATGCTTAATATAAGTTAATCACGGATGAAATAAAATAGGAAATGCGTTCACTAGGAATCGACAAACATTTGAATGTAACACTTTTGTAACATTCGATGTGGTATGTCATTTGTATATTACAGGGCCTTAGTTTCACCACATGCTCAGCAGGCAAAGGGTAAAATTCATACTGAGAGATTGAACCTAAAACGCATTTTACCAGGAAATGATCTACGGTATAGTGTGTTCTCCGTATATCTGTATATATATATATATATATATATATATATATATATATATATATATATATATATATATATATATATACAGATAACTTCCAAACACATGCAAACTTATTTAAGATACACTTCAATGTTAACAAAACCTATTACTAGATTGATATTATCAACGTGAAACGAATCAAGCAACAGGGTATTGGATACGCCGTAGCTAGTTAAACAATGATTTTTTTAAACTTCAATATTTCAGTAAATACTAAATTCAATACAGTGAACAAGAAACCACAAATAATGTTCTGGTCTAAGAAGAAATTAATCTGTTCCAAATATTTATCAGGACATTTTCAGATCTGCACACAGCAGACCAGCGTACGGTAGTCACTCTTTCTAATTTATTGTATTTGCTTATTGAGCGTTTGCCTTTTTTGCAACTTTCTGAACAATTACTCCACATAGTTGCTAAACCAATATATGCCAATATATATGATTCAATGAAGGATGAAGGAACGTATGCACTATTTAAAGTAGAGTTCAGGATCTGACCTCACCTGCCGTCCATTTATTTTCATTCAGACAAAAATTTAATATCTTCGTAGTCTGAATCGCGATCAAATGTAATAATATACATAGTGACTGTTGCAATAAGCAAATATGAGAAATCTTCTATACGAATGTATTTATCCACCTATCTCAATCGGTGACATACATACATACATACATACATACATACATAATACAAACATACAGAAATACGTACATACTTAGTATTACTTTGTACTTGTGCATCTTTTGAATAACCGATTAGACAAATAGAATAACCAATTAGAAAATTATTTTCGTAGTTTCGATGATTTCAACAAAAGGATCGGCCAATCCCTTGGTCACCCCAAGGTCATCATATCACATGCATTATCCCATGAAAATTTGCCCCAATTCTTGGTCATCATACCATCTGCATGTTCCCATGAAAAGTCGGCCACGCCTTTTCTCTTCATATCATCTGCATTACCGCAATCATAAATTGGTTTCGGATCATATGTTTGCATGAATATCACATTGAACTTGCATGAACCTCTTCATTTTATACTCAAAATTGTATTTGTCAACTCATGTGCACGGCCTGCAAGCAAAATTACACTAATTCCAACTACAACATTATATTTTACTCTTTACAGCTCTCGTTTTTCTCGATGCCTAATTGACTTTTCTATGTAGATATTGTATTTAACGTTGACGGTGAGTTGCTTGGATTATAGTCTATAAGATTTTCCCTACAGGCTACAAATGAGCAAGTCCCTAATCATCTGATTGGCTGGGTCTCTTTGATCAAGCTGTCAAACAGTACCTTCTGTTCTTTAATTAAATCTCTGCTGCAATTGTTAATTTCTGAATAACAAAACGCAAATTGTCCGAATATTTTGCGTCAGTATTGATCCAGAAAAACAAATCCATACTCAGAAGTTCACTCAAAGTCCTTTTCAGTAGAATCAAACTATGAAATGGGGTTCGTTTTAATAGGTAAATGGTGTATATGACAATAAGTAATATAAATGTATTTTCGGTGTTAATGACGTCTATGCTATGCGTTACGTATTTAAAGACACGAGGAACAGTAATTTGTATGATGGAATAAGATTCTGCATTTTAAATGTAAGATATGTTATGTCAATGAAAATGTCATTGTTCCAAGTACAACACAAATTGAAATCCGTTATTACCTTGAATAGTTTGTTAATGGACATGTCAAACAGTTTTCATATAATATCTGACCATACAGCCAAAGGGCTGTACTTGTGTATTTCAAAGGCACTGATCAATGGGTTTAACTTCGGATATGGTTTTGCCTTAATGTTGTAAAACTAAACCTTCGTAAATGACTTTCGATTTTGGTATGAATCAATTTGTATATACATTTGTTAATAAACACATATTATTAAGTTACATCGACCAAAATTGTCTTTATTTCCTATGTCTTGAAATGGTTGTCATGGGTTTACTTGTGGCATATACAATTTGTATATTCACAAATCTATGAGTATGGCGATAACAACGAAAACATCGGATTTCAGTATAACTCAGAGAAAAATGCACCACTGACATCAATTTAAGCACAAATTTCTAATGAATTATTAGACCTTAACAATAATTGTCTCAAATATATGTTGAAAGTGAATCAATATTCTTCTGGTCAAAATCATTTAAATGTACGTCAGGTTGGTAGCTGATGTCGACACTGAGAATATTCTCCCACAACAAGGTTGTTACGGCCAGATAAACATAAAGTCCCAAAACTGAATAGAATGAAGTGTAACATAACGAACTGAGTTAGAATCAGAATTATGAGAGTTATTTTGATGTGGTCTATGAAATACACATGACTTGTGGCAATGCGCACATTATTCCACGCAGAAACAAAGAAATAAATCGAAATCAAGCATTACTATCTTAGAGTATGCATTTTGTGGCCCAAGTGTACATGCATTTATTTGCATGCCACGACACCAAAACGTCGCATATTAAGCAACTTGACTTTCCTTTGTTTAGCATTGACAGCGTTTTCACAGTACTAAATAAACATTTCCAAAGAAACCTTTAGAACTTAATAATATTTGTCTAATACGTTATGTTGAAAGTAAACCATGATTCTTCGGATCAAAATCATTTAATTATACGTGAGTTAGGTAGCTGGTATGGACAGTAAGCGTATTCTCCATAATCAAGGATGTATTGGTCTGACAAAAATAAAGTCACGTAAATAGAATAAAACGAATTAGAACATCGCAATCTGTACAGAACCGAAAATATAAGAGTTATATTTACATTGATGGCGCCTGCCACAGGTAAATTTTCCTTCTCTATCTATGTTTCTGTCTCTCTCTGACTCCCTTGCGAATTTCATCTTATTATGAATTCTTTAAAAGTTCTATTGTATAATGCCATTCTGATAAACCAAGAATGATGTCACTCAAGCATGTTTCAGAAAATGGGTGGTATATTAGCACAATCGGGACCTGGAATTCGTTCCTGTGATATACATATCTTGGATTGTTTTGGAATTAGTTCACAATACTTTTTCTCTTCAATTCTAGTTGTTCTAACTTAAATATTTAAATTATTCGTTGAGTTTTTCAAAACGTGTTTATTGTGCTACCTTATGTTATCCTGTCTAAGACCACATAGTCATAACCTTGTATATAATGTAGTATGTACTCTTCCATGACGAAGACCAAAGGCAGACTTGAGTACACACGATTACGACATGGGGTGAACATTAGTATATTGGATAAGTACGTGTGTAGAGTTTTCTGAATATCAGTTTTAACAAAAGCAGGGAGATTTTAAATATATTTTCAGAACTTCAAAACTTGAAATAAAACTAAGTATATCAGAGTCAAAGAAAATTACAGAGTGTGGAATACCCTATAAATACGGGAGACACTCAGAGATGAAGTCAGTAAAATGCAGGACCTAGTCTCAATTAAACACTCAAACTCTCTGAATTCACCGCACCCTTATGGGGTTAGTGAATGTGTGTGTGTGTGTGTGTGTGTGTGTGTCTGATTCGGATTTTTAACGTAGCTTTAATACGTTTCCAGTCAGATCGCTCGATATCTGCCTCATGCAGTTTATAGCAATATCCAGCACTGGGGGATCAGGCCACATACCTGAAGCAGCAGATTCTAACGTGCCACAATAACGTGACACCAGGCCGACCAGTCCTAACACTAAACTCTTAATGCTCAACACCAAGCGAGATATGCAGCTAATGTCATTTGTATAAGTTGTTGGTATGAACCCGAAAACTCCGCATCTGAGTCGTACGCTCAGACCACTTAAGCAACCGGATCGGTGTGGTGTTAGTGGAAAAAAGGGAAAAGTGGATAAAAAATGAGATGTACATAGTTTGTACAAATATTGTTGTTAATGCCACACCGATGCCACAAATATATGCAGTGTTTTCAAAATTGACAATGCACCAATACTCCAAATTTAAATCTCGCTAAAGAATATTGCAGGTGCCAATCGCAGATAAGGCCACACGTAACCGTCAATCTCAAAACTTAGTTACGTTGATGATCTACTTATATTCGGACATTCCCAGGAATATGATTGTACAGCTTTAATAAACTATTACGACAAATTCAACAAAGTCAATAGCAGAGCGAGCAAATCCAAGTTCGCTATAGCATGTAAAATATTGTCAATCTATTAAGTCTGTCATGGCAATTGAAATCCAACAGTGACAAAATTGAAGCAATCAGAGACGAGTATAGATCAGAAATAAAGATACTGTTTCTATCTCGCCTTTGGTTTGTCGGGTTGTACATGAAGTTTGTACCAACTTTAGCCGCTATGTCAGGCCCTTTGAATAAATTGACTAGAGCAGGGCAAGCCAATAAACTTAGATTCACGCCCGTAGTGACATTATAACGCTGTTAACATATAGTTGATCAGTGAACCAACCCTAAATTTGACAGAGTCTCCGACACGACAGTTTCTTATAAGACCGCTAAAGGGTAAAAGTGTCTGATACTAATGCATGTACGTAATAGCAGTCTCGGGAGCAAAAGCGGTTATCATATCTGAAATACACGAAGAGGATGAGTGAGACGACGCATAAATAGGAGCAGACCAGTGATCTCCAACGTTTTATTAACGGATTAGGAACAAGAATGTCCAGATATGAGGCTACCCTTGAAATCAACAAAAGATCCATTCTACGACGCTGCAAACGAGAACACAAGACATCAAAATCAAGAACCAGTGGAATCAGATACAGATTTAGATTTGTGATTAAACTCGATGTGATAGGTGGCTAATTCAAATGTCATGAGACACTCATGGCCACAGCCAGATTAACTTCAAGACAACCCTGCCAATATCGCTATTTATAAACAATAACTGATAACAAACTAAATGATGTTAAATGGAATCACACGCTGTATGGGAATCACTATGTATATAATCATCTGTAAATAAATCATCTGGTGATGCATTTATCGAGCATCTGCACATACTTATTCATTTTTGTTTTGTCCCAGTTCAATTCAGACCATCAATGTTGAAACGTCAGAGCCTCCCTAGCGAAATAGATTTATCTCGGACTTTTCAACATGTGATCGTATGATTTACATTTTAAACATCTTGATTGACAAATAAAATATTATCCACATTCTATTACGTGTGATTCGTGCGATAATAAATCGACGTGTGTGACCACAGTGACACAAAGGGGCCATACGAAACCAATTTATGTATTAAACAAATGCAGATCATATGCTTCCATCCCATTCCGGTATCACTGATGCTGAAAAAGTAGAAACTCCCTAAAAACGATATCGATTTCAGACTTCTCCGCGAAGGGATAACATGAGATAGTTGAATCATAAATATCCACATTCCTATGAATCTGCACATCATCATGTTTTTATTCCTTTCAAATTCAAATCATGGTTGTTGAAAAGTCAGAAAAAACTTAACGAAACAGATTTATTTCGGACTTTTCAAGACTTGATGAGATCATATGGTGAGCAACAAATGTCCACATTTTTCTGCGCACAAATAACTGACAAACGGAGCCGTAAAATCACGTCGAGACAAGGCGACCCAATAAGAAAACATATTTATGACGTGGAAAATGCGCACCTTATGAAACCAAAGAGTGAGGCCGAATTTTCTTTGGTAAATGCATATGATATGATGACTGAGGGTGCGAGCCAATTTTCTAGGGAAAATGTTCATGGTGTGATGTCCAACGGTGGGGGCCAATTGCTATGGGAGTTGGGGCCAATATTTTTGTGGAAATGATCTAAGCCACTTAAACAATTCTATAATTTGTTCTTCTGCTATTCCTCTAGATAGATATATAGATATAGTTTGATATATAGATACAGATATCGAAAACCACTGAAAATAATTTATAATTTGTTATTCTGCTATTCCCCTAGGCAGATATATATATATATTCTTTTATTTCATTATATAATATTGATGGTGTAACATTGTTTGTTGAACGTGACCATGTCCAAATCCGGTTAATGTTGTACTTTACCAAAGTCATTGATTTTTTAAAATACTGTCAACAACTAATGTATAGGTAAAAACATATTTGTGTGTATGGGTTTAATTCTAGGATGATTGTTGATAGAAGTAAGCATATTTATTTGGGTGTGGGTCTAGGTTATTGAATTTCCCTATAAATATGCAAGGCCTACCTGATGTATTCTACATTCTACATGATACATTTCCTACAAGCTATTATATTAATAACTAAATTTCTATCTTGAAAACATTATGCACCATTTTGGAGGTTTTTTGCATTAATTAATAATTTTCTTTCATAAAATGCTAACTGTGACCAGCGGTCAAGTAGAGAATATATATAATATTGTTTTCTAGAAAGTATTAATTCGTGCTGTAAGATTTTTGCAGGATCAGTTCTATTCTTGTTGTGTACATTAATAAAATTTGACAAGAATTGATATATTCAAAATATGTATTAAATTTAAATACAAAGTGCTCTTCAGAAATAACATTGTTTTAAAGAGAAACTTAAATTTGTAGTGAAATTTCAGATATGGATAGATTCTTTGATTGTATTATTGTGGTCCAACAAAAGTTTATTTGCACATCATCACTACACGGGCCACCACAGTCATATCAACAATTCCAGCATTATATTAAAATCGGATTGCAACTAAGATTAATTGAAAATTTTAATGAATTGGACTTGAATCCATTATTCTATGATTTTATGGGTTATTTAAATCGCAATACCATATGCTCTCTATTTTACAATATCATGTTCTAAGGAAATACATTATTTGTTGAATTTTACAAAGAATGTTGCCTCTCACTCTTTTGTATTATCTGTTTTCAAGCCAAAGAGTCGTAATAGAAAATTGAGGGTTCGTCTGGGATATGAATTTCCCTCAAGTATTTCAGAAAAGTTTGTTGTCAAATCTAATTCACTTGTTTTGGTGTTTTCTTAGTCAAGAAATATATAGTAAAACAGAAAGCTTTAGTTATATCATTTCAAATGTAGAATCTTATTTCAATTCCCCCAGATGAACGGTTAGACTCATTGTAAAAAGGATTACATTACTAAAAGTAGTAGGTTAGTATCCCCTCTTTAAAAGAAAAAAATATTGACATCTACAATTCCCTCTCAGTACAGCACAATTACTGATTATGATTTGCTTAGGGTGATGAGTTGGTACCTGAGACTTATCGACACAAATTTAAGAACTATACGTAAGAAACTATACAAACTCATATTGAACTTGCAGGAGAAAAATATCAATTATTTGATAGATGGTGTTCAACCATGATATTTGGTCAAGATTACCAAAATCTCAGACAACTCATATTAGTTGACGAGTTCAATACTTGCGACCATAGTGACGTTAAAATTTACTTCAATACGCATAAGGCCAAAAGTCTTGAACATGCTTCTAGTGCAGTTATAACGTGCACATTATGTATGGCTACTACAAATTGAAAAATAAACAATAATCCTGACGCAAATGAAGATAAGATTGTGGTTAATCTACTTGTAACTGGCAAACTTTGTTTGGATTATAGAATACATCCTATTGAAAACGAAATCCCTAATTTATATCAAGCTTGTTCAGTTACTAGAGCTATGACAAAGAACGTTCTTGAGAAAGATGCTGATCGGAAAAAAATATTCCTTTAGCTGCCACGTGTTTTGGACAGGCTTTTGATGAGATCACGTATGCTCCTCGTATTGATCAATAAACAGATATGGATGACAGCAAACATGTTTTAACATAATGTATCTTGCTACCCATTTTTATTAAGGGTCAAATTGTATGTCTGGACTTTTTCAGCAATGTATGCATGAGTGACTCATCCAGCAATTCAGTCCAATATAAAGAGAATTTCAATATGAAAACTTATTTCCATATCTTCCTACAAGAACAACTAAACTCGACCATGACGTTGAACTGGTAGATTCCACGTTTGAGAAACAACATCTGTACATGATGAACCCTCTTAAACATGAATGTTTGAAAGAACCAGTTCTATATTTGCTATGTAATTATTTCATAGAATCAAGTACATGTAACTAGAGTTCAATGTGTAGCCTTGTACCGAAGCCAGATAATACTTTTAGCACGTGCACATACTGTACAAAAGTTGATAGTGTGATTAAACCAGATTTATTTCAATTGCCACGAATCGATGACAGCATTTATACTATTGGAAATGCAAACTATTTCACAAACGTTAACTTTTTGAAAGGAATCTGGAAAATTCTACTTAAGAAAAGGAAATGTCGGAATGTACGATTCCATATCAACTTCATCAATATAGGTTCATGATGTTTTGGATGAAATGCTATCCTTGTACTTTCCAACGTTTAGTGAACATGATTACATTTAGTCTACATAATTGTCATGCTTACTTAGACCATGCCATCATCTACAACGACACCTGGAAAGATCACTTCGAGATAATATTTTTGACAGACTTATCGATACAAATATGACAATTAATATATCCACAAGCGGGTTTAGTTGTGCTTGTGTTACATTCCTAGAGGATAGTATGGGGCATGGACAGGTAAAACCTATAGATAGTAATGGCATGGCTATCTTTGAATTGCCTGTGCCGATTAGTGAAAAGCAACAGATGCGATGACTGGATACTATCGGAATTTGTACTCGAAATTCACTATCATTGCTGAACCCCTGACAAATTTGTTGAGTAAGACAACCAAGCGTTATTGGTTTGAACAATACGTGTAAGTTGATAAAAAAACATTAGTTCAAACATATACGAAATGCAACATATACTAAACGTTTCTGATAAACTGAACAAAAATCAAACGGGATAAATGTTTAGGAAAAAGCAAATATCGATATAAAAGGTAAGGGAATTTAAACTGAAGAATGTGGTATTTTTCCTAAATCAGCAGAGGATGTAATTTCAAGAAAGAAATCATATCAACGTCGAGTCAAAAGTATAAAGCTACAAATGATTGTCTTTATATTTCACATGGTTACTATTGCAAGTGTTTCGAGTGGAATTTGTGTTGTAGTTGCCAGACTTTGTTCTTGAGTTATGGGGACAGATACACGGTGTGGTATGCCACGAACTTGTATAGGGTTTGATGAAACCTTTCATGGTTTGGCAGTAAACGTTGAAAACGACAAGGTACGAGAAAGTACGGTTTTAACTCACGATGAGATTGTAACATCTGCTTAAAGAAAGTTGGAGAGTGCTAATGCAGTGGTCAGTAAATTGATAAGCGATAATGTAAGAACTCAAGAAGAATCCAATGGAACAGACACAGAATACAACACATGGTTAAATAAGCAGTAGTATGAAAAGGGGCTTTCAGAACTAAGCTACAGCTCTGCGAATGGGCCTTCATTACCGCAAAACCTTTCCCTGCAACATACAGCAATAAATCAGAGACAAGATCGCACGGGAGAGTTGAATTCGTTCTGGGCCATTGCATATAAGCTCGTCGTGCGGCAAAATCCCCATGCGCATGTGCTTTCATAGTGATTAAATGATTATTTTCCATATATACATTATTCGCGAGTGCAGAATGTAAACAACATATTTTACCACAGCCGAAAGACAAACGACGTACTAGTCTTGTAACCCAAACATCAAATGCCATAAGCATACCAACAACAGTTACTGTCGAAATAATTATAGCATCTTCTGTGCCATAAGTAGTCGCTGTAGTAAGTAAACAAGGAACAACTAAAACGTTAAACCGGCGCTTAACTTGTGCGAGTATAACGGTTACCTTTGAGCTGCCGTTCCTATTCGATTGTCTATTTTGCGATCCGCCAATCATCTTATATTAATATTCTTCAAGATTTACTTAGACTCACATAAATAGTGCCCTTGCGTGGTGTTGTTAGTGATTGTTCTCGCTTTTGTCCAAGAACTTTTGAACGGTAATATGCGTCTTTGTGAATAGGTGTCTGCATTTTTCGATCGCCAGTCGCGTTGATATTGTTAATTAGATATAGTTGACTTTGAATGTTAACACAGTGTTATTCTCAGAATATAAACGATTTTCTACTAAATGTTGTCCTCTTTCTGCCGACGTTATCGGTGTGTTTTACAAATCATTTGATTAATGCATAATACGATTCAATGTCTCAAGAAATAAAGTAGCTGTTTAAGGATGCTTCCGTGTATACGTGGTAAAATAAAGGCCATGTAGCCCTAGGGTCCATATCCTACGGAAAGACAACACACAGGAGTCTCAATTGTCTTATATGCTAATGATATGCACCGTATGTACAATTCCCAGTGAAATAGTTATTTTCTTACGGAAAATAAAACATACAGAGTTAGTGACTAGGTAATATAAAATAGAGAGAATCGGTTGTTTTCTTAAGGCAACTTGTGTTACCTTGAGAACTTATCGAACACGCGACCATTGGATTGCGAGTCTGAAGTTTTGCAATCTAGCTAGTGTATTGTATAATATGATTTATATCTTGCTATAAATGGCGATGCACACTGATTTACACTGCAAACAATATGAACTCTAAGTATTCAGGGATATAATACTACCATTTAGCCGCAGAAAAAATGACATCCTATAGAACCGTCATATACCAACAAAAAAAAATAGACAACATGTAACTAACGAAATTTTTCATTTAACGTCTGTGCGACTTGCAGTAAAGAACAATCAGGTCGTGACATTAAATAAAGGTGCGAGGTTCACGTTATTAAATATTCAACTTACAATACGTACATACATATATACTTGCATGCATACATGGACACGTACGTACGCACATACATCCATATATACGTACATGCATGCATGATTGCATGCGCACATACATACACACACACACACATACGTACATACATACATACATACATACATTTCGTTCTTTCTCCGTATAATGTGCATCCTTTGTAATCAACTTGTTTTCTAAGTAGTAAGAATTTGCAGCCGGATCCAACTGTATTAGTTAGGAAAATAAAATGTTAAAAATAAGCTGAGAAATTATCTTGTCCATTTAAGCAAGCAGTTTAATTGGTCACATTTTACGAGAATAGTTTTACAATAAACGTTGCAATCAACTATTTCTTATTGTTCAAGGATTAGGTGCCAATACATTCGTATAGCATGTATAACTCAGGTAGTATAGTGTATGACTAGATATCAAGGCGTCGCGATTCCTCCCAAAACTAGGTGGAGAGGCAGATTTCACTCCGATTCGATCGGTTTCATGGAAACATAACCAATAATTTAATGAAAGCACCCTGTAAATCAAACCATTGATATAACCAGCAAAAGCGGTTTTTCATAAAAATAGGCCGATTGTTTTCAATTCAAATATTTATAATCATTAAACTGAAAATATTAAGTCCGTAAACACATTGTTTGCACATCATTCCAATAATATAACGTGGGAATGGAATTTTCAACTTTATGTCTGAATCGCATCTCTGAGTAAGTTTTTTGCTGTTGTTGGCACTTAGTTCATATTCAATTACAATTTCTTGTTAGTTCGAGGTACAAAGAGAGCATTATTGATGTTTATAATTGATCTATATTCATACACAGTCACAAGAGCGGGAGGGAGATATTTACTTTATAGTATGTGCCAAATACTTACACAAGTAGGGCTTGTATTATCAGTAGTTATAGTTTAGAAAGGGAAGAACTTTTTTTAGTTTTCAGCTCTAAACGTGCACTACATATTTTTATTATGAGATAGCAGAGAACATACGCTTTAATATCAGCATCAACAAATTCCTTGTGATACCAAATTTGTCTTCAGGCTAGTTCTATCAATGAAATTAACTAATTGGCGACATTTGCGAAGGACAATATATTATCTTGGTTTTGATTGGACAAGAGGGCACATGTTTTTAATCTTATCGATGAATTTCCGCTCACAAAAGATAATTGGCAGTTTGCCTCAAGTTAAATTATACGATAAAGCGGAACAATCGTAGTAGATAAAACATTCTATACAAATCGCAACTAAACTTGACAGAGATATGGTTTATCTCAATCTTAAAGAAAGCAATTCACCCTGGTGAACACTATATTATCACCAACCATAAGCTTTGACTCTGTTCCTGCTACAGCCTTAACCTGATATTGGATATGATAGTATTTACTGATAGGATGAGATTACATTGCTTCCTTAACAAAGGTTCACTAATTAAAATCTTAGCTTGGCAATAAAGTGCGTTAAAAATATTTTACGTTGTACATTCCCCAAAAAGTCTATAGAAATGTGCATGCATCTTACAAATTTTATCAATTTTACAATTATTAAAAATTGGATGGTTTCTCTACTAAAATGTATCCTTAGTTTATAGTCATATTAGAGGTTTTGAAGGTAAAGCTGTATAACAATAACGATATTTGATTGTCATCGATTAATATTACATATACCTAATGTGACTTGATTTTGACCGAAACATAGTGCAAATTTTCAACTGCCTTTTGTGAATACGACTGTATATAAAACAATGATTATTCTACTTAGAAACGGTAGCCAGTTGGACATTTATAAAATAAATTGTATGACAATTATCCAATTGAAGCTGTGCCACATACGTGAAATATTGAAAAATCTCTACTAATATATCTGCCTTGTTGCACACGTACATGTTTATCTGAGTTCAGTGTTCCAGTCATGGAATGACTATTCATACTGGCCGACATGTAGATATATTGCCTTATATTGTTACCATTGTTCTCGAAAACAGATTAGTGTTGACAGAAGATGATTTCCGCGCTTTAATGATCCGTTCAAAATATTTTCTCATGTGAGATATAACTATTTACATCATTTTGGTATAAGGACATTCTGACAAAGTTTGCATGGCAACATTTTTTGCATTGTTTGCAGAAACTGGATCACCACATTTTTTAAATAAATGAAGAGATCAAGAATGTAGTGTAATTTATAGTGTACCGTGAATTTAGCAAAATGATGTTATGAATATTTCCATATGTTATTGTAATCCTTCTAGTCCTTACCTAACAAACATATTTACTGTGACATCATCTCATATAATGTTGATAATTCTGGTAAGCAGTTGCAGATAATATAAATATATTAAATATCAGTTTAAAGAAGAGGATGGAAAACATATATATTGTAAAGGGTACAGTAATTGCATGTTTCTTTATAACAGCTCAAGAGTAGTTGGCATACCTTGCGCAAAGTACAATGTTTTTCGCTCAATATAAAAGAATGCTACAGTTATCAAGGTTTCGAACAAAATGGCATTGATACCCAAAATACATAAGACGTTTGAGGACAATAATTTCAAATGATAAAACACTATGAAGGGAACATGTAATGCTAAATAAACAATTGCGGAATTGTGCATCAAAGTGTAACAGAAAAAAATATCCTTAATTTTCACAAGTGCAAAAGCAAATAAATGATAACAGGAACAAGTTTTCAGATTGTATATATATATATATATATATATATATATATATATATATATATATATATATATATATATATATATATATATATATATATAATTAATAGAGATTAATAAGTGATTAATGAATGTACGAACAGTTTTAAAACCTTAAAAGACTGATGGAATGAAAGAAAAAATCTGCAAAAATCATAACTGTATCAGCAGTCAAAATAACGGAAGGTAAGTGACACAATGACGGCCTTACATAGTGACATGAATGAGATAAAGAGTTTAGAAAATTACTATAATTGACAATATCAGCGTCAATATTTACCGGAAACAAAGATCATGAGACGGGTCAGAATATTCAATATATTTAAAAGGATTGTTAATGATTTTAAAGATTTTGATACAAACTTGAAATGTAGATTGACAAATGCAACAAATGACCTTGTGAAGCCATAGATGAACAATTTTTACAAAGAAGACCCTATAAAGATAGTAGACTCATATACTATCTTTAATGTTAACAAAATAAACTGAAAACTTTGAAAACAATTTACGATTCATCAATCATTGATTCAAGAGTAAAACATTAAATTTAAAAGTTCAGGATTTTGAAAAACAATCAAACATGAATTAAGGGACGTATCTAAAGGATTATAATAGTTATTAGTAGTAGAGTATAGTACATTTGCTTTTGCGAAAGAAAAAAAATTCGTTTAAAATATTGCAATATAAATCTGAATCGCTTCAGAGAAGATTTTACCGGTATAGATAAAGAACAAATGATAGAACTAATATTACATCTGAGTTGCAATTAACAGTTTTAGAAACCAACATCCAACGAAGTAGAAGCAAAGCAGTGAGACCATAACAGGAAATTAATAGTTGATATTATGGAACATAAAGCACCTAAAAGATGTGTTTGTTAGGTACATACGATAGTATAAAGAAATTTATGATGTTGGTATTGCTCTCAGTGATAGATCATTTGAGGTTATTTAAGCAAATGTTTCATGCAAGGTATTGTATTTAGCGCTGCCAAGAAAATCTGATATGAGGACACTGATACATGCATATGTAATAATTTGATAACAGCAGGTTTACAATTTTGCTTTGGTGTTGCTGGACACCAACATGATTGTGCAAAATACGACTGTATGTTTATTACAAGAGAAAACAGGAAGATGCATAGTTCACCGTCAATTAGATAAGCTTCCAGACACACACACAGACACACACACAGACACACACACACGCACACGCACACACAAACACATATACATGCATATATATATCTATATCAGTGGCATATATCCATCTATTTATCTATCTATCTATGTGTGTCTGTGTGTGTGTGTTTGTAATATGGGAACGCAATAAGTGTAATGTCCTCTGCCTTGGAAATATGAACTGTGCGGCAGAAAATGACACTATGAATATTGTAAAATACTAGTTATTACGTACTGGACCATATGCTCAGCTATGCCTTAAAGGTGGCATTGGAGTGAAATCAAGCAATCAACTCTGCCATCCAGGTGGATCTCTTTCTAAATATTTCAAGGCGCGTTAAACACAGGTAGAAAAAGAACTATAATGACATTACTACATGAGACTACGTTAACAGATACAGATATAACGACATATTAATTGGGATTAAAGTACTTATAGTTCTAATCCTGGTATAGCACAAATATTAAAACAGGTTATTGATGAATTTATTACTTAGAGAAAGCTTTCTCCTTATATAGGTATGCCAACTGTACATCAGCTAAAACAACTCGCACAGCAGCATGGAGTTCGAATGAAAAATGTAGTATGCAAAAGGATTTCATACTTAAATTATTGAAACCCATACCTGCACTTTTTCAACCTGCTCCACCATGGTTCACCAATCCATCACCGGTTGTTAATGTACATGCAACAGTAGAACAACTAAAATAATGTTCAGGTTAGCCTAATATAAAACTACCAAATGGTGCAAGAAGAGCTGATATCCTTGCGATAGAAGAAGCATTTGAACAATGGGTGAATAAAATCGACATCGGGTTAAAGAAGAACGACTTGCATCTACAGTTTTACTGGAGCTGTTGAGTATGTTTGTGACGGATCACAACAATCACAAGCACCTGAGTTATACTTTCACAAGCGTAGTCCTGAGTTACAAAGATCACGTGGCAATTATCCAACCGACCTAACAACCAAGTAAAGACTCTCAAATACTGTCAACAAATACGATTCCTAGAATCACATCGGTTGTACACGAGTGAGGTCAATCTGGCGTTAGAGCAGATATTGTCCTTAATGCACATTTGTTTATGACCCTTTATCATGACAAGGAACGATTTAAAATGACAGAACCGCGGATTTATAGCGCTGCTCGTATAATCCTAAACTGTAACAATACCAATGTTTTGAATGGATGATTATGTCAGCTTTATATCAGGTTAGTGACAATACAAACTTGCCTCTAATTACCGGTATCACCTTGGTGACCTTAACATTGGTAATATCGAACTTCCCGTGCAGTTTACTAAAGCCACTCTGAACAATGTCGAAACGCGTAACTCTGGCATCGCGGTTAACCTGTTTGCTTCCGATAAAGGTTTGTATTTGCTTGCACTATCCATGCTTGGGCAACATGGACTAACTCATCTTTATATGCTCTTGCTGACTGATTAGTTCAGTGTAAGTATCGCACTACGTATTGATAAGGTATCTTGCTCGATTGATTAACAGACAGAGCAAGGACCCAACAACTTCTCACCGACCATGACTTTTAATTTGGTAGGAGTAGTGGAAAATATTCAAAGGGCAAAAGGACTCAAAAGAGCCACTGTGTAGAAGGATGTCAAACAAGATATGTGCGTGGAATGTCTTCGAGACCGACGTGAATTTACACACACGGCAAATATGACACAATTTCAGATATAGCATATGCACCAAAGGGTGTTTTCACCGCTTAATATCAAGCTATGGATATTCCCAATGGAATCACCAATTACGAGTCTGGTCATCATGCTATTGTGAATGATAGGTCTATTGGTACATCAAAGTGTTAACACAGGTCTCGGTGGACATTACGCTTTTTCTGGAACGTCTTCCATTTCCTCGAAAACAAATACTCGGCTAGGAGTTCTGGTTCAACCATGCGACGAAGATCCCAAACAATAATATGTTGGTTGTCTTGGAGTAACAATCAGAGATAGCTAACCCATCGATGGACCATAATGGGGAAGTTGCGCGATAGTTATCCAGGTGCATACATATACCGCAAAAAAAACTTATCTTCGAGTGGTTGTAACGGAGCCGGTTGTGAAATTATTTTCTGATTCGAGGTAGAATCTCGAGACTGTGTTGTGTTGAATCGCATTGACTGGTTTTAATCCAGTCGTGAGTGTGATCTAATTGTTGAGTCCTGATATGACTAGTGGAAGACGGGATACCTATTCGTTAGATCTATCTTGCCTCATTACTAACTACGGAGCTAATAGATGCCTAAAAAACATTCCGCCAGTATTTAAATTACTAATTCCTCAATAGGATGGTCGCGATAAATGTTGATATGTCGAACACGAGCTCGTACATGATGGATGGTTAGCAATGCAGTAAAACACAAGACAAATTCTTTACCAGAATCCACTTGCAGCAATTGCAGCCATATGAGTGGAGGACGTATATAAATTGGATCGGGTGGATCTGCAACATTTGCTTTTAATGAGAAGAACTAATTAATGCAGTCTTAGTTACCACAACTCTCTTGACGACCCATCTTGCAATTCGTTCCGCAACACCTACTCCTAAAATCGTATAAAAGTCATGGAGGAGATCCACATCGTCGCGCTGACGTCCGCTTGATGCTTTATAAACAAGGTCATGTAGGTAACAAGTTGCATTAATACGATTCCTGGTGATTCCCTAGGCTTTCTTTCTTATAATCCAGTTGAATATCTATATGTGGACAGGACTCTCATTTCCAGTATTCAGGAAGGAGATTTTCACCAGAGTACCATTGTGTTGCCGGTAACTTTGCTAATGCAACGGCGATATCATCGCCTCTTTTGTTTTAGTATATGGCGCTTCTTTGCTCTACAACGAACACAATTTTCAGTAATCATTGCACGTCCATTATGTGTTGAACTCAAGTTACGTTTGCGACGTGAGTTTTCATGCGAAGTCGTATACAAAAAAATGAACATGATTATATTATATATTGTCTTATTCAATATCCGCAGGCAAACGGAAATTCACATATATTTTCTTAGATGTTTCGGTCAGTGACATATCCGCACATCCGTCTCTTAAACTGTCCAAACATGGAGATGGAGACCTATATCCAAAAGAAGTTCGTACATCGATCATTGGTCCCGCTGGATCAGGAAAACACTCAACTATTGCTGAATATGATTTTACGAGGGCTGCAGCTGGATCGTTTATATATGACCAACTGTGATATGATGTTTAAAAAAAAAAACGTTTTTCTGAATATACTGCTAAGCTAAAATGGCAACACCAACACAATCGATTTATTCTGTAGCATAGGTGAAACACCAATCACTGATGATCTAAATGCAAGCGAAAACAATTGTTTAGTATAAGACGATGTGATGTTTGAAAATCAAGTCAATACCGCACAACTATTTTTTCATGAATCAATCTCAAACACACTCACGTTATTTGTGTGACTGAATGATATACAAATGCGCAGAATAGCATTCGTGGTAACTATAACATGTTGATAATATTTTGTGGCATTGACAATCGTGGAATTTGGGCTATTTTCCAAGGAATGTTTTTCACCAACTTTGAATTAAATAAGAAAAGAAAGATCTCGACTGTTTTTCACTAGTTCGGGTAATAATTATTAGGCAAAAGCGGTCGTTAGATGGAAAAGTTACCGGCGTAAGCAGTGTACTTTTAAATGATACGGGTGCAAAATATCCAGAACGCACAATCGCCGGAAACTTAAATATCCCTGAGGCAAAGGTTCACTGGATTGTACGACAGTTGTACCTGTGAAAAGGGGTAATTGTCTAGAACTGCGTGAGTGTATTGCACCTGGAAACACTGAGTTTGGACAGCGTCTGCGAGTCCTACGCGATTGTATTATTAATATAATTATGATGGACATTAATTGATCTCGACTTGAAAAAATAAGCGAGGCGAAGAAACAGCTGTGAGATGAAATCACAAAGAGATCAGTGCTGATAGTAAAATAATATACTCTCGTGGGTGGTCTTAGATGATACCGTGATCAAGCCTCAGCAGCAGCTGTTGATCTTGTTGTGGCTGGATTCATAGGAACTACAACCATCTTAGGTGCGCCAATTGGAATTATTTTCCGGGCTATATCTAGAGCAACTGCTGTCCCTGGTGGTGTTATCAATTAATTCGTTACGTTTACATTCAGGAATACGTTTCTTTGATACCTGCTGTCAGTAACACAAACAGTATCAACATGATCAATAAACTCTATTCGGTGGCTATCGACGATAAAATAACTAGTGTGGCTGAATTCGGGACAGTTTCGATGATAAATGGGAAATGTCCAACAACTCCGACACAATTATTAAACAGCGCTGTTTGGGGATTTACAAACATTATAAGTCAAGCAAGATAGGCCTGGTCTGTAATCTCACAGCAAAGAGTCTGGGCAGCCTTCTAGCCATTCAACACTCATGGTTTCTTAATAGCTGTATAAAACCTAATGTGTATACATTTTGACTATTTTTGTAAATTATCCATCCTAGTGTTGCGCATTTCTGTATTTTATTTGCTTACCTTGTCGTTGAGAATACCGTCTATTGTGAACAATCATGAATCCAAGGGGGAAAGAGACAAAAGCCCCATCACAACACTACTGAAACATTAGCATATGTATTATAACGATTGTAGCTTTCTAAACAACCATTTCTTCAAAGCTTACATGTCATTAAGCAAGCATCCAAATCAAATCAGGAACATAAGAGTAGCTTGAAACAGGGATAAATTTCACCGTCTAACATTAAGAGTTTCTGCTCACAATATTTATCAGGAAGTCTAGTCGCATACAAAATGAGGATCGACGTACATTTACCAAGATGTGTAACGTTCATAAATTTGTTTATGACGCATTACCTCGTATCGTTCTGAATTATTGTTCTCATTGGTTGGTGAGTCTAGGATATGTAAGCATATAAACATTGATAACTTCAGGCAAAAACTCCTCGTTCAAAAATAAAACTACGCTTTTCCAGTTGGACTAATATATACATGGGATGAAGAAAACCATGCATCCATTTAAAGTAAATATGATGGTCAAAGCACACACGTGCCATCCAGTTATTAAGATGAGAATATAAATCTGAATATCCTCTATGCCTGAATTTGGACTAAATATTTAATTATACAGTGTCTTTGATAATAAATATGTATGAGATAATATTATATGTGCATCTTGTAAAAACGTTGAAAATGCCTAATACATACATGCATGCATGCTTGCATGCATACATACATACATACATACATACATACATACATACATACTCTGGAGCTAACAATTGTGGAGCGAAAGTATGCAACTGATTCAGATTCTTCATCGACTGATACTACAATAAACCATATATACGCTTTTATCGGATTTGTTTGTGAATGAACTTCGCGTTCATATCGTATGACTTAAACGTATATAGAAACAAGCAATAGTCTTATCGGATTCTTTAGAAATTCTACACTTTCTTCCTGTTGAAATCCTATAAAACCCTTGTAGTTATTAATAATTGAGTCACAGTAACACACATTGCTTATACCTGACACCAGTGAACTTTTACCCTCATTGTCTCCCCCTTCGCTCCCTATTTACTACTTTTATGCTTTTTCCATAATATTTTATTCTAATAAAATTTCGTGCTTTATCTGTATAGTGTGCTTCCTTTGTAGCCAACATGTTTTCTACGTCGTAAGAATATGCAGCCACATCCAACTGTAACAGTTATGAAAATAAATGTAAGAACTATAATGATAAATTGTCTAGTCTATTTAAGCAAGCAGTTGTACTGGACACTTTTAATGATTATTTATAGTTTTATAATATACGTTGCAATCAAATACTTTTGACATTTGTAAGCTGAGAGTGCCGGGAACTATAATGCATACATTCGTATGGTCATTTTAGCGTAGATAGTATCTTTATGACTAGTAATGAAGTCGTGATTCCTGCACAATCTAGACGAAGATACATATTCTATTCAGATTCCATCGGTGTCATGGAATCATAACCAATAATGTAATGAAAATACCGTATAAATCAGACCAGTCATCGCATCAAAAAAAGAGATTTGGATCAAATTAGGTTTATTCGTCTTAATACAAATATTTATAATCACTTGACTAAGTACGGAAGCACCGTCTTTTTTTTCGTTGTTGCATACATTCAAACAGTATATTAAGGGCATTGAATTTTCAACGTTATTCTGCCTTTTCTTTTTCTTTTATAGATTTTTGAGAATCAAGGAAAACTAGCTTCCATATCAGTGATAGCAAAGGGGTTTGCAATATTACATGTGATAGCAAAATATTCCCTCAGGATATTTATAAAGTTTGCAATTGTCAAAGGAACTGATTAAGTAGAAGCACATGTATGCTCTTGATTTTGATTGGACAATAACATACTTAGCATTGGCAGCTAATGGATATAAATGTTCTTAAAAAGATATAATTAGCATTGTGGCTGACGGTTAAATTATCAGAAAAAGTGTCCCATTCTCAGTAGGTTAAACGTTGGAATTTCTTCCATGCAAAGACATCTAAAGATTAAAATAAAACTGTTCTTCTACAAGGTTTCGATGGGCAGAAAATAAAAGTTTAGACACAAAATTAATATATGTAAGCACAAAATGGCAATTGGATAGGAATTTAAATGATACTATTTTCATGTTATTCAATTGATATGATGTAATTTATTATACGTGTCAACATACACTTTATATTGGGAAGAATAAAATAATCTGCAGACAATAATTGTATAGCTCCTTAATGTTTACTGTAATATGCTTACTTTTGGATAACATTTGTAATATTAATTGGTGTCAAAAGACTCATAACCGTAATACGCTTAATTCCTATACTCTATTTAATGTGATGTGATTTGATTTGATTTTTAACGTAGCTTTAACATTTTCTCAGTCATATCGCTACGATGTCTGCAATGTGGCAGTTTATAGTGATGTCTAGCACTGGGCATCATGCCGCAGACATGTAGCATGATGTCCCACCCAGTCACATTATTCTGAAACCGGGCCGACCAGTTCTAACACTAACCTCTTAATGCTGAGCGCCAAGCGCGGCAGCTGTTAGTACAATGTTTGTAAGTCTTTGGTATGACACGGCCGGGGATCGAACCCACGACCTCCCGCATCCGAGGCGGACGCTCTAACCATTAGGCCACCGGAGCGGTGTCATTTTAACGAGAAAGGTTAACTAGAAATAACTAGGTGTTACATGCCGTAATGTCAAACCTAATTAATGTCACATGCAGTCATTTCACGGAATGTAAGATATTTAATCAGTAGCAATATCGATGACGTTTATTATCCGCGACGACTGAAGATGAAAATATTGAGAACATTTATGCAGAACATGTTTCAGAAAAATAACATACCTTAAAATACAAAGCAAAGTTTGCTATGACAGATATTGTTGTTCCTGATCAAGAAGGTAACAATTCTCACATTATTTGTCATGTAAGGATAATGCAGTTGCTCTAGTAGCTAGTTAACACATTCTTGGACAAAGTAAAAACAGGTGATACATAACCTATAGGCATGAATGGTTAATAGTTTTCCATAATACAATCAGTCTGTGCTTTTTTTGGAGACCCAGCAAACGCATTGGTTTAAAAATGCATCGTAATTGTAACGTGCTTATTTTTAAATATTGTGTGTCAAATGCAACATAACTGTAACGTGCTTATTTACGGATATTCTGTGTAATATTAATCATTTTCAAAAGCATCATAACTGTAATTAGTTTTATTTCGGATATTATATGCAATATTAATCAGCGACCGTTTCATGAAAATAATAAGCTTAAATTCAGATATTGTATATAATATAACTCAGTGACAAAATAATCATAACTGTAATGTGCTTAAATTAGGTTATTTTGTGTAATAAGACTCGATATTTATGTTGTGCGGTAAATATTGTATTATTTTTTAAATTATATTCACACAGAAATTATTGATGCATTATTCCGCTTTTGTGGCTAGTTATGTTTGGTATATCTATTATATCTGACAAATATTTCTTTATTAAACTATCAGTAGTCAGTCATTATGAAAATCTTATTTGCCGATATAAATCTACTGCATACCAGGACAGAGTAGTGGATGATGACGGGAACTTGTGTGACTTCATTTCTCTCTCTCTCTCTCTCTCTCTCTCTCTCTCTCTCTCTCTCTCTTCAGATATAAAACTGTATTTTCTATTGTTTTGTAAGCTAGGCATATATGAATATTATGTAGGAAAACTGCCTCGAGGTTTTTTAAGCCCGAAGATGTTTCTGAGATTGAATTATATTATATATGGTGCATGTTCTCTCTACTAGCCAAGATTTTATTTATAACACTCAACATCCTCACATGCTTAGCATGAAAACATGATATGAAAATCCATCATCAATCTCAATACATCTGTACATATGCAAGTACATATCCAACCTAAATTTAACACCGAATTTGTATCTAAAGAATGATACTGATATGTGGACGAAACGATGATCCCATGAGTTGACTTTCTGTATTACACGTATTCTAGTTACAAAAGGACCATGCAGACATACATTTTCCCAAGTGGAGTTTTTCAGGGTTGAAAATTGCGTAGCTAAATTGACTATTTCTTTCTACTTCCAGCTGCTACTGTTTGATATTAATCTGTAACATTCCTGATTTCTTAAGATAGTAGATACTTTTCAAATTAATTACGAATGAATACTGTGGATATACCGGATATCTTCGTGTGTTTCCTATACTCTTTTAGCCATTTCTTTCCTTGAAATGTCATATGTTACGCGCTTATAAACTGTCCTTGTTCAATAATTTCACATGAACACAGGTATTTTCCAGAAAAAATAAAATGATTATTTGGAATCCAAGTAATTTGAAATAACTCCAAACAGCACAACATACAACTTCCAGTATAAGAGGCCTGCTAACTGAGAATATTTCTCCAAAACAAAGGTTATAACGTATTTTAAAACGCAGAAAGGTGGTCACGTGATCATGTTCCAGAACTTCGACGAAATTATGCAACTATTAAAGATCACGTACACCCAGTGTTACCCTAACGAAAACAATCATTTTACTCTAAGAAATAAAAAGATAAAATAAAATTGTTTTCATCTTAAGTACATAGTCCCATCATGACCTTGATAACAACTAATCATTTTAAAATAAAAAAATAACTTATGTCCGTGGTTGCTACTAATATTGTATCAAGTTCAGGATCTAGATCAACACCTGGTGAAGGTCGAACTATATTCTGGAAAAAAGTATCATATCCAGTGAATAAATTTACGTTACAATAGCATGAAATCAAAAATAAAAATAAAATAAAACTGAAAAAACAAATAAACTGAAATAAATGTATATTAAATCAGATATAATTAAATCAACTATACCTAACAAATGCGAGTTGTGTTCATTCAATGCGGGTAAGTGCAGTGACATATTAACAAATATGTGCATCAAAAATGTGATCATTATCAAGGCATTCCCCGGTGCATCCTTTGATATTATCCCCCTATCTATATTTGTCTTTCTCTCTATGTCTCTATGTCACTCTTTATATTTACGCTTATCTCACGATCTGTTTTTTTCTTTGTTTTTCTCTGTATCTGTATGTTTCTCTTAATAGAAAGATATATAGATATGTAGATATATAGATATATAAATAGATAGACAGACATACAGATCGATAGACAGATAGAAAGATAGATAGATAGATATATATATATATATATATATATATATATATATATATATATATATATATATATATATATCGCGCATACGCACTCAAAGAGCTCAGATCCTTCTATTTCAAATAGTGGATCAATTCTGTACATGAAAGCTGTAATGAAATTGCACGAACGTCTTTCTTTACACGTACGCTCTTTTATTTTGCAAGTCACGAGCAACACCGGGAAACACAATTATGTTCATGCCATCTACACCATTTATTCCTTTTCACTCTTTTATTCTCTCGTCGTTCTTTGTCTCTCATTACTGTTTCCCTTTAGACGTTGCGTCAGGTATTTGGTAGTACGTTGCTTGGATTCTTTTCTGTAGAATTTAGCCTACAGGTTCTAACTGAATAAGTCTCTAGTTATCTAAATGTTATGCTTGCATTTGATCAACCTGTCAAACAGTACCCATTGCACTAACAATTAAATGTAGCTGCACTTAATCCTATAATTTTATGAAACAAGATATAATTTCACCATAAAAAAAACACAAAAGTTCGGTAAAAATAACTGTTTTGACGAAACCAATGAAAAGCAAGTTTGATATTTTGTCATGTCATCGACAAGAACAAATGAAAGAACCAACGTATTTATTAATAGCTGTTAAATACATCACAATTTCAAATTTCCAGTAATTTATACCACTAGTGATATTTGGCTGACGCGTGTTAAGAAACTGATATTTTGATTTCTTCTAGGAAGTATGCAATTACATATGCTTGAAGTATACGTCTTTCGAGACCAGCATAACTATTTGAATATTGTATGAATAATAGGGGCTCTGAGTAACCAAGTGATCTACAGCGCTCACCGTTATGGATCACTGCCATCTCACCTCTGTCTGTGTGCGTTCGAGTTTCAGGTTCGGTCTATGTGGGTATGTGAGAAAGCTTGCAATTAGTTTATCCTGGGTCGGTCGTTCTTTGTGGGTTTTCCTGGGTTTTTCCTCCATCATTTATAATGGCCGCCATGTAAAGCCTAAATTGTTCTGACAAATGGCTTTAAACTCTCCAACAACAACAATCATGAAGAAGTAAAGGTAGGCTATAGCTGCACCAATCCGGGCCCAATTTGACCATGGCCCAGGGACAGCGACCTACATGCTGCATTGGCTCTGTACCGCTGACGGACACAGAGTGGCTATTTGGTGACTGTGCATGAATTTGATTATTTGAGTCCATATTTATCCAAGTAAGAAATCAACACTAAGAAGCTCATTCAAAGTCACTTTTAGTGGAATCAAACCATGCAATAGAGTTCACGTTGACAGGTAAATGGCGTGCATAAAAATAATAAATATGACCGTTTTGTATTCTAACGATGTATCTAAATAAGAGCTAACATACACGGCATGTCTGTTTTATACTTTGTTCCAATATTTGTTGATTTCGACTATGATATAGACCACTTATTTAAAGACACAAGGTAGTCCAAACCAAGCCCTAACTAAGCAGTAGCATTGCTTTGTGACCAACATAACAAATATCTAATATGTATATACGATCATAGGTTAAATATTCAGATTATTATTAACTGATGTAAATATGTTTACCTCTATCTGAATACAGGATATTAGTTTTTCACTTGGGCTTTCCTAAACTGTTTGCCATCTCTGCAAATTTTGAGAGGAGTCTGGACTACCTTCTGACTCTGTTATTGTGCCTTAGCTTTATATACCAATGTTATTTACTCCAACAGTTATCCATTTATGCCTTTAGATCCACAACAGTATCAGTTCTAATGATGTGTTCGCTTTTTTAATTTTGGATGATTTATTTACTTAAAGTATTCACTGGAATTACAAAGTGCTCATCAATAATTATTGGACTAAATCATTAATTTGCAATTAAGGTGAATTCAGTTAACGAAATATAATATATCGCCAACTTTCTAGCCATTGGCACATTAGGACATTGGAAACTACAGGAATACCAACACATTCAATATTTGATTTTATTTGGAACACCAACTTAGTTCAATTTGAACCTCATTCATTTGGACTTGTGATATAACTGTCAGGTCTATTTGTTACTTAATTTACAATAATGTGAGTTATTTATACAATTTTCATTTTTACTCTTGGGAAAAAAGTATTTATTGAATTTGTACAAAAATATGTTGGTTTTTGCTCTGTTCTTTTGATTAATTTAAGAATATAAGTGCGTAGCAATCATAGATACTGAAAATGTTCCCAATCCGTTGTAATTAGCATTTCCTGAATCTTTATCGGTGATAAATCTGGAGACTATCTAAAACATTAAATAACCAGCATTGTTATTAAGAATTGCATTTATTGCATCGTATCGTGTGTTCTAATAATAGAATTTAATTAAAATTGGTATTTATTAAATTGCAAAAGTAGTGTGGAGCCTTTGGTGTCTTTATAAACAAGGAATCCATACTAAATTATTAAAATCGCCTTCGCATCAAGTCGACATAGCCAACTACTTTCTCACAATTCTGAAAAAAATCAATAACTGAATGTGTTATCTGATCATGATGTTCTAACGTTGGCTTTGTATGCAACTGAACACTTCTTTGTTTTTTATTATATATATAAGTTTAGACATGACTTAACTTGTTTCGCAGGAAATGCAAACACTTCAGATTGAAAACTTATTATCCATAAAATTCCGATGAATTTGTCTCAGAATGTTCATAACATTTTAGATGGAACACATTATCCAGATTACGTTATGAATGAACATGTATGTATATGTGTTTATTAAACACATCTAAGGGAGTTTAGTTGCCCCCTCCCCAATAATCTCGCTTTTCTCTATTTTGAAATGTTTTGTGTGGTGTGTGCCCATGGAATACACATATTGTATATTTACAAATGTATGATTTTGATGATAGCATCGGAAACATCTGATTTCAGTCTAATTTAGAGTTAAATGTCTTTGTGATATCAAACGTAGCTCACATTTCTAATAATTATTTTGAACTTAATATTGCTTGTCTAAAAGTGTTATTGAAAGTGAATCAATATTCTTCCGATCCAATTCGTTTAATTACAAGTCATTTAGGGAGTTGATTTTAACAATGATAAAAGTCTACAACGACAAGCGCTTTATGGTCCCATAAACATAAAAACAAGACAAAATAATGGACACAAATAATAGACTGAATTACAACATAGGAAACTGCTTTAGAACAGGAATTGTACGTTTTTCTTATGTGGTCAATGCAGTATATACAATCCGGCATTTCGCAAATTATATCACACATAAAACAAATAAAGAAATGAAAAGAAAACTAGTAAACTTTCTTTGACGGCTTTTCCTGGCCCTAGTGCACGTGCATTTATTTATGCCTGATATTATTGAGCAGATAAAATCCCCTATCATCGTCAACAAAACTCCACGTATTAAGCAATTAGACTTGACTTTAATTTAGCAGTGTTGCCCTTTTTATCGATACTAAATTAACATATGTCAACATATTTCTCAATATCCTATAATATTGATTTGTTCAAATTACAGAAATAAGTCATCTTTTACAATCACAGCAATAATATTTTCCATCAAATTTTCCTTGATGTTACACAACACATTTCACTTTATTTCATAATGGAAGCAGAATCCATGACATGATCAGGTAGAATGTTCGTCGTGAATGTAAATACTTACCCAATTATGAAAGAAAAGTAATCATACATTGAGTGATGTATGTTTTCAGACACTATAATAATAAGTTTCATATGTCCTAAACAAAATATGTCAAACTCTTTCACTGCACAGACCGAATCCCAACGCATGAAGATTATGTCTGGAGACAATAATAATAACAAAGAAATAATGCTTTCAAAATATGAACTTGGTGTGTCTTATTAGTTTTCAGCATTAAAGCGATCATGAAGATTTTACTTGCAAAGTCTTAGTCTTTACCTTCATAAATTATGTATTATCTTACCCGTTTGGAAGTATTAACAAAGTGCTTGTTTAGGTGTTTACTGGAGAATATCGGTACACTTCCGTTCTAATAGGAATCATTTTGAAGGAATATATTCCATTACAGTATGAACACAATGCACGCTTAGGTGTTTACAAGGAAATAATATTTCATTATATATTAGATAGGTATTAGTTTGAAAGAACGGATTGTATTGTAGCATGAACTACGTGCTCGCTTAGCTGTTTACAAGGATATACAAATGTATTTTATATTTAATTTGAATTATTTTGAGAGAATGCATTATATTATATTATCAATAAAGTTTACGCTTATGGCATAACTTTAATATAATAAATCATTTTCTATTTAAAACTAATTATTTTAAGAAGAGAGATCATTTAACATTATTCTGTCTTTGTCATGATAAGATCGTAAGAGAAAAGCAGTACAAATTATCAGCCTATCATGATTGAGATACCCTAACGGTCTTTGCTTGGACCACTCTTACGTGTATTTAATAGTAATGCTATTGACATTGAGAGTAAATTCGGTATACAACTGTATGCTGATGAAATGTCATTATTAATGACTGGGAAGGAAACGACGCTAAACGATCAGAAACATAATATATAAATACCGACAATAACATTTAATCTGGCTAAATGATGCAAATCGAAGAAAGTAAATTTATAATAAAATCCATGAAATTTTAAAAGAAAGTACACACCACATTTGACGAATAGTAAATTTATTAAAAACATCGGTTCTTCGCAACATCTGAGCTTAACGCTTGACAAAATTAAGTTCAAGTATATACAAATAAATCGCAATATTTGAAATTCCCACTCACAAGAACATTATTTGGGACTTCGTTATATGACCTTGATAAGAATTATTCTGGAGTATGAATATATTATATCGGATATGTCCATAGAATACGAACATGTACACAACATAGTGATCCAAGCGTAAATATGAATAATTGACCAGTTCTGAATGCTTTGGTTTTCCCACATGCCAAGCAAGTAAATATTATATGCGTGCGAGATAGAACCAAATATATAATTTCACCAGGACAAACGTATATCATATTTAGTTGTTTTAAAAGTATGTTACGGTAAGACTGTTCTCAGTTTACATATGGAAACTAACCGATCCAATATGAACACTCTATTTTAAGTTGCAATTCAAACAGAATCCAAGACAAAAACATATCACACTATTACTTTAAGGGGAATGATTCATCCGAATGTGAAAAATCGTTTTTTCAAAACTTAGTTTTCATTAGAAAATAATTTCTACAAAGGGCACAACAACCACAACTCAGCAATAACTGCAGCTTAACTGTGAATATATAATAAACGTATTCTTAATTTACAAACAAAAACGAGATTACAAATTTAAACCACATGTCTGGAATAATGACTTTTGTGTACTTTGTGGAAACAACGAAAAAGCTAACAAATATAAAGAAGGCAAATTTTAAAAGTGTGTGGAACATGATATACATTTTACTGATATTTGGGTCATCATATATATCACTGAATTAATTTAACTTCATTTTGTTTAAACGTATATTAATTAAACCACGCCTTTTATCTAACTCAAGAGAAATGTTGAACTTTATTTTCCACTTTCATATCCCGATAATGTTGGAGTTATCAAGAAGTGGGAAAAAAATTGCATTGCTTGCACCTGCCACAGGTAAACATTCTCTCTCTCTCTCTCTCTCTCTCGCGCGCGAACTTCTTCGCGAACTTCATCATATTGTAAATTCACATAAAAGGTTTGTTGGCAGTGTTATCCTGATACATCAAGGCTTTTGGCGCTTCATTTCATGACCATCGATTCGTAATTATATATATATATATATATATATATATATATATATATATATATATATATATATATATATATATATATATATATATATATATATATATATATATATATCTGTGTGTGTGTGTGTGTGTGTGTGTGTGTGTGTGTGTGTGTGTGTGTGTTTGTGCTCTGCAATGATGAACATGAACAATTAAACTCTCCGGATTCGTCCCCACTCCACACTATGGTGTTGGTGAAAAAGAAGGATGGAAGTAAATATTGATGTTTATACTATTTTTAAATAACTGCTTTCTGTAAGGAAATGCTGCCACAAATAGGGAATTTGCTTTGTTTTCACAATTGGCCATGTACAACTATTTCAGAACTGGATCACACCAACTATTATTGGGAGGTGACCAACGCAGAGGGCGCCGCATGTAAAGGTCATTCGAGAACTATGGTTTAGTTGCAGATATCCTTGTGTACGATCATTTCATGGAATAGGATTTTATAGATTTAATAAACCTTTTCGACAAACTCTTAATGGCTATAATCACACCGAGCACCACCAAGTGTGATATGGTATATAATGCATTTTGACAATTTAATAAGTCAGTCCGATTAATTAAAACCCAGCCTTGAGATATTTGAATAAAACAGGTACGAATATAGATCATACATAAATAAACAGATCCCATCGATCTTTTGGTTTGTCGGGTTGTACAGGAAATTCATACATAATTGTGTCGCTGTTTCTAGTCCGTTGACGGACGTGGCCAGAGAAAGGCAAATCAACAAGCATGGCATCAACCCAGAAGAGACGTTATAACTCCCTTGGAGAAAAGTGTATCAGTGCATCAACCCTACATTTGTCTGAGGCTCCGACACGAGGGGGTTTTGCAATTGGATCAAGATAGATTACAATTACCCGACACTAATGCCAAAAGAAACAGCTTACTCTGAAACAAGATTGTTCTGTGATGGTAAATGAGCGGTATAATGGTAAATAGTAAAAATCACAGGTACCTTTTCGGAATGGAATTTGTTATGGATTACCGTGTGTATTGAAGTTTGCAATTACACAAAGACAGATATATGAATACTTTATAATTCGTTTGCGCCTATAACTCAATAGTAATTTGCTTATTTAATTATGGATACAATACGTTTCTAATAAACGTTTTTGATTTCTAGTAGTTCAGTTTCATTAAATGGTAAGTGAATCCAGCGGTTCATATTAAGAAATGTATTTTATAAAGCTCTAGAGTCCGTTTTTTCAATTAGATTGTATGTTCATGTAAAGTGTTTAATTTCTGCATTGAGAGCGAGTTCCTCTGATATTTGTGACATACACCAATACCATTATCTGAAGTATGGTTAAATTGGCTGAAACGAATAGAATTAGTAAAAAGATGTTGTTGAATTTCTACATTTTCAAGTACAAGTAAAACTCATCCAAGATTTGTTAAACGAGCCTTTCATATATTACATAATAACTTTTGCCTTTGTTAAATCTGACATACGTTTAAGTCTCTTCTAGCAGCATTCGCTGATTATATATATTACTTTTCTGCAATACCTCTGGGATTTCTTTATATTTGCGCAGATTGTATATCGTATATTTCCTTCATACATCTTATACAAATTTACATTAATGACAAACAAGGAAAGATTATTGAGTATGTATAGTAGAAAATGTTTATAATGTGACTAGAACACAGCTGTTTCTGTTGACATAGCTTATGACTATTACTCGGTACATACTTTAGAGAAACAACATTTTCTTCATCTGATGTTCACTCATGTGTTATCTTGATCTGTAACTAATTGATCATTGAAGGATGTAAAGAAATTAAGTGGATGTATTTCGCAGACAAACTGATTATAATCCTGCCAGATTATAAAGAACATTCATTCCATCCTGGAACGATTCATCGATGATGTCTGTAATTTTAGCTCAACGTGTGATTCGAAACACTTTAGCACGATACATCTACATCTTGTATGGTATCATAAAATAGCAATTACAAGTGAAAATGAAAACAGCTTATATTTCTTTTCAGGTTGGATATCCGGCACGTAGGAGACTTGAGACAATTCACCTTTCCAAAATGTCCAAAGTTAGAATTTTGCACCATTAATGTGATAGGAATTATCTTTAATGTGATTGCTTTTATTATTGTTCAAATCCTGAGAGAGAGTTGATCAAACTCTAATTCTCCCTGATAAATATAAAGGAATGTCGTTGGTGCTGATAACATATTTGTATTATAAATATCTTACTTAATATCTTCTTGCAACATTTCATTAATATTTTGATTTATTATTTGTAATTATTCGAGGCTACGTTTTTGTCGTTCTCATCAAGTCTTTGACATTGTTGTTGATGACCACGGTATAATGATCTGCTTAAATGCTCATCATATTATGTTTGAATGATGTTGTCACCCACTTCCGAGGCTGACGCTCTAATCACTAGGCCACCGGAGTGGTCCCCCAATTTAAATAATGATACAATCCCAATGAGACAGCAAAACACGATACGAAATGAATACAAAAGGTGAGGCCGTGTATATATATATATATATATATATATATATATATATATATATATATATATATATATATAATTTTAGCTCAACGTGTGATTCGAAACACTTTAGCACGATACATCTACATTTTATATGGTACCATAAGATAGCAATATAATATATATTATGTGCGGTATTTGTGTTAGTTCATTATATGCAATTTATAATTTGACATTGTTTGTTGCACTTGACCTTGTCGAAATGAATGTATATCTACTTATAACCTGAATCATTGATTTTAACACTGCAAACATATAATACATAGCTAACATATTTTATACATGTATGGGGTGAAAATTGGGATGATTATGAATATAAGGATACATTTATTTGGGTCAGGGTCTAGGTTATTGAATTGTCCCAACATAAACTTAGCTATTCTGATAAACTCCACAATACGTATTATAACTTACTACCAGAACTTCTATTAAAACTGTGGTTATATCTTGTAATCATTACGAATATTCTACAAGGATGTTTTCCATCAGGTAATAATCTTTTTTAGAAAATGCTGATTGTGACCTGACTTAAAGTAGAAGATACATATTCTTGTCTTTTCTAGAAATTATTCATTCATGATGTAAGGTACTTGCATAATAGGTTGTGTTATTATTGTGTCCAGCACTTTATTTGGGCTGATATTTATTTATTCAATTTTGTTATTTACATGAAGTACAATGTGGCCATCAAAAAATAACTATCTTGGAAACAGAGATTTAACTTTATATACAAATTTCAGATAAGGGTATATTTTGAATTGTATGACTGTGATTAACAAAATAGCATGTGCACATCACCACTACACGGTCAACCAAATCAACATACATCATAGGGTTGATATTAGACAATATTAATAACATAGTAAAGCAACATTACATACAACAACTTCATGTCTCGTGATGGTTTCCAACATTAGAACGTTCATGCTGATTTTACTCAGGAGCACCGCAATCTTCACTTAAATAAAGTCTGCGCTATGTTAATCATTTGCTAGTATGAACAAAGTGCTCATTTACGTGTTTATTGGGATGCAATATATGTATTATGTTTTTATGGGAGTTATTTTATTTGGTTATATTGCAGTAGTTCAATCATCAACAAAATATCGTAAGACATAAGCAGTACTGAATATCAGTATATCACGGGTGATGTGCCACAACAATTTATGTTTGGACCACGTCTACTTGTACCATATTAAACGATATTGTCATTTAAATGCATTTTGATATAACTTGTTTCCTTCTGATACGTCAATATTAACGAATATTGATTACACAATCCTAGAAGCTGGCGCATTGAAAGAGGACCAACATAAACTCAGTAGATGGTCAAATCAGTGATAGGTCCATATATTTTCACAAGGAATATCAACGACCACGATTAGGAATGACAGTATGATATATTTATTAGGAATATCAGTTATCATCAACAACTGGGATTACCTATTGATCATATTATTTTGTCGATAAAATATAAATTTGATAACTATATGAGTAGTGAAAACATAAATAAAGCGTGATGTTTGACATTCAACCTCACTAGAAAATTGGTATGATTCCAATATATCAACTTTATAAGATACATTCACTAAGTATGGAAAAGGGCAATTATGCAAATGCAAGCATGCCAGGAATGATCATGGGTAAGGTAACAGTGGCTTTTTCATATAAGAAAATTATGGAGGAAAGAAAATATCAAATAAGTTCAAGAAGCAGCTACAAACACAAAAATCTAACACATTTACATAAAACAAAATGTACTGTGGTATGACATTTAGAAATTCGTAGGCCATGCTTTTATCACATGCCACAAATGCAAAAAGTATACGATATAGAGAGAGTTAGAACGTAGCACACTTTTTTCCAAGAACATGTTTTTCAACAGATTTTTTTTTCTTTTATATATTCATATCTTTCACGCACACGTACATTAGTTCACGTTACACATCAATATTAACCTAGAAAAAAATTATAAAGTTTTACTCTCAAGGAGAAACAATTTAGGAAATCGAAGCATTTTCTAAATTGCAAAAAAGAATTTTTTCAAGCCTTAGATTTACATCAGAAAAAAAGTTAAATGCGGTAAACAAATAAATCACTAAACACTTTATTTCATTTAAAACTGCATTTGAATTTGTCACTACATTGCAACTTTTAGCCTGTCGTTAGAACGTTGTCCAGGAATAACTTAACAAAACCAATGATTGAGGTTTGTATTTGGCAGAATGGAGATTTGCCAAATTCTAAAACATTTACATTAATGAAGTAAACACTTGCAGTCTGTAACTTTCGGAAACGGGTGTCTATCTTTCCTCGTCCGAAAGAGAAAGAGAGAGAGAGAGAGACAAAGAAGTATATAGTTGCCGGTGAATAAACATGAGAATCATCTTCGCAGAAGTGTAGACTTTAAAAGCAGCTAACTAGTAAATGTAGCTTTAGTACTTAGAGTTTTATAATTTATTACAATTCTGTATTGCAAATTATGTAATTCTGTATTGCAAACCTTCCTTATTTTCGACCGATTTCATCATAATTTACAATGGCCATAGTGTACACACATATCTTCACATGCCACGATACCAAAAACTCCGCATATCAAACAATATGACTTGCCTTTGCTTAGCATTGTCACCCTTTTTACAATACTAATCAAACATTTGCAAAGAATTTTTAGGACTTAATAATGATTGTCTAAGACGTTATATTGAAAGTAAATTAAGATTCTTCGAATCAAATTCATTAATTATACGTGATTTAGGTAGTTAATATAAACAGTAAGTATATTCGCCATAATCGGAGTTGTAATGGTCCGATAAACATAATGTTGCGAAAATAGAATAAAACGAATTAGAACATAGCAATCTGCATTATAGCCTGAATATGAGTTATATTTACATTACTTGTACCTGCCATAGATAAAAAAATTATATCTGTATGTTTCTGGCTCTCTCTAACTCTCTTGCCAATAATGAGATTTTGATAAATCAAGACTGTTGGCACTTAAGCATATTCCAGGATTTTGGTGGTATATCAGCATATTCGTGACCTGAAAGTGGTTTTCGTATTATACATTTCTAGATTGTTTTGGACTTAGCGTACAATACTATACGTTCCTCTTAAATTCTAATTTTATAGCTTAAGTAATTAAGTTATTCGTTGAGTTTTGCAAACCTTGTTTCTAATGCTGCTTTATATTACTTAGTTTAATACCAGTGAGTAGCAGCCATATATATATATATATATATATATATATATATATATAACACAGTATATACTCTTCCATGACGAGCCGTTTGGAAGACCAAAAGCAGACCATATTACATAAATCCCAGTAGATTACGCCATGGGGTATAAAGTTGTATATATGATCAATACCTGTGTATAGTTTTCTGAAGATCAGTTTAAACAATGCAGGGAGATTATAGATATTCAGCTTTGTTTATGAAGGGTCATAATGAGTTAACAAAACTTGAAACAAAATTAAGTAACTCATTCTCAATGAAAATTGAAGAATGTGGAATACCTTATAATGAACGGTAGACAACCAGCGAGGAAGCAACTATAATGCAGGACCTGTATGTAATTGAACACGCAAATGTTTCAAATGCACCGTCAACGTATGATGTTATTGAATGTCTATATATGTGTTTGTGATTTGGATTTTTAACGTAGCGTTTACAATGTTCCAGTCATATCGCTACGATGTCTGAAGTGTGAGAATTTATAGTGATGCTTATCGCTGGGGCATCATGGCCGTAGACATTTAACATCATTTCCCACTCTGTCACATTATCCTGACATCACGCCGACCTGTCATAACATCAACCTCCTAATGCTCAACACCACGAAAGGCAGCTGATAATACTAATTTTATAAGTCTTAGTTAAGACTCATTCGGGCTTTGAAACCCACGAACTCAGCATCCGAGGCGGATGCTCAGACCACCTAGGCCACCAGAGCGGTGTGGTATTAGTGGGAGAAATAGGTAAATCAAACTTTTCATGTATATAGTTTGTAAAATAACTGTTTTTGATGCCAAACAGATGCCGAAAGTACAGAGATTGTTTTCAAAATTGGCAGTGCATAAATATTTCGAAACTAGATTACGCTAAAGAATATTGACAGTTGCCCATCACAGATGATGCTGCATGTAAACTTCATTCTCATAACTTAGTTACGTTGACGATCTATCTGTGTACGAGCATTGCCAGGAAAATCAGTGCATAGATGTAATACACTTTTTCGACAAATTGTACAATGTCAACATCAAAATGAGGAAAACCAAGCGCAATCTAGTATGGAATTATTTGACCATCTATAAAGTCGGTCAGGGTAATTGCAATCCAACCGTGACAAACAGATGCGATCATAGACGATTCTTGATCAGAACAAAGAAACAGATTCCATTGTGCCTTTGGTTAGTCGGGTTGTGTATGAAATTCGTATCAAATTTTGCCGCTATGGATTGTCCCTTGACGGACTTGGCTAGACCAGGGCAAGCCAATAAACTTGGATTCACGCCAGTATTGACATTGTAACGCTCTTAACGGATAATTGATCAGAGCACGAACCCTAAATTTGCTAGGGTCTCCGACACGATAGTTTGGCTATAGGAGCAAGAAGGATAAAAGTACCCGCCACTAATGCAAGTACGCAATTGCTCTCTCAGGAGCAAAAGCGATTACCATATTTGAAAATACTCGCCGAGGAAGTGTGATGATACGTAACAATAGGATCGGACCAGTGATCTCCATCGTTTTGTTCACGGATTAAATCATGATGACTTGATTGCTACGCGAGTATACATCACATCCCAGCTTGGATCTACTCCGCTGGCAACTATTCGTGTTTACCCACACAACAGTCTGACATTTTAAAATTCCGCTAACATCATATCAAACTATGTTGTGTCAAGAATTATATCTTCAATAGCCAACGACTTCACTAATCGTGATGAGGATACTTTGTGACGCAGGTATATGTTTTCCTAACATACATTATTCTCGAATGCAGCATGTATTTCAATTATTTTACCAGAACCGACATCCAAAAGGGTTAATATGTATATAATCCGAACAGCAATTGCGACTATGCTCCCTACAACTGTTATTGTCGTTATAATTATATCAACGTCTCTGCCATAGGTGTTCGCTGTAGCAAGTAAACAAGTAACATCTACGAAGTTACACTTAAGCTTATATTTTGCGAGTTTAACGGTTCCCTTGGAGTTGTTGTTTCTCCTGGATTTTTTGCCAAGGTTATAGTATTGAGGGTCAGTCACCCTTTTTATATCAATATTCTTTTATATTTACATAGAACAACGTAAATGCCGCTCCTGTGTGGTGTTGGTAACGATTGTTCTAGCTTTTTCTCCAAGAACTGTTACATGGTCGGGGATGTTTTATAAAGCATTTGATACAGATATAACACGGTTCAGTGATTTAATGCACACAAATTAAAACAAGCCATATAGCACCAGGGTTAATATTGTACGGACAGGCAACATAACGGGGTCCCAATTTAGGCTTGTTTCCAATTTTAAGCACGGTAAATACAATTACCAAAGAAATCGTTTTTTTTTTTTTCTTAACTAAAATAAAAGATATAAAGTAAGTGACTAGACTATATAGAAAGGGGGTCGGTTGTTTTTTCTAAGTCCACTTTTTAACCCATTATTTATCATATTCAGCTGTGGAAGTGAGAGCTAAATATAATGCGGAAGGAAACACCAATGCAGTAGATTTGGATTGCCTTGAGAACGTATCGAAGATGCGACCCTTGGATTGTGAGTCTGAGGTTTATCCGTGTATCTAATATATAACAAAAGGTGAATTACCTATCCTTATAAATGGCGATAAATAATGATGTACATTGAAAACTGCATGAACTCTATACATTAAAGGACATACTGCACGCATTTAGCTGCAGAACAAACAAATTCGTGGTATAGAACCTTCATATACCACCGAAACAAACAACATAAAACTTAACGATTTTTTTATTGTACGTCAGTGCGACTTGCATAAAAGAAAAAAAAACTGACGATATGATATTGAACATACTATGATAGTCACCAGAAAGGCAAGGACAGGTGTGTTTGCAACAAAGCAATTGATAGAGTGAACACTTACGTATCAATAAAATATCACAAAAGAATTGAAATTAACATTGATTTTAGCCGCTACCTCACTTTCATCATTGTAATTTAGTTTATAGTAATCATGATAATTGAAAATACATTAGTTCACATCTATAACAAGCCACCAAAATATTGTATTGAAATAAATATATTAGTTTTCCCAAATGCAATGTTTTCACATGAAGGTATCAGGAAAAGAAGAGAATCGAGGTAGAATGTATAAATGTTTGATAAATGAATGAATGTTTATGAGATTCTGAGTGCCTACCATCAATTCACTGATTTACAACAGTTTAAACATCTTTGAATAACCGATATTCGACAGCTATCTCAATCATAAACGTAGAGATATGACTGAAATATTGTTAAAGCTACGTTAAAATTCCAAATTACACACAAAAACACACACATGACAATGCACCAAAACATTATATTGAAGAAAACTGTTTAGTTTTCCTGAATGCAATGCTTTCACAGGATATTGTCAAGTAAAGATGAAAATCTAAGTAGAATGTATAAAGTTTTGATAAATAAATTAATGTTTATGAAATTCTGAGTGCCTACCATCAGTTTGCTAAATGTCAATTTAAACATTTTTTGAATATCCGACAGCCATTTCAGTCATAAACGTTTGGTAACAGTACATTTGTATTTTTAACAAAGTAACGTGAGTTATATTATCTATTCATATTTGCTGCAAATTAGTTTACCTAATACATATTATTTTATGTGTTTCATGTATTTACTCTTATTTCTTTGTAAACGCATTATCACTTGTCACATCATTTAGTAACTACGTATGCAATTTCATCAGCTTTTAGAAAACTATATGATATAAATAAGCATGATTCAGACAGATATATTTTGTCAAGAAAACTAATTATATATATATATATATATATATATATATATATATATATATATATATATATATATATATCCGCTCCAATTCTTCAGGAGAAAATTAAATCTTCAATGATTTGAAACCTGTTGATTCAAAATAAACCGACTTTCAAAGGTTCATCAATAATTGTATTTCGAAGATATGTATATGCCGCTAAAACATCAAATGAAAAATAGAATAAACCTAATATCTCTGAATATCCATCACATTATATAAAAGTGCAATCCTAATATATTTCCTTTTTTATTATCGATACCCAGAAAAAGAGCGTAGCAACGTAACCCTTTCCGGTCAAAATTATTTCCGGTCCAATGGCTAGCGAAAATATTGGATGAGTTTAATTGAATTATGAAACTTAACGCCTTAATAAGACGCGCGAGAAAAGAGACTGTCACTTGAGAATATGCATAACGATTACCATGTGATCTTGCTTTAAGTGTTGAATATTTAATTTTTTCAGTATATTCTTGGTAATACATTCGAGAGAACCGACCACGGGTATCGCGCAAACGTTTAAATGTAGCGCAATCGAGAAAGGGTAAACATTCACGCAAAAGGTCAGTAGAACGTGTAATTATCCAGAACGATGAATTATGTTTAGTAGGATAGAACAAAATGCATGGCTTGGGCATTAATTTACACCGAGACCCACTTGATGACCACTTGCGGTAAAGAGCAGTACCATTTTCTGCTGGAAATATTCATCACAAATATCTCTGACATGACTATAAAAGCAGATTAGTTCTTTAAAACTGACGTGTGTACCAAACATGAGGTCTAAATTAAAATATGTCAGATAATCAATTTACAGGCACGACACAGCTTGGACACAATAAACCATGTGCTTATTAAATGACGTTTTCAGTCAGGAAAGGGTGATAATCGTAAGAATAACAAGGTTAGGGATTTAAGGAGTCGACACATCTGGAAAGCTTGTCTTGCACGAAAAAGTTTTGTCCAGACACTAACAAATAAAATAAATATGGTATGCATGTTCTTTAGCGTGCGCAGATGTTTGAGTATCTTATTCCGCCAATCAGCATTAGTCTAATCCAATATACGAAGGTAGTGACGCTCGTGGTACCGACAACGGCCCAGATGTTATGGTTTTACGCGACGCCGTGTGTATGGGCGTCTTGGTAAAGCAAAGTATTGTTATGGATGACCAAATGCTTGATTGGAAATCCCTCTGCATTTGGATAGATTGAAAGACTGATAAATTCCCGTTGCTTTGATCTAAATCGAGACTCATTTAACAAACGGAAACAATCGAGGCAATACCAATATACGACTTAACAATTCGAAGCATCGAGGGCTCCAGAACTTCGACTGTCACATTTTCAGTTCTCCATTAATAAAAACGAACGAAACTAAGCCAGGTATGCCGAAATGGAAAGACACGCAAAACAACAATATACAGTTCTATGTGACTTAACCGAAATCTCGAGGGATCAATTTATGCGGAATCAAACGCATGAAGTGTCTTTGAGATTAACATCGGAGCAAACTGTATCGGTACCGTTATATATTTAAAAAGGGGGTAGGGGAAGATATTTATGCTTGCAATTTATATCGTCTGTCGGTAGAAACTTCCTCTAACTTGTTGTCTCTTGCTATTGTAGGTTCAATGTAGTTTAATAGACACGGGAATGCAATGCAGTTGGTGACTTTGATATAGCAAAATGATAAGGTGTTAGTCGAAGTGTATTGGCCTTCCGTAATATTTTCATTTTGTCATGCTGGTTTTGCATATATGTATGTCTGTATATGTCTCTCGCATTATGAATAATTACAGCAGAATTGTTAATATTCCATTTAACAATGCATCTATAAATACAAGATGTACTGCCACTATCTGTGACATTAGCAGCACCAAACAACCGTTTGAAGACGCTTGGTTAAACAAAGTTAAATGATATCTAGTTCCACTATCCACTTGACATATGTATGTGATTCTATGTTACTTCTTGTAAATGCGTAAGTTGACACAGTATTCTTATTTAAGTTTTGGACTCAATTCTGTGTTGTGTTTCTAGATCTTGCATTATCTGGGGTTTGATTAACTTATTGTAATATCAGTTAAACAGGAAATACGTACATATATACATGAATACACGCATACATACAAACATACATGCATACATACATGAATGCATGCATACATGCATACACATCACGTTTAATTCATGCGGTGTTTTATTACGTTAATCTTGGTGATATTATACAAAGAACAGAAAATAGAACCATGGTGTCTTCTTAGAACAGAAACAAGGTGTGAACATACTCCTATGAGCTATAACCAGCAGTGGAAGAAGAAACAAACAAGTCTGCAGCCGTTGGAGACTTGAGCCTTTCAATGTCTGGGTGTACAACATTATCAGTTACAATGATAGTTTCACAATTACCTGGCAAAACAGAAAAACAGTCTGATCGATACTTTACTGATAAGCATTCTCCCGGTATAATCTGCACTTTCTTCTATTTATTTCCTGTATGTATTAATATTGTACATCTTCTTTACTATGCAGAATGCACGTACCTTTATTATGAAATGCATCATGTATTACTGTAAAAAGAAAACTTCGTTATAAGCTATTGGAAAAACAAGAAAAATAGATATCCTAATGTGTTCTGAAATAGTGTCACTAATATCTTATCCTCAGAACCTAAATACATTAAATGATACATTAATTGAAGACGTTGCAATCAGCCTTTCGGTAGCCATTAACTTCGAGTAATATATAATATATAATGCATAACGTGTTCATATCAGTACTTACAGTTGGCCACTCGAAGCACTGAAAGTACACAAAAAGTGTGATAATAGAAATGGTAAAATACACTTCTCGTAGGTGGTTTCAATATTTATTTTGTAAAGCATGTAGGTGTTTAGAGATCATAGCCTTATAAAATGCATACTTTATAATGATTTTGTGAAAGTAGATGCAATTATTTAGATCTTTCGGTTCTAAAGAATGCTGATTTTCGTTCTTCCAGGTAAAAACAAAATAAACGTCATATTCGAAACGAGGAATAAACATCCCGCATTTTCTTTGCAATATCACGCTATGTCTCTGAAATGTAAAATATTCTGAGTAGCTGTAAATTGTTCTATACTGTATAATTTGTTAGCTGTGACTAATGCCGTTTAACTGCCTACCACTACAATTGGTATGATGCTTAATACCAGCATCGTCTTTGGTATAAAATGTATGGTCTCTTGATCCTTACGGTGTTGGTGTGGCATGAACGAAACTTTGATAAGAACGTTTACTATTCGAGTAACCTCTGTGTTATCCATCATATATTCATTCGTATACATGTTATATATCATGTAATGAGTATATAGAATTTCAAGCCATATAAACTGTCTTTATATGATTATTGTCAAATTCTACATTTTACTCACTGTCTACTAAGTAAGTTAGAATAAGGCATTAATTGAATTCTAACGATTTATAAACTATTTTGCACAAGCCATATAAACTTTCTTTGTATCATTCAGGCAAATGGTACCTCGCAATGAATGTAAATTTATTTTTAAGTTTACACGTACCTCCCTGTATAAACTGTCTTGCGTAATTATGGACGAATAGTCATATATTGCATCGAAGAGGAGTGGCGATAACAAGATTTTCAATATGGCCATAGTTGATATCACGAATACCCCATACTATTATGACCATTTACTCAGAAGGAATGGCGATAACATTAATTTCAAGACGGCTGCTATGGTGGCCATGCTATATGTCCGAGCAGCACAAATTTCATTTAGGACCAACTAAACTCGCGATGTGTGTGTGTGTGTGTGTGTGTGTGTGTAAAGCTTTATGGCAATCCTCCACGTAGTGTACGATGATAACATATATTGCTGGCAGATAGACGGACAATGGATAACATACCAACCCATAGTTTCTTCTGGTCTACGACAAAGACGTTAGTGTATACCACACGTAGAAAGTGTCTTACTATAGTAAATTTTGTCACTCTGACACGTATATTTTCCTGGGGTATTTATACAAACAGAACGTAACAATAATGAATGAGTAATCATTGGTTAGTTAACGATACAACTGCCAGGAAACTGAAATGAAATCAAACTTAATTTGCAGGCTTTGAGATTTAAATGTCTGGTAATCACAGCATCACGACCTACAAGGTATAACTCTCACTCTCCTGACAATTATGGCAAAATGCCAATCTTTTCTTCAGTAATGGAGAGGAAACTCTAAATAAAGTATGCGCTTTCTATTGGGGTTTTCATATTTGTATTAAACATGTACATCTTCCTTTCTCTGCAAAAAAATCTAAAGTTGTATTATGAACTTATTCATGTATAGTTGGAATGAAACATAATACACTTTTATTATATGCGAATATAAAGCAATTTGATTACCTGATGTGATTGGAATGTTATTGATAACTCATCATAGATAAGAAAAAGGGGCATGATTACTATAATGTAACTGTATACTTAGTAGTAAATGATGGCTTAAATTCGATGAATAAATATTTTTATGAACATATGTGTCTTAATAATCAAATAAAAACCATAAGAAATACATATCTTAATCTTAATGACTGAGAGGAGATACATTGATACTTACAAATGCTTGTATCTGCTTTTCTTCCTGAAATAATATAACAATTGTGATACTAGGAACGGTGAAACAAGCGGCGCTAATTAGGTCTCAAAAAGGGGAAACAAACGCGTGCGAGAATACAATTACAACGTATGCCGTTACGTTCGCTGAATATTCCACACGAGCAAACATTAACCTAATCTACTAGTCAACTTTTCCTCGTTGAGACATAAACATTTTAACAAGGAGGGGACTAGGTAATACTGAAGTTACGCATCGAGTAGTTTTAATGAATATGATACGCAAGTGTTGCCTGTATACCTAAAATTGTATTCCGGACACTGAAATAAAAGTAATAATTCCATGTTCTTTTTTAGGACCGTGAATTGTAAGGTCGAACAGATAATGTTAGTAACATTATATATTTTGGAGAAAAAATATACACTCATTAACATATATCCAATGATTATGATATTATGGCCGATCAGTCAATACTTTAACATGATTAACAGGGGAACAATACCATATTATAATAGGCATATCTTGGAACAAACGTATAATTCGTAAGTCCATAAATACATGCTACTTCTCTTTACGATGAAAGCGAGAAATGCGCGATATTACAAAAATATGAACCAGACTAGATTTTAAAAATAATTCTCCCTTGTTAAATGGGAACAGATATGCGATAAATTTGACGAATAATTAATATTCAATAAATATATCCGTCTTAGAAATAATACCTTAACTTTATGTAATGCAAACTGTTTACCAATTTACTGAAAACACATAGAATTGTACTTACTCTTTCTTTTCTCTCTCTTTCATCCTTAAATAATACAATAAACCAGTTATTAGACAAGGTGAAATATTTTCCGCGTATTTGTTCTCAAACGTGAGAGTAGAATAAAACGTGAAAATATATGTAAATGGAAAGACAGTTTAAGTCATGGTGAACAAGTAATTATTCCACAAAAAATGTATAATAAATCTGATATTAGACATGGTTCTATAAATTCGACTTATTTGCTCTCAAAAGAGGGATGAGATACGCATGCACGTATTCACAAATGGTAAAATGTGTAAATCACACAGTGTAAGTCATAACCTAAATTGAAGTAATCCAAACTAATTGTCGTTAGAACTGATTTATTGTAAGGCATGTCTCGTATATAAATATCTGAATTGTAACGTTTCTGTCTTTTCTTTATCTGGAAGAAATATAAATTAACAAGCTGTAAGGTATTTATCAATTTAGTACTTTAAAGTCTTTGTGCAAAACTTACAGGGCGAAGCTGATTACAAAAACAGACAGCTCCTCATCAAATATCTATGTTCCTTCTGCAGTTTGTGTCCTGTTCTTATTTCACACTTTTTGCTCTCAAACTATGCATATAATACTATCTAGTCAATAATCAGTCAGTGAACATTTGGACCGAAGGCAGAAAACCTACCGTGGATGCGGTATGGTTGGCTCGTGGAATTACAAAAACAGACAGCTCCTCATCAAATATGTATGTTCCTTCTGCAGTTTGTGTCTTGTTCTTATTTCACACATTTTGCCCTCAAACTATGCATATAATACTATCTAGTCAATAATCAGTCAGTGAACATTTGGACCGAAGGCAGAAAACCTACTGTGGATGCGGTATGGTTGGCTCGTGGAATTACAAAAACAGACAGCTCCTCATCAAATATGTATGTTCCTTCTGCAGTTTGTGTCTTGTTCTTATTTCACACATTTTGCCCTCAAACTATGCATATAATACTATCTAGTCAATAATCAGTCAGTGAATATTTGGACCGAAGGCAGAAAACCTACTGTGGATGCGGTATGGTTGGCTCGTGGAATTGAATAGATAAACGAAATATTTTTCAGAATTGTATATTATTTTCAAGGATTTAAATATATACTTGCTGCAACCGATGAATCATGCTTAATGCCCCCCCCCCCCCGAAAAAAAATTGTTATATTTTGATTAAATACATTTATAATATTGGTAGCATTCGTCATCGATGTACGGCTAATATAGCTAATTCACAATAGCTTGATGGGACCCCGAGTGGCCGAGTGGTCTAAAGCGCTCTCCGTTACGGACCACTTCCATCTCACCTCTGTCTGCGTGGGTTCGAGTCTCGGATTCGGCCAATCGGCCATTCGGATCGGGGTTCTTCCTCCACTATTAATACTGGCCGCCACGTATAGCCTATCGTGTGCTGAAAATAGCGTTAAACCCTACACAATAATAGCTTGACACAGACGATAACTTCAGGTATTGTTTTGACATGACCACTGTAAGATTATAAGCATATCCCACTTTACCCACACATGAAGCTTCATGATTCGTTGCAATTTTCCCACCGAAATAAAAGCAAAACATATATTACTGGTGAATTCACGATGGATGACAGCAGTTACTTAGACTTCATTTATTGAAGCAAACGCGATGTTTCAATAAATTCATCTTGAAGCTGCTAAAGTGCGACAGGTTCACGTGTAGCTACAAACACAGTAGCAGAATCAAAATCACTAATGCAAACACAATCTTCATATCTGATAAAGTATTTGTATATCATTTACCTTTCTTTCATATTAAAGTAAACGTATTCAGTACCGATGAATTGATGGATACACAGATCGAAGCTGGTGTCGTTCTTTAGTTGCATCAAGATCATTAAATTTAAACTTCGAGTTTGCTTTCTTCTTTTAAAGAAACCATGTACTCTGCCGATCAAATCTTATTTAGGACGGGAGTCATAAAAGGCAGTATCACCACAAAATTATAAAGGTCAAGAATGAGATGCGCGAGTTTAAAAGAAAATTTCAACATGAAAATCAGAAAGTAAAAATAAAAACAATAAACAATGGAATGCTGCCGCGCGTTTCGAACTCGCGATCCCTCGTTTGGCAGAGGAGAGTCATAGAAAAAAAAATCACCATGAAAATAAAAATGTATTAAAAAATAGAAAAAATGGGATGGACGAGTAAAAATGAAAGTTGAAACATTAAAGTAAAATATGAAAAAAAAATAAAATTTGGATGCCTGAAATTCGAACAACCGACATTTTTTTTGGAAAACGCTAGTCATAAAAATACGTTTCAACATCAAATACAAAAAGCAAATATAATAAAATGAAGGAAAAAAAATGGGATCGGAGAGTTGAAAACGAAGTTCAAATATAAAAGTATATTTAAAAAATTTGGATGCTGTGAGTTTAGAACCAGTTTAATTCTTGTTGGACCTGCGGGAGTCACAAAAGAAGGTTTCCACAAACAAATTTAAAAAAGCAAAAGAAATAAAATTAAAAATTAGGATGCGCGTGTTCAAAAGAATGATTCAAATAAAAAATAAATTAAAAGTAAAGAACAAAATAAGATATTGGGATGCCGCGAATTTCAAACTCGTGACCTCTTGCCTGGCAGACATAAAAAAACGATCCAACATATAAACGTGTTAAAAAGGTGAAATAGTAAAATAAATAATAAAAATTGTGATGAGTGAGTTTAAAAAGAAAGTTTCAACATAATCTTTAAAACAAACAAATATATCAAGGCTGGGATGCCGCGAGTTTTAAACTCGTGACCTCTTGTTTGGCAGACGGGAATCACAAAAGAAAGTTCCAAAATAAAGTTAAAAAGGTACAAAGTCAAATTTTAAAAAACAAAATTTATGCGCAATTTGAAAATAAAGTTTCACATACAAATAAATAAAAGTAAGCAACTTTCTAAAGCATGAGATGACTGAGTTTAACATAAAGTTTGAACAAAAAAATTAAGACAGAAGGAAATATAAAATATAAAAGACAAATTGGGACAACACCAATTTTCGAACTCTCGACTACCTGTTTATCCAGTTGGACACACCGAATATATGGGTGTTTATATATAAGATTGCAGTTGTTGAACGAAGTTCGTCAAGTATCATTTAATTAATATAATGGGATAGTGGTTCAGGACTGGAACGCTATTTTGGTTTAATTTTCGTGTTGCTTTCCAACATTGTGCTGATTATGCAAAATCGATCATTCTGGTCCATGTTATCCAGTTTTTAAAGCAGTTTGTAATGTCTTGTATGTAAACAGTATATCGGCCACGCTAATGGAAAAAAGGAACCTATTGTTTGCTCATTTCGAATAACCGGTACAAATTATGTTGTGCACATTTTCAGTGTCTTCTTAATAATCAAACCCACAAAAATTATCTTTTGTGGCAAAGTTAAGAGAGACGAATCTGCCTCGTTGTTTTCAAAATACCTTAATTTATGCAAACAGTACTTTGAGTTTAGTAAATATTAATATTGAATCCTGTTTCTCCACAGCTTGAAATCCTAGATTTATGACAGTATCTGCACATTCAGCAATATCACCATCAGTCATTATCCTAAATCGTTAATTATAGCTACTATTATATGGATATATTTATATCTTAATTTAATAATCAAATTAGAAATACATAGATCAAAATCATAGGCATTATAATGAAATCGTTTATTTCCTATTTTAGAATGATACATTGTGTATAATGCCGATCAACGTAGGCATGTACATAAAGACGATTATTATACATTTTGACTTCGATACCCTACTTCTCTAAACATTCATAACACTATGAGTGATCTATGGAATCAAACGATTTAAGAAAGTAAATAATCTGCTAAAAGGTTTCCTTAAAGGTCATCGGCCATACTCCAATATTTTCTTATTTATATCAGATTTGCATTACATTATTAAATAAAGTTATACTCGCAAAAAAAAATAAAAAATATTATCAATGCAAAGAAGAAATACTAATTTAATTACTCGAAATATAATTGTACAAATCTGTTACTTCCCCTTAGTTACGATTTCCCACCTATAGAGGACGCAACCGGAAATGACGTACAACTCATCACAACAAGACGAAGTACATGTTTCTTGTTGTCGAAAAATAAAACACTATAAATTATGGATAGGGAATATTTTAGATGAAACTAATGAAAACTAATTGACTGTTCAGTCTTAACTCAGCACGACGCACCATATTGTGTCGCTTTCAAAACTGTTCCATCGTTTCAATCTACTTTAAAAATTCCCGTTAATACAGGTAAAAATAGTCAATGCTGACTTCCCTGTGTCGACAGACTTTATAAAGAAAAAAGATGAAATAAATCGGCACACCAAAAGGAACCAAACTTGACTTCCTTTTGTCGGCCGACTTCAGAAGAAAAAATCGGCACACTAAAAAGATACCAAGGTCAATTTGTTTGGGGTTGATTTGCATTGCAATAAAATAGTCTATGTATTTGATATCCTGTCGGTAAGATTAAACAATGAGTTTATTGTTCCATGCCATTTGTGTATATCACCCAGGTTTCTATTTGTTTGCCGTATGTAATCATAATTAATGTTTGCTGGGCAAATATTATACACAACAATAATTTGCTTTAATAATACTTTTGTAACCCATGCTAGCAAAAAGATTATCATTTGCACTCACTATGAATGTATTTTAAAATAATGTTGTTGTTTTTTATTTGCGAGATACCGACTTATAGTTAACATGGATACAATACAATCTGGGTCAGTTTGCAATAAGTAACTTATCATGCGTAAATGGCAGTTGTCTTCAAGCAATCCGGTGATACTTTCGTCAAATTTGCGATTTTGTTATTTGACATAAGCGATACACACTACAATAAGGATGAATACACAAGCCGGCATCCTTTAAATATACGGATTTCTTGGATATATATTTTTTTCAAATAATTGTTGCATGATGAAAAAAATAAGGAATATATGGCAAAAATGCAAGGTTAATTTCTTTCATTTTATTTTCAAACAAGTGTATGTTTATCAATTTATTTTGTACCGTGTGTGTGTGTGTGTGCGGGGGGGGGGGGGGGGGGGCACAAATTAAACACAAAATTATTTCCTGTCTAATTTGTACGGAATAATGGAGCACATATGATTGACAATATTGACCAGTGATGACAAGCTTTCAATTTACGATCGCAAACACTAAGACAACTTGAAAAATAAAAACAATGCAATTAACAGGTAAGAGCTTCATATTGCAGCAACTAAATACTGACAAAATGCTCAATATTATTCTCTCTCTATGTCTCTCTCTCTCTCTTGTATGTAATCTAGTATGTATTGTATGAAGCTGTGTTACAATGTGAAGCCTAAAATTAAGTATATTTATATCTCATGTACACTACCATTAGCAAAATGTATCCGTATTATGTAGAATATTATCTGTTACACATTTTTGTTTTTGTAAATGATTATTGATAATTTGACCAGAAGACTTAAATTGAGAATGTCGTTGTGCAGACGCATATATTTATTAGTATAACAAATGTATATAAATAGTTTAATTAGAACAAGTAATATAGGTCAGTTTGTGTTTCTCTCATAAATATGTACGTTACGAAGTATGATTGTTTTCTTTCAAAGAATATTAAAATAGATTGTATAAATTTAGTTGTTTTTTCTCTCCCTGAAACCTATCTTACTTAGCATCTACTTTTTTGTTGAAGAAAAAGAACGTACAAACTATTGTTAAGTTTGGACGAATTGTATTTCGAGTTGGGCAGAATTGTCTTTGCGCCTAATTTACTATAATCCGGCATAAATTATGCAACTTTCCCATCCCTCCCCTATTCCATCCTACATATTAAGTACACTTTTTTTCTGGTAAACATGTTTTTTCGGAAAAAGAAAAAAAAAACGCTTTTTCCCATCTTCACTCTTTTGGTTACATCCGAATGCAACACAGTGCAGCATATTTGCTGTACAAAAGCACGATCGTAGTCTATATCACATTGACATTTACGTGGGGAAATTAAGCACTTGAATGGCTAGGTTGAATAGAAGAGATAAATGTATGTCATATCTGGTTTTGGCACGCGGAAACTACCGATTCTTTACGGAGATTGCCGAATACTTTTTTAAATTTCATACAGCGGAGGTTTAAGTCTAATTAAACATTTTTATAGTGTGCATGTATAACCAATGCGTTTTGTTTATAACTATAATAATATCACACGTTTGTACAATATAGGTGGCCGGTGACCTTTAAATATTTATAGACCAACGTTTGAAGACTGAAAACAGGTTAATATGGGCAAGCACCCATTTCGGAAACCAGGTTGAGCTTCATATATTACCTCCCTTTCGACTGTCCATGCTGTCAGTCTTTATATTCAAGATAGCACCTACGTTCTTGTTTAGCACAACCATACTTGGAACGCTTTGATAATTGTTGGGATCATTTTTGTTTATTTGACAAATAATACATTTTACCAAAACCAATGCATCCAGATTGAAATACAGAATTAGACAAATGGGTCAATATTGGAGTAGTTTCTGTCACAGTGTGCTCTAATATCTCGTTGAACATATTCCAAAGTAATTACATGTAATTTAAAGTATTAACGCGTTAAACTAACGTTTTACCAATATAAATATGGTGACATAGGTTTCAGCCAAGTGCATGCTCAATCTCAATTAAGTTTTATTTCAGCCTATTATTCCAATATAATTTAATACAATACAAACATAAACCTAAGAAACGAATTTAAATAGGTCTGCCTCTTCGTGTTTTCAGTACATTACCGTCTTAAGAGTTTAGAAGCAAAATAAGTATGACTTAGAATTTTTCACAAGGGTTGGTAGCATTGCTTACAATTTACCTGACTTACATGTACTATATAGTACATGTATGACACGTAAACTGTAAGCAACGATACAAATACGAACCCCTATGGAATTTTTCAACTCGACACACTGGTTTATATTATATCCAAGTCGGTCACAAGCTGTGCAATCAAAATAGTTTTGCAAGGGACATTACCTTTTTAGGTTGGTTACTGGTTGAATAATCAGATGTGTGTGTGTGTGTGTGTGAGAGTGTGTGTGTGTGTGTGTGGCCTAGTTGTTAGAGCGTCTGCCTCGGATGCGGGAGGTCGTGGTTTCGATCCCCGACCGAGTCAAACCAAAGATTTACAAAAATGGTACAAATAGCTGCCTCTCTTTGCGCTCAGCTTTACGAGGTTAGTATTAGGACTGGTCGGCCTAGTGTCAGAATAATGTGACTGGGTGGTACAGCATATGCATGTCTGCCCCAGTGTTAGACATCACTATAAACTGCCACATTGCAGACATCGTAGCGATTTGACTAAAAAAAATTAAAAGGTGTCTTTTATATCTGTTTTGCACGAATTATAATTTATGTTAAAGTGTACAAATAGGAATAACGGCATATGGATCATTTTTTAAAATTTTAGATTTGGTGGACCTTGCATATTTAAAAAGAATTGTTGTTGTCTGTGTGTGAATGTGCGTGTGTGTGTGGGCAGTGAAGGATGTAAATGTACACGTCTTGTAACTTGCGATTTATTTACAGTTCATTCGTGTAATATATAATCCTACACGGAGAGACAATTCTCTCTCTTCTCGCGCTACCTATGTAGCAATAAAAGCTGATGTTTGAAGATATAACTTTCTAAGCCGTCCTACGACCAGACGTAAATGGCCGAGCGCAGTTCCGATCTTTTTTTTTTTTTTTGGGGGGGGGACCAGACAGATTCTTTCCCCCACCTTAACCAAAGAGGAAATTGTTTATGTGTTTGTGTTTTTCCCATAGATGTGTTGTATATGTTACTGCTTTTAAAGGAATTTGAAATCAAAGTTTGAATTTAGAAATTTTGATCGGGGTATTTCTAAAGTTGGCGCTGGTGTATCTATAAGGCTGTACGTCCGAATAAGGTGTCTGTCACCTTTTCCGGATTTCCTCCTTTAGTTCTTTTAAAGTGACCTTGCTACAGGTCCTCTATGTCCCATGAGTGCTATATGTTGGTGTTATTTGTTTGTGTTCGCTATATTTGTTTAAGTGTTGGGACTTAGCTCTAAATCAACTTTATAACCCAGTTCCTCCCTTGATGGGATATTATTTTTTTTTAATTTTGTCGAGAATGGGGTCTATTACTCTATAAGTTTAAAACCTTAGTGGTTTGGGGGTGTGTTATATAATACCGCTCTCGTATGTCAGAGATAAGTAACTGTGCTCAAGATGGGGTCCATACTTTATTTATTTGGTGTATTTCTCTCATCTCGAGCAGATTATCTTGTATTTATTTATTTGCCAAAATTTCGAGTTCCCATCGAGACAAGAGTTATCCATAAATGAACTAGTCTGGTACCCTGACTGTCCACAAATGTAATTACGATAGTCAGGTGGTTGCCATAAAAACTGTATTGTCATGTGACAGAACAAAAAGGCGGATCATGGAGACTAGGCAGCGTGATATTCTATTGAATATGCCAAATGTGGATCATTTGTGCTGTACTTGGCACAGGTTGACAGTTTTGACATGTAATAGTTTATATGACTTGCATAAAACTGTGCAGTTATGATGAAGGAATGCACCTTGGCACAGGTTGAAATGCTATCCCTAAGATTGTCATCTTGAAAGAGTATTTCCGGACAATGAATTTCGGGATACAATATCAGTTATGAATTAAAATTTTACAGCATGTGTTTTATGCCAGAACTTTTATGTACAAATACCTTTCGCGACAAAGACAGTTGACAAACCAGTTTAATTAAACATGTCAAACATTGTATTTGTTGTGGAGATGATGGACGTAGGATGATACTGAATAAAAGCGACAACCGTTCAAGAAGACGTTACATCTTCACTGTATTCAAACGAAACACATGCAAAACGAACATGACTTTGTGTCGAATGTCAAGATGAAGTATTCCTGAAATGCTTTTAGAAATATTAAATTATATATTAACAATTAGCTTTTTAACTTGAAATATAACCAAATGATTGATTTCATCCCATGAAAATTAAAATTTATTAAATGTTTCTGCTTGCCTCTGTATCCATTAGTTTAAGCGTTTGTTTATCAATCGATCTTTTTGCTTATGAAAGAATAACAAAGATTGTTGAAATTTAAACGTTTTACTTGAAGAAAACAGGTGGAAAAGTTAAGCATTCTGTCTCGTGCGTTTGACATGCACAACAGAATGTGAGGCATTATTATATTCTTACGCACAAAAAGAGACGTGCCTTCGTAATTATGCGGGAAGAACAATGTTATTAGCTGCCGATTTGAGGGGCTAGGGGCTGAAAATGGCGGATATGGAAGTACACACGTTTTGTGACGTCACGTGAAAACAACAGATAGACCAGCAAGTTGTTTTTCACATTCTTTATGTTGTTTGACAGGCGGCGGACAGAAAAAAAGGAAGGTGCAGAACAACTTGCTGGTCTAAGTTTTCTATTGCTTGCATATAAATGTACAGTTATGATGACTGAATGCACCTTGGCACAGGCTGAAATCATGACGTGTATAAATGTCTACAAATTGCATGTAACTTTGCTGTTATAATGAAGGAGAAAATGAAACATTTACAATTCATTATAGTTCTTACTTTGGACCTGTAATTTGGGGTCATGTCTTATTAAGGAATTGGGAGAGGACTTAATGACCATGAAGTAAAAAGCAGATGTATGTTATACCTCATGCCACAAAAGTTACCCAGTAATATTGTAGTAATGCATATTTGCGGGGAAGGGGTCTTGAGCAAGATTTCTTACACAAACCATATAAACAATGTTAGCTATCACCTACTGGGAAGAGCCCAGAAGAAGAATCCAAACACAGTTTTATGGAAGTGGGTATTTTCTATACATTAAGATAAATATCTGAAGTAATGTGTAAAATCTCTGAAACTGAAACAAGAAAACAATGAGTAAGATACTGAGCATTGTCACTGGAAAATATGTTCAATCTTCCTCCACCAAACTATCATTATCTACTTGAAAAAATCTGGGCAGAAATAACATAATTCTCACTTGCAGATCATGGTAGGAAATGTTATCCTTTCCCACAATGTGTTTGTATGTATGTATGTATGTATGTATGTATTTATGTATGTATTTTTCTCTTCTAAATCTTGTTTGTTCTAGTGAGACCTGCCATAATAGAAGAAATTAGGGGTTGTTCAAAAGTCTAAAATATGTTGTAAACTGTTGCATATTCAAGTTTGAAATTTGGTTTATGCCTTCACCAAAGCTGGCTATTTAATATAACTTATGGGATTTCACATCAGTGACTTGGCCATATTTCAGGGTATTAAAGGTGAGAAGGGCTACTCCTGTGTATCAGCAGTTCGGGACATGATGGGACAGTTATAGGAATACATTGTGTACCTCAGATCATGCTGCCAGGGACGTCAGTTGGGTTGATGATTAAAAATTCCTGTAATATATATATATATATATATATATATATATATATATATATATATATATATATATATGTATATATATATGTATGTTTATATATATATATATATATATATATATATATATATATATATATATATATATATATATATATATATATATATATATATATATATAACAAAATATTTAAATGACATAATTTAAAATCACCCTCTTGGTGTAACCCAAACCCAAGGGTACCAGTTTTGAAACTGATCAGATTTCCAGCTATTAACTGTTTTTAAAAATAGCAATAGCACAGGGGCAATTGTTGTATTTGTTCTTGTTTGTTTATCCCAACATATTATTGTTATTATTATTGTTATTTTAATTATTATTATTATATTATTATTTTTTACACAACATATAATATAATGAAAACAATAATTAGTATTTTTATTATTATTTTTTCATTTACACCAAAATATTATTATATTATTGGTATTGTTTTTTACACCAACATATTATTATTATTTTTGTTATTATTATTATTATTATTATTATTATTAGTAGTAGTAGTAGTAGTAGTAGTGTTAGTAGTAGTAGTTTTTCAATTTCCAGATCAATGTAGGATTTATATATTTATTTTTATACCAACATATAATGATAATAATTATTATTATTATTACTATTATTGTTATTATTATTATTATTGATTTGTTTACATCAAACTATTATTATTATATTATTAGTATTGTTTTTATTATTATTTTTTTATTATTATTATTATTATTATTATTAGTAGTAGTAGTAGTAGTAGTATTAGTAGTAGTAATGGTAGTAGTAGTAGTTTTTCAGTTTCCAGATCAGTGTAGTATTTATATATTTATTTTTTATACCAACATATAATGATAATAATTATTATTATTATTACTATTATTATTATTATTATTGATTTGTTTACATCAAACTATTATTATTATATTATTAGTACTGTTTTTATTATTATTATTATTATTAGTATTATTATTATTATTATTATTTCACTTTGCAGACCAAAGAAGGATTTTTATATATTTGACACATTTTGAAAAATTTGGCAATGAATGACTGTGTACAAATGAAGCATGGAGTACCTAAGATTGCAGTTAAAACAGGAAAAAATCTGGTGACTCAACATTTGTGTTGTCATTCAAATTCCCACAGCAACTACTCTTCTCCATTCTCCTAATGGTGACTCTGGCATCATATTCTGACTTTTGTATTTTGTAAGTTTCCCCAGCACCATGGCTTAATGCAGTGTATAATCAGTATACATATATATATATATATATATATATATATATATATATATATATATATATATATATATATATATATGCTAAATAGGCTAAATATGATAGCTCTTTTAAAATTGGTTTAATAATCTGACCCAGTATGTATGGCTAGGTGGATATGCAGACAAATAGACAATAGACATATTGATTGGAGGGGTGGATGTTGGGGTTATTCTTGACATGTATTTATGGTTGTTAGCACCTTGATTTTAGTCAAACATCACTGACTATAGACCATCCATGCCATTGGTATTACATATACTTAATCTCATAAAATCCCATATTGGGGACTTTTGTCTAACAATATAGAGTATAGTGTTGGCTTAAATATTTGCATATTTATGTTTTAATAGTATCTTTTGACTTAATAATCAGCAAAAGCATTAACATGTTTTCAAGTTACTGAGTCATATTGTACAATACTGTATTACTATTAGGACACAGATAAACATACTACAACAGCTATCAACACCATATAGAGAGTACAGCACCATATTGTGAGTACAACACCGTATTGTGAATACAACACTGTATAGTAAGTACAACAACATATAGTGAGTACAACACCATATAGAGAGTTCAACACCATATAGTGAGTACAACACCATATAGCGAGTAAATAGGTTGAAATCTCAGTAGTCATTTATTTAATATACATGTTTTTCAGGTGCAACATACAAACTGCAGTATGCAGGAGTGAAAAAGCTGTTTGGATTTATAACAAGCAAGGACAATGTCGCAATTAGTGACAATGAGACTGTGAAGGCATTATCTGTGGAATATCCACACAGACAGAACCAGTATTGCCTATTCTGGTGACAAGGAGACTGTGAAGGCATTATCTGTGGAATATCCACACAGACAGAACCAGTATTGCCTATTCTGGTGACAAGGAGACTGTGAAGGCATTATCTGTGGAATATGCACACAGACAAATCCAGTATTGCTTATTCTGGTGACAAGGAGACCATGAAGACATTATCTGTGGAATATCCATGCAGACATATCCAGTATTTCCTATTATAGTGACAAGGAGACATTGAAGGCATTATATGTGGAATATCCACAGAGACAGATCCAGTTCTACATTTTCTAGTGGCAATGAGACCGAAGGATTATCTGTGGAATATCCACACAGAACCACTATTGCCTTTTTATAGTGACAATGTGACTGTGAAGGCATTATCTGTTATATATCCACGCAGACAGATCCATTGTTGCCAATTCTAGTGATAAGGATACTGTGAAGGACTTATGTGTGTAATATCCACCCATACATATCCCGTATTGCATATTCTAATGACAAAGAGATGTAAAGGCATTATCAGACAGCTTTTTCCAGTGAGGTTAGTGGGGCTAAGATATTTAGAGGGGAAAAATGCAAAAGAAGGCACACACCCCGAGAGTAACACGTTCATATTTCATAATGTATAAGTTTTATGCATAAAAGACACCTGGTAGTTTTTACAATTTTATGATCAGCTGCATTTGTTCAGACGAGGAAGTGACAGATGGTGGGCTTTATTCATGGCAATCCAAAGTGAAGAAGATATTGGACCAAAATTACAATGATATATGTTCAACAAAATGCAAGAGGCTTCTGTTAAAAAGAACCTGGAGCATCACAAAGGTCAAAGAAGCTCCTGATGTCCCAATAAAATGAAGTAGATAATGGCCAAAAGTATTCAGGGGGATGATGAAGACAGTGTCAAACAGAGGTCTGCTGAACATTGGGAGGGGGGTTTTCCATCATAGAATCAGGCTATACATAACCAATGCATGAAGGAAATGAAATGAGCTAAAACTTGATACATCCATGATAACTCCTTGTGTATTTTCATCTATGTTACTAATGTTTAGCTCACATATGTTTTGCTTGCTTGTTTTTGGAATTGCCTAAAAAAATTATTTTTTATGATTGTTGCACCTTCTTTAAGCATTGTATATATCTCTGACCCAATTTAACAATCATGACATGGATATTTTTTCACTTCAGGATGCATGTTTTTTCACTTTAGGGTTTATGGGTATTGTTTTCACTTTAGGTTGTATGGGTATATTTTTCACTTTAGGGTGTACTGACAGTTTGTGATGTGAAACGGACCCCTTGCTCACAGTAGGTGGTGCATTATAATTTGTTTCTTTCTCTCTCTTTTTCTTGGTCCTCTGAAGCCTGTTAGCATGAGTAATAAATGACAAAGTGGTAACATTTTTTCTTCATATATTTTAAAAAATGTTATTTTTTAATTCTCAATTTCATTAATGAAACCCTAGTTAGAATGATTATCCATAAAAAAAACACTAAATGCTGAATAAAAATTAACGTATTAGACATTTCTGTACAGAAGCTGATCATCTATTCATGCCATTATGTTGAACTGTTTAGTTTTTGGGAATGTCATTTAGCTGAAGTTGTGGGATGGGGGCATTCCTGTTGTATATAACACAGACAGTTTGATTTCTGTGAATCAAGAATGTTTTATATTAATTGTGTTACCTCTTTCTCTATATAGTGATACTCATTTCCATCCAATGCAGTCTCATTAATGCAGCTATTCACAGAGGTTTTCATGGACTGCCATGAAAATTGGTAAATATTATGATCATGATTAAAAGACAAACAGGGGCCCCGAGTGGCGGATCACTGCCATGTCACCTCTGTCTGCGTGGGTTCGAGTCTCGGATTCGGCTAATGTGGGTATGTGAGAAAGCTTGCCAGTAGCTTCTCGTGGATCGGTGGTTCTTTCCGGGGTTTTCCCGGGTTCTTCCTTCACTATTAATACTGTCCGCCATGTATAGCCTATCGTGTGCTGAAAAATGGCGTTAAACCCTACAACAACAACAAAACAGACAAACATATAGTGCAAAACACCATCTCATTGTGAATGCAAGTTGTCTTGCCATCTTACTGACTGTGGTTAAACATGGTTTATAGCATATGGTCATCATTCGTAAATGCACATATTGACAAATGTCTGTACTTCCTTAATTTATGGAGGAGTTAATGCCCTTGTTTACTTATGGCTTGATGCGGTGTATGTCACAAATTATTAATGCAGCTACTATTGCACTTTTTATTGTACTGCTGTAAAACTATGTATATACAGTGCTGATCATCATCAGATATGACTAATTATTGTATTAACATAATTTTCAAAAGAGTTGTCTTTGGATTTTACAATAGACATTTAAATCATGAAATAGGGGTGAAGGAGAAATAAGAGTATGTTTGTATGAACAAAGCAGTCTACATTTGTATAGCTTAAATCAGAAATAGAGTTGGTGTCGCATGAATGTTTGGTTAAAAAGTAGCTCATTATAATTGAAATGTAAGTTAAATAAACCTTAAGAAAAAATGGTCTCAGTTTGTACTTGGGTGAGATAATTAATAATGGATGTACCTGATCAAGTGACCAATTCATATTATTGTTTGATTCTTTTACCGTATAGTTTTGCACTTATTTTATTTTATTTTTGACAACTATTGATTGCAAAGGTATTTATATTTTGATAAAGGTTTTAACCAAAAAATGCTAGAGACATCACAACAAAGTTTTTGCTGTGATATGAAACATTGTGTGTTCTGTCAGTGGGAAAGAACTAGATGGCCGTTCATATTTTCTGCAATTCTTTTTTGGATCATTGAAAATAATCGTTTATTGCATTATTAAGGAAAGTCCAGTTTATTTATGTCAGATTTTGGTATTAAGAAAATCCAGTTTATTTCTGTCAGATTTTGGTATTAAGAAAATCCAGTTTATTTTCTGTCAGATTTTAGTTTCAATAAGATCCAGCTTATTTGCTGTCAGATTTTAGTTTCAAGAAAATCCAGTTTATTTGCTGTCAGGTTATAGTATTAAAGACAATTCAGTTTATTGCTGTCTGATTTTATTATCTTGGTAATGGACAGCCTACCATTTGTTACATTTGAAAAGTGCTTATGTCTGCAACATTTTACATCGTAACATAAATATCCATAAACATGACAGAGACTTGTTTAATTGACACAAGCCATTGAAATTAAAATATTGTGTAAAAGCAAATTTATAAATGGATAGATGTATGCATTATGTTCAATCATTTACATTTGAAGCACATTATAAAGGCAAATATCTGATAAATGGACATAGCATAACCACTATGGGAATATTTACTTTACTGTCCATTGTGTATGCCATTATTTTTTAGATATTGGAAACAAATATTTTATAATAAAGGATGATGCTGTTAGCGTATTGTTTTAGTTTGTTCTTTGGATATTTACTGTATACTTTACACTTATCTGTCCCATACATCCACAAACTTATTCTGTAGTGAACACACATCTTCAAAGACATGAAGTTTTATGACATAAATTCTAAATGCATTGAATTACAATAAGTCTTGTGCACTCAATGTGAGGGGGGTACAATATTAGAGGAAACTTTCAAATAAAGAATAGTAACCTCTGCTAAAACCAACGATTGAACCCAGTGTTGTGTATATCTGTGTTTTTATGTAACTCCTGACATATTATGTTGTCTAATTTTTTATAATCTTTGTTCATCTTTACAGATTATATTTAGTTAGGTTTCCCGACATGACCTAAATCTGTTAAGAGAATAATTCTGCATAGGATCTATAGGTATATGTTAACTTGCGTGTTGCATAGGATCTATAGGTATATGTTAACTTGTGTATTGCATAGGATCTATAGTTATATGTTAACTTGTGTGTTGCATAGGATCTATATGTATATGTTAACTTGTGTGTTGCTTGTGATCTATAGGTATATGTTATATGTGTGTTGCATAGGATCTATAGGTATATGTTATATGTGTGTTGCATAGGATATATATGCATATGTTAACTTGTGTGTTGCATAGCATCTATATGTATATGTTAACTTGTGTGTTGCTTATGATCTATAGGTATATGTTATATGTGTGTTGCATAGGATCTATAGGTATATGTTATATGTGTGTTGCATAGGATATATAGGCATCTGTTAACTTGTGTGTTGCATAGCATCTATATGTATATGTTAACTTGTGTGTTGCTTATGATCTATAGGTATATGTTATATGTGTGTTACATAGGATCTATAGGTATATGTTATATGTGTGTTGCATATGATCTATAGGTATATGTTAACTTGTGTGTTGCATAGGATCTATAGGTATATGTTAACTTGTGTGTTGACAATTAATCATCGTAATCTGAATAATAAGACTTTTGGCTTAATTTCTCAGGGACTGATGTGGTTTCAACATTTGTAGAATAAATATGTAACTTCCTACTGGTTGGGCTAGGTCACATGAATAGGCCAAATAGAAACAAAATAAGTAGTGTTTTCTGTTTGATGGGGTCTGTTGTGAAATACAGATGCAATATATGGTGCATATAAGGAGAGAATTAAAAAATCAGTTTCATTTCGACTTTGGAGACATTCACGCTTATTTTGTTCATGTAGTAAGTCTGCAGACAAATTTGTTTATGTTGTACTTAGATCTAATATGAGAGGAAAAAATATTGGGCGGGATGTGATTTGGATTTTCAACATGGCTTTAAAGATTATTCAGTCATCGCTAAGTCTGCAGTGTGGCAGTTTATAGTGATGTCTACCTCTGAGGCATCATGCCACAGACATATATCATGATGTCGCACCAAATTACATTTTTTCTGATACCAGGTCGAGCAGTCTTAACACTAACCTCTTAATGCTGAGCACCATGTGTGGCAGATGTTAGTACCATTTGTTTGAGTCTTTGGCATGACTTTGTCAGGTTCGAGCCACCAACTTCCCACATCTAAGGCAGATGCTCTAACCACTAGGCTACCAGAGTGGTCCCATTTGTTAGGACTGCTCAGTTTAAATGGAATGTGCTCATTATTTGGACTATATTATTATTTGAGAACTGTTATAAATTATTGAAAGGAATTATGGACAGTGCATCTTGAGAGGGAGATGGTTCTTGGAGGACCAGTGCATTTCTGATTTTGAAAAAATGTAAGGAAATTTTCACTCATCTAGGACATTCATAGACCTTAATAGGACTAGATTGGATTCACTTCATAATACTGTAAGCTCGTTTTCATTTACGACTTTGATAATTCAATTCTTTGTTGCATTTTTTATGTTATTTAGTTTGTGACCGAGAGTTGTAACACCCATGCTCACATATGTGAAAACGACTGAGTGTAATATGAAGCATTATTGCAGAATATTACACACAAGATATAAACTGATGCATGGAAATCAGATTTGCTTGTTATCAAATTTACAGTGGGAAATACTCATCTTGTTGCCAGTAAAGACCAATAAGAGATAATACTTCATGCAGCATTCATTGGTGTAAAGGCAACTATTGACTTGTATAATGGTAACTATTGACTACATTGAAGGTAACTATTGACTACATTAAAGGTAACTATTGACTACTTTAAAGGTAACAGATTTTACCCGCTGGTAGAGTTATCTTCTCATTCAAGGACAATGATATATATATTACTCGATTTAAATTTCCACTAATCTCGCCAAATACACCGTAAATCTTTATTCCATTCATCAATAGTTCATGTATGTTTGCGTGGATTAGCATACATGTATTATATTCTACCTGTTATAAATAATAATGATAACATTACAATAGTTCTTGTTACAACGCGAAGTTTAGTTTTAGACATTCCTTATTAGTTGTGTAGTCAACGTTAAAGGTTCAAACAGTCATTGCCTTTTTAATAAAATGTAGAAAGTGACGAAACGTTATAAAAATATGTTACCACAACTAATGTAAAATAAGGGCTCATAAAGGTCAACAGTTCCAATTAATGTCGAAATATTATCTAAGTGATACAAGTAAACATATGTTGTGTAGAGATGAAAAATTGTATCAGAAAGCATGATGGAATAAAGCAGATTTAGGTGAGATACTTAATCATTTTAAAACTTTAGCTTGTCAGAGGAGTCAGATTTTGGAAAGGTTTTATAGAAAGGTTATTAAACACCAATCATCTGGGCATGTTTATAGTATGAGAAATATCTGTTTAAGGACAATAGCCGCTATTAGCGAATTTAATGAAATAAACATTATATAACATACATAGATTATACTTAAGCAATTAATGATCTTTGCTGCACTGTTATCACAATTACTTCTTTTGGCCGTCAAATCTCTGACCATACGTTCCGCCAAATGACACGGAACGGAAGAGGGTGTAACCTAAGATTCACCTTACATTAACTCATTATTAAACGGGGTAGACATTACAGTAACTCAGTGAGTAATATATTATAGACGGTGAGCTTAATTACCTGGACAATATGCATCCCGTGTTTAAATCCTTTCACATTCGAGTAGTAGGCTAACAGTGAAATTTGAAGAAGACTAAGGGACATGGAGTTCTGCGAATAGCAATCTCATACTGAAAGTCCATCTGCGATATTCTTGTGTCGCGAGCTGGTAAAAATCGAACGTTAGATATAGATTTAAAATCTAAATATAAATGTAAATAATATGCCTTAGTAATCATGTTGAAATTATTTACTAATTAGTTTAGAACGCCACTCTAAAACAATGAAAGAATTGAAACAATATTGTATACGTTTTGAGACGAAAGCATCTAAATCTCTGATAGACCATATTACATTGCAAAACCAAGTTCGTTTTTGTGGTTAAGGCCAATATCTATATGAATAGTTGAAGTTATGTTGTTGCCGTTTGTGCAGATCACGACAAGGAATGGGGCATATAACAAAATATGTAAAATGGAAGAGAACCTCGACAACACAGATGAGTATGTATAAAAAGGCAATAGGCTCCGAAATTATAACAAAACTGCATATGGTCGAACGAGTGACGAATGTTGTTGTTGGAATTGTTATTGAATGCAAGATAAACAGAGTATACGACGAGGCATCTGTGTTTCTGCCCATAATATGGCTCTGTGCGTATCGTAATCCGTTTTCAGAACAACTACCCGTAAAAAATGTATTCGTGAGGAAACGCGGTAGATACGTAAATAATGGAACTCGTCTGGTGGTCACAAGGCTGGGAATATATGTGACTCACGAATTATAAGAAAGTTAAACAGTTTAATTTTTTCCAGACGAAGTAGTGAAAAAAAAATGTGCGACATAATACAGTTTAGAAGGCTTAAGAAAACTTCACAGTTTGATATTTCTAAATTCACTGAGCTTGTTTTCATGGAAGGAAATATTTAAACAGGATTGCATTTCTGACACTTTAGCAAACGGAATAATAGTTCTACGCGACATGAGCAAAGTCAATGTTTCCAGCGATACTTGCCCCATACCACGAACACTAGTTAGGTAATAGCATGATATGCAATGATGCTTCAGACTAAAATAAATTGAAGCAAGCGAGAAAACAAACAGAGATCGAAGAGAAACAACACTAGCAGATGTACTAAAATGATTCCTATATTTTCTGTCATTGACGAAAATGGTGCATGCTCTGTTGATCTTCTTCTAGGCCAAAATGATATTTAATGTCACGACAGTCCCTAACAAATATGATACTGAGGTAAGTGGCGATGGCGGTGAGGAATTATATATTGAAATATTTATCCACTGTGCAATATTACTCCGCTGGTTTTGCAAACCATTCGCGCGGTAATCTCGTGATAACTGTTGTCGTGGTTGGTAATAACAATTGAAGATATGCCACCAATCTAACGACAACTTTTTAAAGGTGTTATAATCGGAAGAGCAAATAGGACCCAAGTAAATCTGAGATGAACGTTAGTCAAAACAGACGTCGGTTCGGATCAAACATATGTCAATGATATATTCGCGAGAGTGGCGGTAATGACTGTTACGATGACCACCCGATTTATACAATAAGCAATACAAACGGCTCATTCAAAGACATAACTGCTTGTGTCATTGTGGTACTAAAGCATATTCAAATTATTGGCACATCAGCATATTCAATGGTATTGTATGCCATCACTTTGTAGACTATTGGTATATCAGCATATTAATGATTTTTGCTATGTATTCCAAACCATTCTATACATTTGGAGTAATGATAGGACATCTGGGATTATTTGCTGTAAGTTTTGAATTTTCACATTTGTAGTCTAGGGAAATGAATTGTCTGTTGTATTTTCCTTGTTTAATTTGTTTATTTTTTTTGTTCAAGATCTAGATTCGTTACAACAGCAATGCCAATATTTTCAATATGGATGCCATTGTGCCATACTTTATAGCAGAATGACACTATTTATAGTTAGTAGGCATATACTATACATCGTAAGAAGGTTTTCAGTGAAAGCACAATGCCGACTTGACCAGTCAATCAGAATAAGTAGTTATTCTAGGCTCGCCAATACGGCTACTGACAAACATATTAGCAGCAGCGTGGGCATCATTTTTATTTAAAACCTAATACATATCAAAAGACGTATTCCAGTGCAATCTCCCTGCTGATATAACCATTCATTCAGGAGAAATATTGATAACAAGATTTTCAGGTTGGCCGCAGTGACATGCATATTCGATGTATAATTGCACAGTCAGGACCAACGTATGTTTGTACGACCATCCACTCAGGAGTAGTAGTTTTAACAATAATTCCACGATAGCCGCTGTTGCCTAATTTATAAAGAGTAGTAACAACAAAATCATTGTCCTGACTGACGGACTAGCAAAGCAAATGCATACAGTTGGGCTACCTCCGTCACATTTCCAGTGGGGAAATCAAGCGCAAATTTAGATAACATGTACTGCCGTGAAAGGGAGGGGGTAGAATGTATATATTTGACGATGTTCTATGCCGAGTTTTATACAGTATTTAATATTTATGGAAAGAAGTACATTTTAGACAATTTACCATTTATATAGTAAATATAGTCACCAATTTGATTTTAGCCTGATGTGTTTTGTAACATAGTCATTAGTTACATATAAAGAAAAAATCCCGTATATTTTGTTGCATAGGATAAAGAAACGTTGCCAGTATTTCTAAAATTGTATTTCGGACAATGAAGCGAGTTTTAAGGTTACATTTTCCTTCATGTGACCTTGAAATGTGAGATATAACAAAACAATGTTAGTTGCAGTATATATTTATAAAAAGTGCAACTAATTATCATCTCGAGGCTTGTCAAGTTATGGGCCGGGCAGTCAGTAATTTAACAGGATGGACAGCTGGTAAGACAATGTCGTATTATAAAAGACACCATTAAACAAAGGTATAACTCATTAGTCCATAAAAGTGACCATTTAAACGGATTTACTAAACGAAGGACGCTACTTCTTTTTCTGACAAAAGTAATAAATGCGCGATATATAAACAATAATCCTTCCTTGGTAAGTGGCAAAAATGAGGAAGGTTTGGCGAATAAAGATTTTTCATAAATATCTTCGTCTTAGAAATTATATAATAGCTGGAAGTAATGCATGATGTGTGCTTATTTACTCAATGCAGCTATAATTTTAACTTACTCTTTCTTGTTTCTCTCTTTCTTCCTGAGATAAGATGAAATAAAAGATCTGACATTAGACAAGATGATATAAATCCCACGTATTTGCTCCCCAGAAATGCACATATTCGTCATATTCGTAAATGAAAATACAGTGCAAGTCACACAATGCAAGTCATTACATGAAACAAAGTAATCCAAAATAGTTGCCATTTTAACTAATCTATTGTACGGATTGTCTCGTATGTAAATATTTGAATTCCAGCTTTTCTGTCCTTTCTTTAGCCTGTAATGTTTCAGCGATTTAATACTTCTTCGCTTTTGGCAACAAGTACATTGCGCTGCTAATTAAAACAAGACATTAAAGGGCAGACAGCCCATTGTCAAATCTGCGCTGCATCTCTGCAGTTTGTGTTTTATTCTTCTTTCACTGCATTCCCCTTCAAACTGTGCATATTATTATCAAGTCACTCACCTCTCAATTGTCATGTGGACTGATATAAAAAAACGAACCACAGTTGCGGTAAGGTGGGCTCAAGAATGTAGGCAAACAAAACGAATATTGTTTTATATCGAATAGTATAACAGTTTAAAAAATGTGTAGCTGCTTATTTTATCGACATTAGCTGTCATTCTGTTTTCCAAATCCATGCTTTTTCTTCAGTATTTGATTACTTTATTTTATTTAAAAATATTTTGTTCCACATATACCTGCAGAACCCTCTCACTACACTACAGTGTTTCAGAAATGATTATTTCCGTTATGTCGATGTCATTTGAAAAAATGAAACAAAAATGTGGATCAAACACACAGAGTCATTGGACGCAAATGCTATTTCAGTGCATTGATACAATTGTCCAGTGTATGTTTACTTCTTACACAAAAAATGACGAAAAAGGTGTTCTGTGTATGTGCTGGTGTGGACATTCTTGAAATACAAAGATGATCAGATTAGAAAACCTTATCAAGATTCCTTACTGTTTTCATCAAGGAAAAGGAATACATTGTAAATTATGCTACGAATATGCTATTCTAATTAAGTGTACATTGCACACTTGATACGTTTTTGAGCAGACATTTCTCCGTTGATATTTGAATATCAGAAGAAAGGAAAAATATAAAATTGCACTTTTTATAACAGTTCATCTTACACTATGAGTTTTCTGACCAATCAAATGGATACACTTCTCTAAAAGTGTTTGGCAACGTCAACTGCAACATTTTTTGTCACAGCTGATTGTTTCATTTTTCTTTATGTGGGGAACAGATTTATATGAGATAATTATCGGAGCAGATATGTATAAAATGTGATAACTTGTACTACTATAGTTGCGTGCACATAGGCAAGATATCGTCAATCTATCTATCTATCTATCTATCTATCTATCTATCTATCTATCTATCTCTCTATCTATCTATACTGGCTGGTATAGCTATTCTGACGAGAATTCGTTGTAATTTTCCATACGAAATATTCGGATGCGGGAGGTCGCGGGTTCGAACCCAGGCCGAATCATGCCAAAGACTTATACAAATGGTACCAGCAGCTACCTCGCTAGACGCTCAGCATTAAGAGGTTAGTGTTAGGACTGGTCAGGATAATGTAAATGGGTGGGTCTTGACGCTATATGTCTGCGGCATGGTGTTTGTATGTCACCTTTAAGAGCAAAACCATTGAGTTTATCAGACATAACTAATGTGCTGAGTACTACGTATGTATTTTAAATATAAAAATTACCCGCTACATTACCTTTACTTCTAGGACAAAGTAAGTAGCTCTTGCTGTTGTTGTTGCTCTGGGTTAACGACGTTCATCAGTGAAGAATAAGCTACACATGGCGGCAAGTAAACTTGTGGAGGAAAAACTACGGACAAAAATCCTTTAAGAACCACCGGCCCAGGGGATTATACTAGCAAGCTTTCTCTTATAACCACATTGTCCGAGTCCGAGATGCGAACCCACGCGGACAGAGGAGAGATGGACGTGATCGGTAAAGGCGAGCACTTTAGAACACTAGGCCCCTCTTAGGAACCATGCTGGTGGAAGCCCTATCGCAATATTATATTTCATTCAGAAGTGGCGATAAAAAAAGATTTTCAAGATGGCTATATAGGTGCCCATATCTGAGCCCAGATCGGCACCATTTTCATCATAATATATATCTTAGTTAACATATCATGTTGACATGACCATCCATTCAGACGTAGCCACTATGACAAGATTTGCAAGATGGCCACAATTTCCAGAAAGTCAGCGATACATATTAAATTGCTGATTTTCCGGTCTAATATGCAGTTAAAATAATACTTAAATTTCTCATTTCTTCGTATAATATCAACTTCCGTGAATAATTTAACATCGATTATAAAGAAGGTACAACCCGACTCGTTTTCTTTTATTTGTTTTAGAACTTATCTCATAGTGTCGAGGATTCCTCTGATATTCTTCTATATTACACCCACATTTGATTTTGAATAGGTAATATAGCAATCGATACATCTGTCCAATCTGTCTTTCAGTATCGCACACTTAGAATGCTGTTATTGTACATAAAGCCTGGAAGTACATTTGACAATTGAAATATTCAATAAACTGTAGCTGTTAAAATATCAGGAATCATGTATTGCAATAAATTTTAAAACTAGTGTGTTATTTCATGTTTTTTTAAATCAGTGACGGGTCGGAGGATGCAATTGTGGTGCATACAGTATCTGCTGAAAAATGCCGATTTTGTACCTACGGCGTAATGAGGGATACCGTGAGTAGCGACTAGGATTGTCTAGGAAAATCACAGTACCTACGCTGACAAATTATACTTGAGGGTGACAACATTTTGGACACAATGCTGAGATTATGTATGATTCTTGTTATGCAAAGTGACACCAAACATCTAACAGAGTGGGACAATCCATATACTCTTCAGATGAAATCGTATATATGCCGGAAGAAATAAAAGACAGTATCACCATACAACCAAAAATGAAAAGCAATTTTAAAAAATTGGGATGCGCGAGATCAAAAGAACGTTTCAAAAAGAAAATAAAAAAGCAAAGAATAAAAAATAAAAATTGGGATGCCTTAAGTTTCGAACTAGCGACCTCATGTTTGGCAGACCTTAGTCATAAAAGATAGTTTCAATATAAAAAATGGGATGCCGCGAGTTTCGAGCTCGAGATGTTTTGCGAACTTTTCAACATAAATATAAAAAGTAAAAAATAACGCTATAAAACATTAGGATGCGCGAGTTTAAAAGGAAGTTCAAAGAGGAAAAAGTAACAAACATCAAATTTGATGCCACATCTTTCGAACTCGCGACTTCTTGTTCGGTAAGCGGGAGTAATAAAATAAAGTTTCCGCATACAAATAAAAAAAGGAAAAGAAATAATACAAAATTGGGATGCCGCGAGTTTCAGACTCGGTATATCGTGTCTGGCAGGCGTTAGTCATAAAGAAAAAATCATTATAATGAGGTGGCGCGAATATCAAACTGACGACCTTTTACTTGGCAAACGTTAGTTTTAAAAACCTTAGTAGATAATGGGGAGAACGTAGTTTCTTCTGACCTTTCAACCTAAAGACAAAAAAGTAAAAAAATAAAATTAAAAAATTCGGATGAGCGCGTTTCAAAGAAAGATTCAACGTTAAAATTTAAGAAAAAGAAAAATTATAACCAGATTGGGATGCTGCGAGTTTCTAATCCGTTACCTTTATATTTGGCAGACGGGAGTCATAAAAGAAAGTTCCAACATAAAATTAAAAGTTTATAAAAAGAAAATTGGAAGCGCGAGTTGAAAAGAAAGTTTCAATATTAAACTGAAAGAAAACAAGAAAGAAAACAACAAAATGGGATGTGCGAGTTTAAAATAATATATGCACATACAAATTAGAACAGAATCAAAAACAAAATATAAAAGAAAAATTCGGATACCTTAAATTTCGAACTCTCGACCTCTTGTTTACCAAGCGGGGCATAGACACACAGACAAATGTGGTTGTTTATATAAAATATTGCAGTTGTTGAACGAAGATCATAAAGTATCCTTTAGTGAATAATATGGGAATAGTGGATCAGGATTGTGGTTTAATTTTCGTGTTGATTTTGCTTAATAGTTTGCAACATGATGTTAAGTATGCATAATCGATGATTCCGGTCCATTTTATCAGGTTTGTAAAGCAATTTGTAAAGTCTCTAATATAAACACAATATGGGCAACTTTTGCCGGTAGAGAATGCAGAACAACCCATTGTTTGGTCATTTCGAATAACTGGTACAAAAATATGTTGTGCAACCTTTCAGTATGGTTTTAATATTGATAACCACACACATTCTGGGGCATGAATAGGATAGACGATTTTCCAGAATACCTCCATTTATATAAACAGTACTTTGAGTTAATCAATAATAATCTGGTAAAATGTTTCTCCTCAACTTGAAGTACTAGGTGTTTGACAGTATCTGCACAACTAGCACTATAACCATCAGTCAGTATAGTAAATTGTCAAGTATGGCTTATATTATCTCCCTGTCTCTCTGTCTCTGTCTCTTTCTCTCTGTCTATATATATATATATATATATATATATATATATATATATATATATATGGTAATCGAATAATTGACATATTCAACATTATATGACTTATAATGCAATTTTTTCTGTTTCCTATGTTACAAAGATAAATTGTGCATAATGCCGATAAACGCAGACACGTACACAAAAACTATTATATATACACTGATTATATACAACGCAAAAAAAAATTCCTAACGCTATGAGAGATTATCAAATCAAATGACTTGAAACATCGCAGTAGAAAACAAAATAATCTGAAACCAGGTCTGTTTAAATAGTTATAGACCAATGTTTGAAGACTAATCATGTTAATATGGGCGAGCACCCTTTTCGGAAACCAGTTTGAGTTTCATAGATTACCTCCCTTTCTTTTGTCCAAGCACTCAGTCTTTATTCAAGATAGCTCTGACCTGCTTACTTAACACAACGATGCGTAGAGCGCTAGACAATTGTTGGGATCATTTGATACAGTTATTTATTTATTGTTTGACAAATTTTAACTTGTACCCACCCATGCCTGCCAGATTGAAACGCAGAATGAGACAAATGGTTCAATATTGGAGTAGTGTATGTCACTGTGTTTTAATATCTCATTGAACATACTCCAGATTAATTACGTATATTTTAAAGCATTAACGCTGTGTACTAACTCGACAGTTTCATTGGAATATTGTTAATGCACAACTACTTTGCTAGAGATAAACTCACTGTTCCTTAGTAAATGTCAATATGTCTGAACTGGTTATGTAGCAACAAAAACAGTGCAGGCGTCGTATCTTGCTTAGCTTTATCGTTGCTTTAAGGATGTTTTGTTGAATATGATAAGAAAATAAAGTTTCCGGTATTTCTAAAATTTTATTCCGGACACGGAAACAAGTTTCATGATTACATTTTCCTTCTTGTGACCTTGACGTTTGGGATAAAACAGACAATGTTAGCCACATTATACATTTAGAAAGAGAAAGCCATTAATTATCATCTCATTGCTTGTAAACTTATGGACCCGACATTCAATAATTTAACAGGACGGACAGCTGGACAATTTCATATCAGTATAGGCACATCTTGAGACAAACGTATAATGTAATAGTCCATTAAAGTGTCCGTTTGTACGCATTTATTGAACAAACGATGCTACTTCTTTTTCCGTCGAAAGCAATACATGCGCGGTATAGAAAAAATATGAACTAGACAAGGGTTTTAAAATAATCCTTCCTTGGTAATGGTAAAAAATGAAGAAAATTAGGCTAATAATTATTTGTCATTAATATTTTCATCTTAGAAATCATATAATAACTGTAAGTAATGGATGTTTTGTACTTACTTATTGAAAGCAGCTATACTTTTACTTACTCTTTTTTTCGCTCTCTCTTCCTGAAAGAATAGAATAAGTCTGATATTAGTCAGGATGAAATATCCCACATATTTGCTCTCAAAAGAGGGAGTAGATACGCATGCACATATTCACAAATGAAAATCAAGTGTAAGACACGACAACATTATATAAATGATGATGCATAGTTGACATTTCGCTAAAAAATCCTAAAACTATCAACACGAAGGTAATAAAGTGGCAAAAAAATAAACCATCTACAAATTTGCTGTTGTTATGACAAAGAAATCTTTGAGCAAATTGCAACACATCGTCTAATCATTATGTATGCACGAACTAACATTAATTTAAACCTTTTTGTCTGTTCTTTCAAACAATACAATCTGGTCACGCACATAAGCTACAAATATATACAATTTTTGTTGAGGATATGACGTGTGAACTAAAAACCAAGTTGTCTTATTCATAACAAAATATCCTCGTAGTACATTAATGTTAATCAATCATCAAAATGTTGTGCACATTTAAAAACTTAAAGTTCAGACTCCGAAACAAATTACTTAATTACATTCCCTTCTTGTAGTATTGACCAATTCAAGCACGATAGGTCAGATTATGTATCTGGGTAAGGTTTTCTGTCAACATCTCAATAATGCTTGGAATGGTCAGGACCGACTAATCAATAAGTAACATAGCATACCATGCACTTTTGTAGAAAACTACAGTATCAGTTTAATGTGCGTTCTGGCACACTTTTGTCTGCGTGGAAACTGAGCGATGCCCCCTTGATATATACAACTAGGGTGTCGGTGTTTCTGGCTCAGTTGTTTGTTTTGTACGTGCCTGAGAGTGTGTGTTTTCAGTGTCAGTGCGTATATAACATTGATCATCGTTGTTTTGTTTGCATGTGTGTGTCCGATGGCGATTCGATGAATGTCATAGGTGGAGTGTCGTTTATCATCATAGGAGCACGTCCTGCTTTACTATTGTGTAGCGTAGAGATCTGAAGTTGATGTACTGGAATGTTCTCACATTGTAACAGTGTAGATGTCCTTGTAGTGTACTTGTCTGTAGTGATCGACGGTAGCGATTTTACCGACGACATATTTTTTGACACCGTTGGCTTTTTATTGACGGTGCCATCGTCAAGAGCAATGCAGTATATTTTGGATGGGTATTCCATTGCTTTCGTTTTTGAACTTTGCTAGGACCTTTTTGTTATCGTCGCAGTGGGAAGGTTTATGTGTGGGATAGTCGCTGAGATGAAAAAGTTCTTTGTGGTCCAACATGTCTTGCTACAAATCTTCGGTGTGAATTTTCTACACGAGTACGTCTGTATCGGTCATTAGCAGATTATTGTTTTTGATAAAATCAGAATGAAACTTGTAAATGACCATTTTGGAGAGATCCTCAATGGCCGCTCCAACGTAGATGTGTTTATACAGTTTGAGATTTTTCCCTGCATTTGATGGCGAATATGAGATCTTGATTGAAGATTTTCATGTTTAGGTTAACTTCATTGGCGACCAGTTTATCTCCTCGTTTGACGCAAGTAACCATTTCATCTTTTTTGGATGTCGAACGTGTATTTTACGAAGACGCTGCTGCTCGTAAGTTTGGAGACTTTTTTTGCCGATGTCTGTGGTGGCGTTTGCCCGTTGTTTCGTGTTTACGGAGATCTAGGTTTCATCCACGGGGATTTTTGAGACTTGAGAGTGAGATGAATTTTATGGAACACGAGCCCGTGTTTGATAGCTTGTTCGAGTAGACGATGAAGCAAAATACATTTGTTTTTATCCATGAGATTGAATACATGCTATTTCACTTTGGAGTCTCCCAGACCGAACTTATTTATTTGTTTGCTCGCGCTGTTCCCGAGACAGAATTTTGTTAGCAACAAGAAATCATTCAGCGAAGAATGGATAATAGTTGTGAGCATCGTGAAGATGTTCAAAATAAACAAGATCGACCTCGACGAAATAGCATACGTCGTCCGCTTATCCTGCTTGTTTAGCGTGGTAAATTTTAATCATTTCTGCGAATTCAGAATCTGATGGACACAATTTCCAGAAATTAAGTGATACATGTTAAATTGCTGATTGCCCGGTCTAATATGCAGTCAAAATAATACTTAAATTTCTCATTTCTTCGTATAATATCTGTTTCCGTGAATACCTTAACGTCGATTATAAAGAAGGAACAATCCGACCCGTTTTCTTTTATTTGTGTTTGAACTTATCTCATAGTGTCGAGGATTCCTCTGATATTCTTCTTTATTACACCCACATTTGATTTTGAATGAGTAATATAGCATTTGATACATTTGTCCAATCTGTCTTTCAGTATCGCACACCTAGAATGTTGTTATTGTACATAAAGCCTGGAAGTAATTTTGACAATTGAAATATTCAATAAACAGTAGTTGTTAAAATATCAGGAATCATTTTTTGCTATACATTTTAAAACTAGTGTGTTATTTCATGGTTTTTTTTAAATCAGTGACGGGTCGGAGGTTGCGATTGTGGTGCATACGGTGTCCGCTGAAAATTGCCGATTTTTTACATACGGCGTAATGAGGGATAAAGTAAGTAACGACTAGGATTGTCTAAGAAAATCACAGTACCTACCGCTGACAAATTATACTTGAGGGTGACAACATTTTGGATAGAATGCTTAGATTGCATATGAATCTGGTGTGCAAACTGACACCAAACATAACAGAGTGGGACAATCCATGTACTCTTCCGAATAAATCGTATATATGCCGGGAGTAATAAAAGACAGTATCACCATACAACTCAAAGTGAAACACAATTATAAAAAATTGGGATGCGCGAGATCAAAAGAACGTTTCAGCATGAAAATAAAAAGTAAGGAACACAAAATAAAATTTGGGATGCCTTAAGTTTGAAACTCTCGACCTCATTTTTGGAAGACGTTAGTCATACAAGATAGTTTCAATAAGAAAAATGGGATGCCACGAGTTTCGAGCTCGAGACGTTTTGCGAACTTTTCAACATAAATATAAAAAGTAAAAAATAACGCAATAAAACAATGGGATGCGCGAGTTGAAAAGGAAGTTCAAAGATGAAAAAGTAACAAAAATCAAATTAGATGCCACAACTTTCGAACTCGCAACTTCTTGTTTGGCAAGCGGGAGTAATAAAAGAAAGTTTCCACATAAAAATATAAAAAGAAAAGTAATGATACAAAATTGGGATGCGCGAGTTTCAGACAGGGGACCTAGTGTTTAGCAGGTGTTAGTCATAAAGAAAGAATCATTATAAACAAATTGGGGGCCGCGAATTTCGAACTGACGACCTTTTGCTTGGCAGACGTTAGTATAAAAGAACTTTAGTAGATAATAGGGGCGAACCTAGTTTATTCTAACATTTCAACGTAAAAACAAAAATGTTAAAAACTAAAATAAAAAAATTCGGATGAGCGAGTTTCAAAGAAAGATTCAACGATAAAATTTAAGAAAAATAAAACTTATAACCAGATTGGAATGCTGCGAGTTTCTAATCTGTCACCTCTTGTTTGGCAGACTGAAGTCACACAAGAAAGTTCCAACATAAAACTAAAAGTTTATAAAAAGAAAATTGGAAGCGCGAGTTGAAAAGAAAGTTTCAATATCAAACTAAAGGAAAATAAAAAAAGAAAACAACAAAATGTGATGTGCGAGTTCAAAACAATATTTGCACATACAAATTAAAAATGAAACAAATAAAAAATATAAAAGAAAAATTCGGATGCCTTGAATTTCGAACTCTCGACCCCTTGTTTACCAAGCTGGACACAGACACACAGAAAAATGTGGGTGTTTATATAAAATATTGCAGTTGTTAAACGAAGATCATAAAGTATCCTTTAGTGAATAGTATGGGAATAGTGGATCAGGATTGTGGTTTAATTTTCCTGCTGATTTTGCTTAATAGTTTGCACCATGATGTTAAGTATGCATAATCGATCATTCTGGTCCATTTTATCAGGTTTGTAAAGCAATTTGTAAAGTCTCGAATATAAACACAATATGGGCAACTTTTGCCGGTAGAGAATGCAGAACAACCCATTGTGTGATCATTTCGAATAACTGGTACAAAAATCTGTTGTGCAAATTTTCAGTATGGTTTTAATATTGATAACCACACACATTCTGGGGCATGAATATGATATACGATTTTTCAGAATACCTCCATTTATATAAACAGTACTTTGAGTTTAGTCAATAATAATCTTGTAAAATGTTTCTCCTCAACTTCAAGTACTAGGTGTTTGACAGTATCTGCACAACTAGCAATATAACCATCAGTCAGTATAGTAAATTGTCAATTATGGCTTCTATTATCTCTCTGTCTCTCTCTCTATCTCTGCCTCTCTCTGTCTCTGTCTCTCTCTCTCTCTGTCTATACATATATGGCAATCGAATAATTGACAGATTCAACATTATATGACTTATAATGCAATTTTTTCTGTTTCCTATGTTACAAAGATAAATTGTGTATAATGCCGATAAACGTAGACACGTACACAAAAACTATTATATATAGACTGAGTATATACAACGAAAAAAAATAAATCCTAACTCTATGAGAGATTATCGAATCAAATGGCTTGAAACAAGTCAGTAGAAAACAAATTAATCTGAAACCAGGTCTGCTTAACTAGTTATAGACCAAGGTTTGAAGAATAATCATGTTAATATGGGCAAGTACCCTTTTCGGAAACCAGTTTGAGTTTCATAGATTACTTCCCCTTCACTTGTCCACGCAGTCAGTCTTTATTCAAGATAGCTCTGACGTGCTTACTTAGCACAACGATGCGTTGAACGCCAGACAATTGTTGGGATCATTTAATACAGTTATTTATTTATTGTTTGACAAATTTTAACTTGTACCCACCCATGCCTGCCAGACTGAAACGTAGAATTAGACAAATTTTGCAATATTGGAGTGGTGTATGCCACAGTGTGTTTTAATATCTCATTGAACATACCCCAGATTAATTACGTATAATTTAAAGTATTAACGCTGTATACTAACTCGACAGTTTCATTGGAATATTGTTACTGCACAACTACTTTGCTAGAGATAAACTCACTGCTCCTTAGTAAATGCCAATATGTCTTAACTGGTTACGTAGCAACAAACACAGTGCAGGCGTCGTATCTTGCGTGGCTTCAGCGTTGCTTTAAGGATGTTTTGACGAATATGATAAGAAAATAAAATGTTTCCGGTATTTCTAAAATTTTATTCCGGACACGGAAACAAGTTTCGTGATCTTGACGTTTGGGATAAAACAGACAATGTTAGCCACATGATACATTTAGAAAAAGAAAGCCATTAATTTTCATCTCATTGCTTGTAAAATTATGGACCCAACAGTCAATCCTTAAACAGGACGGACAGTTGGTAGAACACTGTCATATCATTATAGGCACATCGTGAGACAAACGTATCATTTATTAGTATATTAAAATGTCCGTTTGTACGCATTTATTGAACAAACGATGCTACTTATTTTTCCGTCGAAAGCAATACATGCGTGATATAGAAAAAATATGAATTAGATAACGGTTTGAAAATAAACCTTACTTTGGTAATGATAAAAAATGAGGAACATTTGGCTAATAATTATTTTTCATAAATATTGTCGTCTTAGAAATCATATAATAACTAAATGTAGTGCATGATTTGTACTTATTTACTGAAAGCAGTAATACTTTTACTTACTCTTTCTTTTTTCTCTTTTTCTTCCTGAAAGAATAAAATAAATCTGATATTAATCAAGATGATATATCCCACATATTTGCTCTCAAAAGAGGGAGTAGATACGCATGCACATATTCACAAAGGAAAATCCAGTGTAAGACACGAACAAAATTATATAAATGATGATGCATAGTTGACATTTCGCTATAAAATCCAAAACAATCAATATAACGTAAGATATTGGCAATTAAATAAACCATCGACAAATGTGTTGTTGCATGACTAAGAAATCTTTGAGCAAATTGCAACACATCGTCTAATCATATTGTATACATGAACTAACATTAATTTAAACGTTGTGTCCCTACTTTCAAACAATAAAATCTGGTCACGCACATAAGCTACAAATATATACAATTTTTGTTGAGGCCATGACGTGTGAACTAAAAACCGATTTGTCTTATTCATAACAAATACCCTCGTGGTACATTAATGCTAATCAATCATTCAAATTTTGTGCACATTTAAAAACTTAAAGTCCATACTCCGGAACAAATTACTTAATTACATTCCCTTCTTGTAGTATTGACTAATTCAAGCACGATAGGTCACATTCTGTATCTGGGTAAATTTTTTCTGTCAACATCTCAATAATGCTTGGAATGGTAAGGACCGACTAATCAATAAAGTAGCATAGCATATCATGCATTTTTTAAACGAGTACGATTTGTCGGTGGTCTGTAAAGCTCATTGTGTGCACTTAGTGACTGAGAACGTATTCACACCTGTAAGCGTAGAAAATTACAGTATCAGTTTAATGGGGGTTCTGACACACTTTTGTCTGCGTGAAAAACTGAGCGATGCCCTCTTGATATATACAGCTAGGGTGTCGGGATGTCTGGTTCAGTTGTTTGTTTTGTTTTTGCCTGAGAGTGTGTGTTATCGGTGTCAGTGCGTATATAATATTGATCATCGTTGTTTTGTGCATGTGTATGTCTCATGGCGAATATATGAATGCAATAGGTGGAGTATCGTTTATCATCAAAGGAGCACGTCCTGCTATGTTAATGTGTAGCGTATAGATGTAAAGTCGATGTACTGGAATGTTCTCATGGTGTAACAGTGTAGATGTCCTTGTTATCTTTTTTCTTGACGGTGCCCTCGTCAAGAGCGATGCAGTACATTTTTGATGTGTGTTCCATTGCTTTCGCTTTTGAATTTTCCTAGGACCTTTTTGTTATCGTCGCAATGGAAAGCTCCATGTGTGGGATAGTCGCTGAGATCGAAACGTTCTCTGTGATCAAACATGCCTTGCTACAAATTTTCGGTGTGAATTTTCTACACGGGTAAGTCTGTATCGGTCATTAGCAGATTATTGTTTTTTATAAAATCAGAATGAAACTTGTAAATGACCATTTTGGAGAGATCCTCAATGGCCGCTCCGACGTGGATGTGTTTATCGAGTTTGAGATTTTTTTCTTTCCTGGATTAGATGGCGACGAGATCTTCATTGAAGATTTTCATATGGAGGTAAGCTTAATTGGCAACCAGTTTATCTCGTCGTTTGACGCTGTTAACCATTTAATTTTTTTTCGGATGTCCAATTTTTTTAAAATGGTTTTTGCTAAGACTCTGCTGCTTTAAGTTTGGAGACATTTTGTGTGTGGTGGCGTTTGCCCGTTGTTTCGTGCTAACGCTGATATAAGCTTCATCTACGGATATTGTTGAGACTTGAGAGTACGATGAATTTTATCGAACACGAGCCCATGTTTGATAGCTTGTTCGAGTAGACGATGATGCAAAATGTACTTGTTTTTATCCTTGAGATTTGGCGCATGTTTATTTTCTCACTTTGGAGTCTCCATGATCGAACTTTTTTGTTTGTTTGCTCGCTCTGTTCACGAGACAGGATTTCGTTAATGACAAGAAATCATTCAGCGCAGAATGGATAATATTTGTGAACATCGTGAAAATATTCAAGATAAACGAGATCGACCTCGACGAAATAGCATACGTCGTCCGCAAATCCTACTCTTTTCTCATGGTAACACTTAATCATTTCTGTGAATTCAGAATCTGATATTATTCCATCGCTAAGGCCTAATGTTATAAACGACGATAATTTGGAGTATGCTAGCGTCGCTGTAATCAATTGTATTGTATACCATGCAATTTTGTATTTGTACATGTCAATATATTGTCCCGATGATATTAAGAACACAAATAATTGCTATCGCAGCTGAAGCACAAATTGTTATAACTGCTGGTGATGTCATTGATATTGTTGATAGCAATACGCCGGTTCAAGCGATAACAGCGGATATCAAATACACAATTATGTCAACGACATCTACTCGTCTGCGATATGTTTTTATAACTTTTACTGTATACTCGTCAACTATACTTTTCAGTTTGGTTTGCCAATCACATACTTGTTTGCATCTGTAATGTTGAACACCGACTGGGCAGTTCATTATATTTTAAGTAGGTGGCAGGTTAGCGACTAATGCAAGACACCAATAGTACAACAAACCTAAATATGTTTCATCCGGTTCCACAATAAATGTTTCCTCGTCGTTTTGTTCCAACATAACTAACATATATCCAGACGATCTGGTGTGTGGATAACGCCGTGATATTGTAGTAGATATCGTAAATGTCGTAGTATCGAGTACTGGAACATGATGTACCAGTAACCTCATCGCCATGTTTGATGGATTTATTTAGTGCTGTCGATAATGCTCATCCAGAAGCTACTGTATACACTACACTGTCGGTGATATTTTTGATGTGAGAGAGGTTAATGCCGATAACTGCTTTTTTCCAAAGAAATCATCAATGATTCCATTCATTTGTTTGCAAAAATGTATAAACGATTGTACATGATTAGCTCATCATCGGAATGTTTCTATCATCGACGGATTTCTTTGTTGCAGCGTCATCGCTTGATTCGGGCTCTCCAAGGCCATTACTTGTATTATTAGTCATATCGAGAGAACCAGTCATTTTATCACCTGTGGTTAAGTAAGTGATCGTTGATCTTAGTTCTGATAGTGTTGTTGTTGCTGTCTACGTATCTTTTTGTTACCACATCATCGTCTGATTTTGGTTCTCTCACATTAATAATTGTATTTTTACTCATATTGAGATCCCCATGCATAATATCTCCAATTCTTCTGATGCGTTCAGTAATCTCTCCCATGATTGATATAAATGATTCCTCCGAGTTTTTAATTGTACAGTTTTTAGTAAACACGACTAAGTTATCTGCGGTCGAATCTGGAACCCGCATAATATTATTTGTCAGAGGAATACTGCTCGCCTTTAATATTCATTGTTTATCCTGAAAAACAACGACTTCATTTTGGTCCACATTTCCGAGACTCAAAATATTAGCGAGTTCATCCTTGACCTCGTCATGGGTTGTATATTTAGATAGGTCGCCTTGCTGAATTTTACTTAGGCGAGAAGGTTTAACGTAAATATCTACCATTATACTTTAAAATCTGTTCAAAACGACGGTGGGCGGTTATACCATCTACTTGTATGCTCGTGCACGACTTTATGAGGTGTTGTCCATTACGCTGTCAGGGACCTTGACACAGCGTCGAGCATAGCAAGTACTTCATGGCCACATATTTGCGGAACATTTATTGTCTGTGTTGGTAAAGTTGAATGCCAGACGTGAATGTTTTGAAGAAGAGAGCGTTGCACTCTGCAGACATACCTTAAATATTGTTTTTGGTGGCACCAACCCATACGAATCAAAATTAACAAATCCACGTGGTTCGATCGCGTATGAAATTCAATGAGTACCTTTTCCAGAACTTCCATCAAGATAAATGATACCGGTTTCAACACTGTTTGGCTGTTTGTTAATTGGTCAGGCAGGAAAACACCTCTTAAGTTTTTTTATGTTTAATTTGTAAGCAGCATTAAGTAAACCAGATTGTACATAGAAAGAATCAGCGAAGTGTCCGGAGAGTCTCGGAGCTTTTCCGTACCACGAATGGTGAGTTCCTGGAAGTCTTAAAAATGTTCCCTTTCTTTGGAAACTTTTATTCCGTGACCTGTTGCTTTCTTTAGTACCATTCCAGCAGCGGTTCCACCAGCACCAAGTGCAGCTGGTTATGCAACAGCTGGGGCTACAGCGGCTATTAACGCTGTTATACCTGCAAGATGTGGAAATATACCCTCTTGACTGCGTCTTTAATGGCATCCGAAGCAAGATTAAGACGTACCCTGATCTGTGATTGGTTGAAGTCGTTAAAGTGCCTGAGTTGACGTTCTGTCAATGACAATTTATTTTGACCACCTGCCATTTATTCTTGTTTTATTGCTATTTTTGTTCCGCATTTCTATGCTGATTTCGATTGAAGCTTTTTAATATGACCAGGAGTCAGACTGATACTAACGTTATGATATGATTTTATAACATAATGAACGATTTAATTACATGTTTTCCACTGGGGCATCAATAACTCTCATTAGCCCAGCAACACCTTCAAGTAGCGTTGATTTGTATGAGAGTATAACAGCGATTGCTCTGTAACCCCAGTAATAACTGGTGAACCAGGTATTATTGGCGGTGATCGTGCTACACGAGCTAGGAAGTGTCTATCAACGACATATTGCCTAAATAGATCTAAATGTTCCAGCGAAAAGGAAAAGATTGGATACAGCATTGTAAAATCAAATTTATGAGCAAGCCCTATCAATGTCATCAACCGACGATAAGCACGTGCTACATGATTGCGATCAAAATTCAGTAATACTTCTTCGTATGGTTCCTGATGCCCATTAATCCTTAAATAAACTTCACTAACTCCAAGAGTGTCAAATACCATTGACTTTCGTGTCTATGTGTTTTCTCGTGTATTTTCCTGAAATGCGATGAATATATGTCGCCGTGCAGAAACACCCTGCTGTGATGCTATCTGCTATGTAAATAAACCAACAACTTCACTTGAAATACTGTCTGTTGTCATTGTCAATCATGACAATGTTGATTTACCACTGTTACTCATAAAAGAGAGTAACCGTTCTTATTCGTCGATAGAATGAGTCATTATTGGCATCCACAACGAAAGTTTTATTAGTCTTACCATACATTCAACAACTGCGCCGGGTCGCCAGATTGCATCATTGTCGTTGTCCTTTCTAACAGGCACAAATGTATGCTTGGCTTCGAAAATGACCTTACTGATATGTCTAAAAAATCCAGATATATGTGATAGTGGAATCACACATTAAAATTTTTCATCATTTAACATTAATAAACATTTCGCAAATCCTAAGTTGAACTCTGGATTAGCATCATGAACCACCGGAAACAATAAGCGTCTCAGCACCGTCGGTGGCGTTTGTCGGTCGTCTTATATCATACTCTCTGCTTTCAGGATGATCATTTGTGTCCTTTGCAAACATCATTGACGGACCAGCTGATCTCGAGTAATCATCGCTGTACCCTGCAAGACCAATTTTCGTCATGGCAATATCGACGTTTTCCAGATATGATTCAATGTGTCCGCCAATAATGTATATATCACTTTTTAATAACCCCATGCTACAATTATTAACAAAGCCAGGTCGATCACCAATTCTGATTCCTGTACCATCTGCTTGTAAAGGTCTACCTTCTACTTCAATAAATGCTTCAGCGGGTAAGAAATATCTGGCTGTATCCTGAACTTGAAGTTAGGTTCGTCCACGCCGATTTAGCTCTCGTGCGTCATAAGAATAATATTGATAATCGCGCACAAATTCATCTATGAGAACTGGTGCATCCATGTAAAATGCTGGATCATATACACGTTTAAACATTTTATTATAATTGTTATCGTCTAACACGAAGACCACTCCTGCTATCACACTAGCAGTAATATTCTGCTAGGTTTTGATTAGCAGCTTGATTTATTATTGTACTGACATTTGCAGACACAACTTCGGTACTGGGTAATTTTACTGGCCGATGATTTCGTCGCATTAATCGTGCTAGTCTATCCTTGATTGCTCAGAATGCTTTACTAGCAACATCACCAACTCCACCAATAGCTTTATCACGAAAAACATCAGTAACTTTCATTGATAATTGTTTTGCAATCGGTATTGCTTTTGGGACTATCCTTCTGAATAGACCCTGGACAACGTCACTGAGTCCATACGTTGGTAATCGTGAATTTATCACCATGACCATTTCAGGTAAATATTGAGCATTATGTATGATCATCTTATTTTCTTGTCACTGATTTGATTGTATACCCTCAATCACTGTGATCATCAACGATTTCATCAATGAGAGACTGATAAAGATTAATGTCCATGATACCGCCTATAAATAATCGATGAAAAATATCAGCTGCTTCATTAATAATATCTGGGGAATTTGTATCTGCTTGTTTGCCACCAATCATTATTTCTAGTTTTCTCCACATTGGCAAGGATGTTGCTGGGGCATGGAGTAAAAAGAACACTCCCCCGGCACCTGAACCAATACCACTTCTAGTGGCGCCGGGGGACTGGCTGCTTTGATTGTTGTGTCTGTGGTTGTTGTACTATTGGCTGTGGTTGTTGTTGTTTTTGTGGTTGTTGCAATACTGGCTGTGGTGGTTGTTGTTTTGTGGTTGCTGTAATACTGGCTGTTGTTATAAGTGTCGTCGTTGTAAGATATTTATCTACTCCATTGATAAATGCATTATGGCTTCACGACTTACATTATCATCAGCTTACTGAGGTTTTAGAAATTCTTCTCTCTGATCAAATCTGTACACGGCAAGCGCAGGTAAGCTTACCACGTCAATATAGTTTATGAAAGAAATATTCTTTTCGGTAAATGTATCATTCGCTTCAGTTCTGACTCTTACTTGTTTTGGTTTTATTTCTGGTTCTGGTATACGATTGTTTATATCACCTATTTCAGCATGAGCTTGGTCATTACCTTGAAATATTCATCGCATTGGTTGAGCACTAGCTATTTCACCTGGAAGATCTCGTAAAGTTGTTTTTGATTTTTTCGTTCTTTCTGCTATTTTTCCAGTTGCTTTAGCGGTTTGTTCCAACGTGGGAAGGAGACCTTGGTTAGCCTTTTGTAACTCCTTCGGTAGCCTTAGAAACAGGTTTAAATAATTGTTCTGCACCTTCTACAAATTCTCCCTGAGACTCCTAACGCTATTGTAGTTATTGCGTGACAAAATCAATGACGGTGAGATGTTTCTTAATTGCCTCTAGTTGCTCCCGAGCTAATCTAGCTGTGTGACATTCCATAATGGATATAATACTGATTTATTTATTCACACAGCAGCAGAGAGGATGACGACCAATAATGAGTGTCCCGTTAGGTAAACGAACACGCATACAAATCTGAAAAAACGAGAGACAAAGATAAAGTAACAAAATGAGCTAACCCAATTAAAGAAAATCTCAGTCTGATAGAGGTTTCGGTTTGACGTTATTGACCTTGTATTTTCATTTGTTAAGTAGACTTGCTCCAAAATCGGTCTGTTCTCCCTCCCTGCTGCTGACTGGTAACATTACATGTATATATATATATATATATATATATATATATATATATATATATATATATATATATATATATATATATATATATATATATATATATATATGAATTGTTTCATCCCTAGCTATCCACTAAATTAGACCAAGTTACTACCGTAGTGTGACCTTCAATATTTTTGATGGTTGATCCTAAATGAGAGATGATATTATACTTGCAAGGCTATTGGCAAATACATTATACGAACATTGTATATATTTGAATATAATACAAATTATTTTGGTACATTTTAAGATGCGTAATTTTTACTTGCTTACTAACATGAGAATGTCTTTTTAGATTGTTTTGTACTCACCATTTCCAATTTATCTCTTTCTTCCTGAAATAACAAAACGAACATGATATTATTAATGGTAAAACTATCTCAGTTTATTCGGTTTCAAATTATAATTACAGTGTATTTTCTTCACTTACGATGAGCAGTCCATACTACTATATATTTGACAGCATTTTCAGTACGTGTTTGTGTATAGATAGCTGGGTGTCAAGGAGGGGTAGCACCATAAGTATAATGACATTGATTTTCCCTCTCAGGACTGCTTATGTACATTTTTCCTCACTTGGTACTAAGTTTTCACCTGTGGCCCCAAGAAGCTGTTAGCATGTGACAGAATCCTTGCCCCGGCAAACCGCTTCGAAAGGCGGGCTAAACCAAATGAGCATTTCAAACACTAGCTGAAATAGACCTCTTCACATAAGTCTGAAAATTGGACGGACGAACGTTACATCTTCAAATCCAGCCTAAGATACGTCCCCAAGAGAAAAGGACTATAAAGAGACTAAACGTATCCAAACGGATGAGGGGTTATATCGTAGGGAGATTCTCAAGGATTCTGGATAACAAACTGGAAGACCTGCCGATTGGACAGGCAACTACCGAAGAAAAATGGGCCTCCTTTACAGACAATGTCTACTTCACGACCCTCTTACAACTGGGACAGACGGCACGCATTAACCAGGAATGTTTTGATTAGATTGACCAGGAGATATAGGCTCTGGTTATACTACTCTTCATCAGCCTCCAAAAGGGTATCCTTCTCCAGTATCCTCATTACAGTTCAGTCGAAACTTCGCAAGATGCAAGGATCCTTCATCAGAAGTTAAATAAAACCAGACTGAGGCCTATGTATTTTTACGACCATCTGAGAGCGTAGTCTACGATACCCGGTCCTCTGGCTCCTCTCGATTCCTTAGTGCATATGGGAAAACACTACTTACTAAAAAGACTCAGAACCTGGATCAATGGACCGAATAATTGAATTATATCATCAACAGTCCATGATCAATCAAGGATGAATCTATAGAACGTTTATCTTAAGTGGAAACTAATGCTGAATTGGACAATCCACCAAGTATGCAAAGGTTAAGAAAGCAACCAGTCGCTTGTCTTGTGGAAAACACCTTAGGTTCAGATGCCATTCCTTCAGAGGTATACATGGCAGGGGGACCTGTACCACTGCAGAAACTCACAAACGTTGTCCAAACAATACGGAATGAATAAGCGGGTCCAATACGAATTTAAAGCTGGGTATACTGTCCAACGCAACAAGCGAAAAGGCAAATGGCAGTGCTGAAGCAACCAATGATGAATCAGATAATTCTCCTTCTGCAATCACTGGAAAGACACTTTCTCGCATCCTGCTCAATCGCCCGATTCATTACACCGTGTAAAAAAATTATATTTTCCTGGGTAGTAAGTGTTATTTCGTAATTGCGTACGCCTATAAAGTATCGAAAATGTCTATTATTCCCCACAAACTTTGGTTTTGTGACCAGGATAGTGATATTTTGAAATCAACCTATTCTCCAGAATAGTCCATATAGATTCAGTGCTGAGTAAAGTTAGAGTAACTTCTATAACTTTCTAGAACTTTCCAGTAATATAAATAGTATTATAAATACAGGGGCCTTAAGCCCACCAATTCAGTTTAGTTCCAGCTGCCTAAGTAGATATATATCTGCATTTTTACTGAGATGGCATCAATAGACTGCAACCATCCGACAGACGCATTTTGCTATGTCTGCGGTCAATTTATCAAGACAAGAGCGAAAACGTACTCCATGTTAACATCTGCTAAGATGTGTGAGGCCTACAAGGCATATTTCGGCATGTCCGTCGGGGATCAAGACAAACCCTGGGCACTCATTTTACCTGCGAGCACTGCAAAACATCTCTGGAAGGTAAGATGGACAACTGTTGCTCAGAAATTTATGTTATAAAATTTGTTAAAATTTTCAAAATTGCAAAAGTTTTTAATTTTAAAATGTATAATTTTCCATGTTATTGAAAAAAATATATCATATATGGAAAATGTTGCGAGACTCTCTTACACATTAGTCATGGGTGAAATAAATGTATTTCTATAGGATGGTACAGAGTGTAAAAGAGAGCCACGAAGTTCGTTATCCCAATAATTAGGCGTGAACTAACTGACCAATCAAACAACTGCTACGTCTGCATGGTGGACCCTTCCAAACGCTGGACGGCATGAATGCACCTGCTATCACGTATCCCGACCTTCCTTCCTCCATCGCCCCGGTGTCACACTGCCCTGAGATCCACGTACCCAATCCTCTGGAGAGAGAGAGAGAGAGAGAGAGAGAGAGAGAGAGAGAGAGAGAGAGAGACATAGCAGCCGTATTTAGGAGAGAACAGCAAGTCAGAGAGCAAAGAAGATCCAGATGATACTTTCAGAGGTGAAGCTGGGGAGAGAAACCTATACTACCCAAACCTAGAAGACCTGAACCACTTGGCCAGAGATGTTAGTCTCACCATGTCCAATGGCGAGTTCCTACCTCTATGCTTGATTAGTGGAAATTGTTGGATGAAAGTGTGCAAGTCACATATCAGAGGAAGCGTCATCAAGCTTTATCAACTTCTTCACCCGTCAAGATTGGCTCTGCTTCTACCACAATGTGACTAGGTTATTCAAGGCAATCAGAATCGCCTGTAACCAGAATGAGTGGCGATTCTTCAATGACAGCTCATCCAGGAGCCTCAAAGCCGTGTCACTCCATAATAGGATCAAGTACCCGTCTCTTCCCCTGGCTCACTCAGTGCACATCAAAGTGGATTACAACAGCATCAAGACCTTGCTCGACTCCTTGAAGTATGATGCGTACGGCGTGAAGGTCATCGGAGACTTTAAAATGGTTGCATTCCTGATGGGTCCCTGCTATATTAGCCTTTGGAATAGTAGGGACACCAAGGCGCACAATCACATGCAGCACTGGCCACAGCGAACCGAGTTCTCTGTGGGAAGGAACAACGTCAAATTGAAGCCACTGACGAACCCCGGGAAGGTGTCGATGCCACCACTGCACATTTTATTGGGCTTTAAGAAACAATTTGTCAGAGATATAGATAAGGAATCAGCAGCCTTCATGTAGCTTCAAGACTTCTTCCCTAAGCTGTCTGAGGCAAAAGGGCAAAGCCGGTGTCTTTGTCGGACCACTTATAAAGAAGATCATGGAGTGCAATGAATTCCACAAGAAGCTCACTAAGAAGGAGAAAGCGGCTAGGAACAGCTTTGTCGCAGTGGTTCGTAGCTTACTGGGCGATTACAAGGCCGAAAAATTTGTTGAGCTGGTTGATATTCTGGTGAAAAACTACGGCAAATTGGGCTGCATGATGTCCCACAAAGTCCATATCCTTGATGGTCGTCTTGATAAATTAAAGGGGAACATGGGAGCGTACCCGGAGGAGCAAGGCCAGTGCAACCATCAGGATATACTGGACTATGAACGCCGCTACCAAGGACAGTATAACGAGAACATGATGACAGATTACATTTGGGGGCTGATTCGTGAATGTGATTTACAGTATAATCGTAAATCTTACTTTAATTTAAATACATGTTAATTTTGATTCATATTTTTTTCTGAATTTATATGAACTAAAAGACACAAATTAAACCGTTTTCTCATTGGAAATAGTTAAATTTCAAAATATCACTGTCCCGGTCACACAAGCAGAGGTTGTTGGGAATAATAGCTATTTTCCATACTGTTTTGGGTATAAGCAATTACGAAAGAACACTTACTACCCACGAACAAAAATGGTGTTATGTAGTTTAGTTATCTTGAACAGAGTCTACTTCTAGATGACCTGTATGATTTCAGCGCAGGCCTTAGGACAGTCCACACGATATTCGTCGCACGACAACTCCAGGAGTAATGCGAAGAGCATCACGGAGACCTCTTAACATCCTGAGTTGATCTGACCATGGAGTTCGATACAGTTAGCTGAGATGGTGTTTGGAAGATCATTGCAAAATTTGGCTACCCGTATAATTTCATCAAAGTCGTTCACCGGTTTCACGATGGCATTATGTCGCACATAATGAATGATGGCGAACCTTCTGATGCCTTCCCAGTCAAAAATGTCGTCAAACAAGGATGTGCTTTGGATCCCACGCTTTCAAAGTGATGTGCATTGCCATGCTCACATATGCGTTCTAAAACAGTGATGAGGGATCGATCTCAGATACCTGATTGACGGGAATATGTTCAACCTTGGGTAACTGCAGGCAACCACGAAGTCGAAATAAACAGTTAGAAGGGATTTTCTATTTGATGATGACTGTTCCCTCAACAATGCCAGCCTAGAAGAAAACATGCAGACCAGCATAGACAGGTTTGCTGAGATATGTAACAGCTACGCACTCACAATCAGCAACCAACAGACTGAAGTTATTTGTCAGCCTGCCCCTGGGAAGCTAACCTTAGAACAGAGCGTCACAGTGAAGGATCGCAAACTCCAGGCTGTCGACATCTTCAAGTACCTGTCAAGAGCGGTCAACATTAACATTGAGGTCAACATCAGAATTCTCAGAGCCAGCTCATATTTTGGAAGTCTATGCGTGAATGTGTGGGGCCGCAGGAGAAACGGCTGTAAAATCAAACTGAATATACCTTTCTTCGGAGCTCATCGCCCTCGTGTATGCTAGCGGGACGTAGACTGTCTATAGCAGACATTCATGACAACTTAATTCGGCATGAGCTGTATCTGAGGATTACGAGGATAAGATGGCAAACAAAATATAGACACCGAGGTTCTCACGATGGCCGAAATCCTATATGTTTTCACTCTGTTTCAGAGAGCCCATGTTAGCTGGGCGGGACACATCATCCGTATACCCGAGGAACTTATTGCAAAACAGCTTCTCTATGGCTAACTCTAGAGTGAAAATGCGATGTTGGAGGACAATAGAACCGCTTTAGGGAGACACGGAATATGTCTTTGAAAACCATACGCATCAGCAGTGCCTCACGGAAGACCCATGCGCAGGACTGAACATTATAGAGCAGCAAAATCACATCAGGCGCCCGCGCAGCAAAACAGCAGAAAATAGCAGAAACGCAAAGAAAACGTTTCACTCGTAAGTCCGTTTGTATTGGTTATGGTGTCATGTGCTAAAATGTGTCATGGTATTCATTTGTCAAGTATTCAACTGGTAATGTTTGCATTTAATATGACGTGTTTCTGTTTACCATAACGCCCTCGATTGAATACATACACATGTTAATATTTAACACAATACAATAAGCTACTTTTCATTCCTAGAAAAAGGAAAGAAAAGTGACGTCCGCCGCAGTAGCTCCGTAACCTGGTTGTCCAATTTGTAAACCAAGAACTGCGGCAAGCCCGAAAAAGACATTTAGCTCCCATTTCAAGGAAAGATATCCCAAAGAACGTAGCTGTACATGTTATTAAAGATAAACCCACCATCCAAATATAGTGGTTAGTGAACACAACACATAGGTTTTTCTTCCTGTTAATATTCGCAATCATCAAAATTACAATTGTCAATATGTATGCCCTGCTTTAATTAACACATTATATCAAAACAGCTTGCGCGATTGAAGTGAAATTTCCATTTATCAATTCTTTGTACAGAGTTTTGTCCTGAGAAGGGTACTCAGTGAAAGGCTGTCCACAAAAGATATGTTACTTGAGGATATGTGTGCTAGAGTATGAGATAGAAAGAGAGCGAGAGAGATATGTATGCCCGGATAACAAACGAATGATCAAATAAATATTTCCGATGGTTAAGAACAGAACACGAAAACACCTTCACATAACATACTAGTCGGGTTTCATCATTGTAACACTACCAGAACCAATGATATACTCCCTGGTGTAACAATGCATAGAGTAAGAGTCGGATATCATCATTCTAGTAATATCAGTCCCAAAGGTACACACCCCACATTTATCAAGCCAATAATACAGAAAATATCGCTTATTGGAATTGCATCACTACCAGACCCAGGGCTATATACCCTGTATTGATCAAACCAATAATAGAGAAATAATCCGTCATTATCTCCACATCAATATCAGATCAAACTGTATACACACCCTGTCGATGTAACCAAGCATAGCTTAAGAATACGGTATCATCATTGTATAACTCTCTGACCCAAGGGTATATACCCCATATCGATGCAACCAACATTATGGCAGTAATCGGTAAACAGCACTGTATCACTACCAACCACAAGGATATACACGCCATGCTGAGGTAGACTAAGGGTCACTACCAGAGTCAAGATCTTACACGTACTCACCACCGGCATACAATTGTTTTTCTTTTGCCTCCACATAAAACTGTTTTGCATGAAGAAATGACAGAAATGATGAAAGTTGAAGAGCTTCATAAAACAGATAAGTGTGTCCATTTTAAGGTGGTAATGCTGGAAACAAACTTCCAGAGTACAGAGAATAAACCTCATCAGTTGAGTTTAACTTTATTTTCATAAGCGACATGCATGATAACACACATGCATGGTTTTATTTGCGAACATATGTGCGACACTATATAAACAGATAAATAAAAACGGCAGATACAGTAGTAGCATATATTAGAAAAATGGGATTAAAAGAAAATATTGTAGAAAATGTAGTTGATTGGACACCTACTATATAATATGCACTGTGTATGATTACGCACGTTGACTGTTTAATCATTCATGTCTTAATATCTTAAGTGAAATGGTTTATATAAGTAATACATAATTAGCAGAAGTAAATTACACGTCATAAAGAGTACACACTGTTTGTAATAATAACAATACACTTAAACTACGTCCTATATATGATATTGTTAATATGCTAACGTGGCAGTGGCAAATGAACTGACGACCAGTATCAAACTCACAAGGGTAACCGTAACGTCATGTCGGCGTTCAGAGCCGACAATTCAAGTACGGCTGTATGTCACTTTTGTTTCGAATTTGATTACACATGTTTTTAAATTACATTTATTCACTTTGTTTGAGTCGTCACTCCTCATGCATCCATATTCCTTTGAAAGGTCATAATTTACACGCCCCGGGCATCCCTACACAAATAAATGTTAAATTACATGGACATTTTTGCACAGGGTCACCCTAAAATTATGACCAAGTATAACGATTTTTGAAAGTTGCGGACTGTAATGTTAAAATGAAAACAAATTCGTACTACCCTCTTATTTGTTTTTGATAGTCAAGACATCCTCTTTTCTTAGCCCAGATTAGTACCTGTCCAACATTTGTTAAGTCCATAGTAATCATTAATGTTCTTCTGAAAAGTTTTTACGATATTTAATTTGGAAAACATTCACAATCAGGAACGAATATGGTTTGGTTTAACTATTTTAATAATTATTATTTAATTTAACTTGAGTGAATGCGCATACAAGACTGACATGCGCCTTAACTAGGTACAGCATTGGATTTCTGTTCTAATTGACAGTGTAATAGGTATAAATGGTGATACGTTTAGAGTCATTATTCGATGTTTGGCGGTGACTCTTTTAAGCCCCGGATAATGTCATTGGATCTCTTGTAATATCTAACAAAGACTCGTGAAGTTTGTCTTTGTATTATGTAACATAGACTCGTGAAGTTTCTCTTTGTAATATCTAACATAGACGAGTGAAGTTTGTCTTTATATTATGTAACATATTAAACATAGCACAATCTGTAGGCATGTGTCTAGATTCTGACTGGTTTACGAACAGTGCCATTGTTGATCTTATTCGTTTATATAAGGTATGTATGTCTCACGGTTTGTGTGTATGTGTGTGGGTGTGTGCATTTTAACGGGAAACTGATCTTAAATATGCTATATAAAAGTACAGTCTATCGCTTTCTCAAACATTTGTTGATGACGGAAAAGATTGAAATGAGTAAGTATCACCAAAACAATATTTTTGTTTCAGCAAGGTAAAATCGGACAGTAAATTGTAAGAATTCGACACACGTCCTTTACTCCCTGCTCGCAAACACGTTTGCTAGACTAGCGACGGTTTCTGTAAAGGGGCGGTGCATAACTTATAGGTTAAGTTGCAGTCGAATAACTGAGCGCTCTCATAAACTTGTCCCAGCAAGAACGCCTTCTCGATACCAATGCAGAGGTCATGATTGTTAACCGTTCGTAGTGGTTACATTAGAGGTCTGGATCAATTAGTTCAGCTCCGTATGGCCATGCGATCCTTCTTCTACTTTATTCATTATGATCTGAACATTGACACGTCCCTTCCTATAACACGTAATACCAATTTTCCATCAAGCAGAAAAAACAATATTGCATAGTGTTATCATGAACGCATACTATATGTAAATACTTCTACACTGAGGTGAATTTACCATATATGTATGCATGTATGTATGAATGGATGGATGGATGGATGGATGGATGTGTATGCATGTATGTATGTATGTATGTATGTATGTACGTACATTTGTACGCATGCATGCATATATTTATGCAAGGTACTAAACGTTTATTTTGTTTTACAATTAACTTTGCAAACAAAGGAACTAGTTTCATTTTATAGCTTGTTAGGTGTCTCTTCCACAGGAAAATGATATGACTGCCTGTTATAGCAGGACACCTTAACATATCTAGACCTGTTGATTCACTAAGAAAGGTCATGGGACACTTATCCAAGACAGCGCTGGTTTAAGGGCACCAGTACAATAACTTGCGGTAATTTCATCATATCAAAAGCGTCTGAACCAGACCTACGTGACATATCTTTACTTATCATGGCAATGCATGTTCTAAAATTTATTTCGATACAAACCAAGCAACGCAGTAGCTCTAGCGCATATTTAATGCATAGCCAAAAATAATGTATATGCATTTGAAAGTTTCAAACTTTTTCTAAGGTGCAAAACATGCATTATATAATTAAATGTGATATATAAAGACTTATTGGCTACATAATGTTTCATATTTTTTATTCTTCTATTATCAGATGTGACAAATATAGTCTTATATGTCCACATGTGAAAATTCAAGATCTCCATACATGCCATGAATCGCTCTATTCTGTATGCCTGCGAAAATTGTACATGCAACAAGAAAATGTTGCACATTGTGAGCAAAATCAAATAAAACTATCTGCCTCAAATGTCAGACATGGAAATTGCTTTTTATTAAGTTATCTGGCCAGGAGCCGCTCGTTTATATCTGACATAATTTTCCCTTGCTTCCTTGACAACAACAAGAAACCCGCTGTCATATATAACGTTCAGATAGTTCAAATAGTAAACAAAAATGACAAAAATGTAATTAAATGCGACGTATTAGGTCAAACTATTCATACCGCATTCTTAACATGCATATTTGTCAGGCTATGAAAGGGAGGTTAATTTACGAAAAGAGGGTGGGGTTATTGTGTTGTGATGAAGGGTGAGTTTACGCATCTTAACTTTTATTATAGAAAAAGATTAGTATATATATATATATATATATATATATATATATATATATATATATATATATATATATATATATCTTTATATATATCTATATATTACACATTTCATGTTCCTATGTTAATACCAGATATGCTTAATTTCTGGGTACCAAAAGTTCTATAGCTTAACTCTTGGCTTTTGTCACTCGTTGGAAAAGCATGTTTATGTTTTTGGTACCAAAATATGAAATATATATGTTATTAAAACAATAATATAAATTATCCTCAATTAATTAAAGGAACCGACAGGTTAGGTGGCTATACATGTATGCAGATAATTTGTATGTGTATACACATATTCGCATTACATAATCTTGAGTAATGTGTTAAACTAATAGTGCCATTGTTGTTCATTGGTTCGGTATATTTAAATGTTTGATTTAAGTTGAAACAGTTGTTACTGTGCCTTATTAGGGAACTAGAAAATTCTCTTTTTAGCAACTCGCTAAGGTGACATGTTTCGGTAATACGTTGAACTATAATCAGTATTAAAACGGGAAATTTCAATATCCTCTATTTACCGTGTGTTCGCGCATTCATCAGTGATCGGCACAAATTACTTTTGAATTATAATGGTTTATTTCATAACTATATTAAAAGAGAAGCGTATATACACATTGCATTATATCTTGTTTATTACTGTATTGCCTATCGCTGCTATGAATGGTTTCAACGGATATTTTAAGGAAGCTCGAATGATGGTGAGTACAATAATCGACACAATAAACATACATCAAACTTCAGAGCTCATCGGCACATTTCAAGAATTATCTCGCACAATTCGCTATATGCGTGTGACAATGTGCGTCCTCGACCCTAGTTTCAGACACTTAAAGTACAGACAAAAGAAGTAGTGCCAGTTAAAAATATGGCAGTCCTTTCGCGAATGAAAACCAATATTCTCAATATAACCAATACATCTGTATTACAATACTTTCTTTTCATTTCAATTCCATAGTTATATGCTCCAGTATATACATTTATGGCGTAGCGTTTTTTCAGTATTATTTGTATATGTATTTTATCAACGTTCTTGAATAAAGGGGCCATTCGTGACCTACTTCTGTGACTCAAAATAAACTTTAAGATTTAGGGCCAGTTATTACTAATGGTCAACAATATTCACAATCATTGAACTATGAGAGTCAGAAGCGCACATTCAACGATCCACACTGAGCTGGAAAAAGTTTCAGAAAGATCATTTTGCGACATATTACACACAGGAAAAGTCTGCGTTGGGACGCAAAAGGCTATTCATTTAAATAAAGGGAGTAAGTACAGACTTATATAGTAATATATATATATATATATATATATATATATATATATATATATATATATATATATATATATATATATATATATATATATATATATATATGAGTCACTATAGATAGATGAGCATTAATTGATATATCGAGTGCATATGCCACCGATTTAGTAGCTTCATTTTTGGTGCCGTGTACTTAGCTCTCATGGAATACGAGATGGCACGTGTTGGCAAGGAAATGGGTGGCTTTTACTCGTGTACCTGGGCAAAGATCTCTATAAAGAAGAACTAAAGCTTATCTAACCTGTGTGATATGATTGTATTATTAAAATGTTAATTCTGCCTTGTTGTATCTCTTGTGGAATTCAGGTATACCAGTTGACGTTATATTTGTTGTATGTTTGTAATTCTCTATATGTAATCCCAAATACCTGGATTTATATCTGGAATGACTGTGTATATAGATGAGAATAATTTACTAGGTCGCCATTCGAGTGTGTCTGCTACGCAAGAGTATGAGAGCATTATTTATGTATGTATGTGGGTATATATATATATATATATATATATATATATATATATATATATATATATATATATATATATATATAAGCTATCTAAGAGGTATACTCACAGCACTTAATTTAGTAGACTCTCTCATCATTCCAATCAAGGAAGTTATTTCACTCGGCTTGACCTCAGTTGGTGAAAACAATTCTCTCTCCAGTGGTGTCTCGGGAATTAGATAAGTCTTTGATATGGCGGAAGACATTAATTGTTCAAATTCTGCGCCTTTCTTTATTACATTGATGTCTGACCCTTGATCAATTAACTTTTGTGCATTGTCATTTATGTTAGAAAACGCTTTCAATTCATCCTGCAAATCTCTTATGAAAGTTGCATTTTGTTGCCGCAGGACTTTGTAAACACTTTGGATTTTGTCTTTCATTCTTGCAACTTCTTGATCAATGATTCTTATCAGCTGTAACCGCTGCTCGTCAAGGGCTTTTATTTCATTCTGCTCCGCTTCATTAATCTTTATACCAAGCTCGTTGCCACTTTCTTGACATTCTGTGAAGAATCGCAGCTTTTCGGAACAAGAATTGATCTTGGTCTGAAGGGTTTGCTTTACTTCAGCTGCAGCGTCAGATACGGTGTCTGTAGCATGAAGCTCATGCTTCACCGCTTTGCAAAGGTAACATATAAGTACGTTACAGTGTCTGCAAACGAGCTCTAAGTCCTTTTCTGGATGTTTATCACAAAACATACGTTGTCTAATTTTCCCTTTCAATTCAGGATCCAGAGTCCCTAAATCGCATATTTTGTGATCTCTGGTTGCTTTCGACCTTTCGTGTACATAACAACATGTCTGGCACAGGTTTTCGTTGCAATCCAAACATATTCTGCAGGCCAGGCTTTTTGGACCACATATATCACACGAAAGATTCACAACAACGTCAGTTTCGATGTAAAAGTTTGTTTGAAAGTACGAAACCCCACCCTTCGGTAGCTCCACACTTGTCCTACACAGTGGACAATCGAATCGACCGTCGTGAAGGTTGGCCCGTACATAATCCTCCAAACACTTACAACAAAAACTATGATGACAGGATGTTAATTTAGGATTCTTAAAGCTGTCCATACATATACTACACTCCTGTCGTATAGCTGCCATTTTGGATGAGTACTTTCCTTTGGTTAGACCAATATATATATATATATATATATATATATATATATATATATATATATATATATACTGCTACGTCAGTTTAGTCAAGTGAAAGATCAATTCCATTGAGCTTTTATAGTCATATTTTCCATTTTAGTCTGGCATACTACAAAGTAAAGCCTCAGAATAAAACATATACGAGCATGCTACCTTTTCTATTCATTTTACTGTCATGGTATAATTATACAAGCGACCAATGAGTGATATTGTATGATATAGTTCCACATACTGACCTAGATTATATCTGTATTAAATACATGTGCGATACAATTAGTTTGAAAGGGAAATAACCGCTGGTGGTATGACTCTAATCGACTCGTTTATCTTCCCAAGAATTCATACATGTTAATGACATATGCATATTAATGTAATAAATTACGTTCATGTACATATCCACTATATGTAGCTGTAATGAACATACATATAATACGACATCTGTACGATCAACAAAACAGGTATCCATCTGATGTCATGAACACACATATAATATGATATTACGGTGAACAAAGGTATTCATTTGATGAAAGTATGTAATATATATGCATTTAAATAGTACTGGTAGTATAACATTATTATTATTGGTAGTCTATTATTATTATTATTATTATTATTAAATTGCAGCTGAAATTACAAGCAAAATAATTCACGTAGCAAGACATTATATATCTTCGGTAGTGCTGAGGGTGAGTGGGGTAGCAACTGTAGGTCATGCCCACCTATACTGTTCTAGTCAGATCTGTGTTTTGAATAACCATTTTGCATAGCCTTTCAAATATAAAATATGAAATTATATATATATATATATATATATATATATATATATATATATATATATATATATATATATATATATATATATATTACTTGGTCATTTATATTCGCACGTGATGGATATGTTTTTCATTGAAAGGAAAAAAAGAAACATATTTTTAAATTATATCACATAAAAATACACATACTGGTCATTGAAGGGATATCAGATTAACTATGGGCAACATTGTTTTCACGAGTGAATGAAGTCTTCACGTTCGCGACAATATTTCCGCGACAAAATATAGCTATGTGTCTTTTGAGGCTATTCAAAATCCATTTGCAGATTTATAAGAGTTGCATTTAGTTCTCTATAGAACATCAATTTTAGTTAATATTAATTAAACAAATATAAGACTCACAAATGATTTAAATATAAAATATGGTTTTAATGTTGCAAGTGGAGCACTTCAACTAAATGATTTACTTTTGTACAATGAACATTCTGCTATTCACGTGCCGAGGAATTACAGAAATGAGCGTGGAATATAATCGAAGCGAAATGACAAACCAGCAAGAGGTTATTGAGACATGTATCATTAATTACAGCTCATTTATGCAATTATTCTACTTCATTTGACAATACGATATATCATAAATTTGTTTTTATCCTCTCCTCCAATCCACCTCTCTCTCTCTCTCTCTCTCTCTCTCTCTCTCTCTCTCTCTCTCCTGTGTTGGATCTCAAAGAGCAGACTAAACGACCAACTGAGAAAGATAAGTGTTGACGATAACAATATACCCGTATAATAATTATCCTTTAACCAAACAAAAAAATACATCTCTCTCTCTCTCTCTCTCTCGTTTGGTTCTTATTTTGGTATGTCAACATATTAGTTTTACTACATTTGCCATGGCATAGAGTGAGAAGACCATGGCAAATGTAGTAAAACTAATATGTTGACATACCAAAATAAGAACCAAACGAGAGAGAGAGAGAGAGAGAGATGTATTTTTTTGTTGGTTAAAGGATAATTATTATACGGGTATTTTTGTTATCGTCAACACTTATCTTTCTCAGTTGGTCGTTTAGTCTGCTCTTTGAGATCCAACACAGTGAGAGCAGGGTGGGGGTGGGAGGTGGTCTTCTAACCTTTTCTGACATTTTCATGTTTAATTATGAATTAGCTCTTATAACCGTATTACAGGTCTAAGAAGAGAAGCATTACATATAGTACAGTATGAGGGCCTGGTAAACAAGAAAAGTAATGTCGAAGGATATATATGGAGGAGGAGGAAATTAGAACAGTTGAAATATTGGGACTAAATTACCACCATATTGAAATTTACTAGAATTGAATTAAAATGACATTTTCGATCATGTTTATCTTGTAAATTTTACATTTCAATTATAAAAGGGTAATATTTGTTATTGTGGTTCCTATGTGCATATAAAAACACGTGTTTGTCATTGCCATAGGAACAGCAAACAAAGCGAATTGACCAGTTTCACAATATCAGCCATGTGCTTAATGTGCTTTGATTGATAATGTATCACTGATAGACACTGCAATCCCATGTACTCAATTGCAAGTCAAACGTGGGTTGACACCCATATACATTTTGATCTTCTGATCTTAAAGCTACTGAGTAAAACCTGTTTGTATTGCTTGCGTGCGAAATATTGAAGTTTTTGGGCTCCAAGCGCACACAAGAAAAACTACTCTTGACAACAATAATAAATGGACATGTTAAAAATAACTTCAACACTTTCTTGGGGTTGTGTAAATGTCCTGAAAAACAATAACTCAGGAGAACCGAACTGACTGTTTTTCATATCTTTTCATGGGCTGGATGTTCTGCTACCAGGTAGAGCACATCGTTTGATGAAATTTGGTACTGACCCACAACAAGATGTACAACAATTATTTAACCACTTTAATGGCATACTATATATAAGCAAAAGTAAAGAGGTACATATTTTTGTCCAGTGGCAATCTACAAACAAGTAGTGTTCAGTTGAGAAAGAAATATTATAATGTTATGATATATAACTAGCTTTCAGATGGTATGACACGTTAAAACAATCTTCCGATAAAGTGAACAAAGTCGCATGAGCAAATGGACGTACAAATCTGTATTCTTCACATTAATATCATATATATATATATATATATATATATATATATATATATATATATATATATATATATATATATCAAGTTTCATGCAAGTAAAATATAGTGTAAATGGGTGTGTTCAAAAATTAAATATACTTGAAATTCTAATTCTTAAAAGAGGGATAACCAAATTAGTTGTGTTCACTTTGTATAGATGTTCAAAACCGCGAATAATAACCATTTCATTGATTACAACAGCTATATTGTAGGCAGAGGGAATGATATTTGACTAACTGATTCAATGACTGTCAGTTGATGGCTTCGTTTGGTTTGCCTTAATAATGGTTATCAGCAGGTAGCTGGTAACATGATGTGCAATAAACTCACAGAGTCAATAATAGTAAAAGCCAGTTTAAATATGACTCTCACTGAGTAACAAAAACAATATTTCACCATGGATACTATGATGACCAGATTGGATATAAAATCTGCTATATGTTGAATCTGCACAAACCAATCTTAACAAGTCTTTGTTGACAAAAAAACCCCAAAACTTTACTGATCATATCGTGTATAAAATTCATTAAGGTCGAATAGAGGTACTATTATTTTCAAGGTGGCTGCCATGGTGGCCATATTTAATATCAGATCAGCATCATTTATACTTGAACTAACCAGACACTATGAAAACCATTTTTATTTTATTTTATAGAATTCATGATAAAACAGATGTCTGCAGTGTTAGTTATAGTGGTGTTAGATCAACACTTAGAACAAATTAGACATCATATGAAATATTGGGATGAAAATACTTATGTTAATATAACCATCTTTGAAGGATGATCATAGGAAGATTTTCAATAAAAAGCGCCCTAATGGTCATAATGGATCAACATTAGATTTATTGAGGACCAAGACCATATACTAGGAATTGTATTGGAAAAAATGCGCATTTCAATACAACCACCTATGAAGAAGGCGTAGTGACAGCAACTTATTTCTTTTTTTTTCCTAAGGTTGCCACCATTCTTGTCATAATGCGTGGCAGAATAACATTCTTTCTATTTAGGATCACAAGATTTTCACGATGGTGGCGATATTCGAAGTTGTTTAGTAGTGATAACACACGTACACTGAGAGGCATAATTATAAATAATATGCACATCATCTCATAAGCTCATCTGGCATACTAGCATCCGAGCTAAAATAACGCAATCTACTCTCAACGTCCTACAGAGATTTTGATCATGCAATATATATTTCTATACAGTTAGTCAAGTTAAACCACTCATATGAACATGAATATCGTTAACGTTACAGTATACACCTGCTGTGAATAGAGAATCAATATATGTTTGTTTGCTATAAATTGCAAGATTTCCACAAAACGTGTGTAAGGTAAATGAAGGAACGGACAGTTATATTGCAAGACAAACGTATTTCTTTCAATCTCTTTCATCCTGACTACTGACTTATTTACATCAGATTGTACAGTTCCTTTCTTTTTTCAACATGCAAGCCATCCACTAAGGAGGTCACATTTTGTGCTATAGTGTCTGATTATTTTATGTTAATATTTGTCCTTCTTCGAGTTCCTCGGCTCTTGACCCTTTTTCTTTAATTTAAGATGAGCAGCAGGGACTTGCTTGCCTCTCAATTTAGTCCAGACTTGTAATAAGGATGTTGTTGCATATAAATAATCGTTTCTTCCTTCATTTTCTTTGTGCTAGACATTATGATAGTTTGACCACAAAAGTAACAATTAACTTTCTTGTATCTAATGCTTGTTATTAATGATGTTTGCTCAAAATAGGTGATACGTATCTCATTATATCATATGAAAGCTCTTTCCTATTATAGTTTGTATGGCTTTGAGATTTGTCATTTTCAGCATAAAATCAATGGGTGTTACGTTTAATCTCCAATCCAAGCTATTTGCAATAGTTGGGTCCACATTACTCGTATACAAGTTTCATTATTGTGTGAGAACATAGTTTTACACTTTAAAGCTAGAAATAGAAGGTTTCATTAACGTCATAATTAGAAGTTTGAAAACAAAATATTTTGAAGAACTTGTGTTATCACATCGATAAATGGTATGGAAGCGACAAAGAATTGACAATAAAATGCAATATGACTTTGACTGATACAGACTTGACTGAAAATGTCTTATAGTGGGGATTGAGCTAAAGTCAGATGAATTAACATTTTAAACAAATTTGCCAAAGTCGATAGTCTGGTTATTGAGACAAACTCACAGTAGTTCTGTATCAATTTTACCAAGAAAAGGCCATTGCTTGTGTATTGCTTAATTATGAAAAACTATTTAAGCCATTGAAAATTCCATACTAGAAACAACAGATCTTTAACTAATTTGTATAGTAGTTCACGTGAACACGTTTGAAAAAAGAGATTTTCTAGTACCAGAACAATTTTCGTCTCCTAAATTTAATGCAAAATTATTTACAACCAAAGTCAAGTACCGTTACCCTAGACTTAACTGTCAAGTGCCCACAGTAAGAAAAACAGAAAACGAGTTTTAGAGCTAACATAGAACAAAATAATTGTTATTAAGGATTATTTCAAAGGGTCTTCTGGTTAAACTTTGGAGATAACCAAATACACATACAACATACACTCTGAATAGAACACAATGTTTGGAGTGATACACCCATGTCAATGATGACAACTATCCCTGACCTATTCCCATTACCTGGATGTATCATTTGCATAAATCACACTCAAAATCATGTCTGATCTTGTGTCAGTGGTTGGCAATAACATACAAAAATGTTACATTTAACAAGAAGGTCATGACCTTAATGTCAAAATCAATGTTCATGCTGTATATTATGAATCTGGTCTTGACATTAAGGTCAAAAACTTATGGAGATGTGTTGCATAATACATTTCTTTGCATCAGAATGACTTGCCACATATAATCCATCAATGAATTAAAGACATTTAAAGAAAGAAAATATTTTCACTAAAAGCTACCAGTAATCTTCCAAGTTCAAGACCATGATACCAAGGTCAAGGATGGATCATGGAAATCACAGAATGCAACATAATTGATGTACGATAAATCATTTTTCAAGTGTTAAAAAGTTCAGCAAATCATATGGAAGATCACATTAACATGCAGGGATCGTAGCTCCTAATCAAAGTAAATTATAGATCTTGATGATACAAGCTGTTACGACCCACTGGTCTTAAATTAAGCATCAAAAAGAAGCGAAACTTACAAGCTTAAAAAAATTCAACAAATAATTTATTTCTGTAGAATACAAAGTGAAAATTCAAAGGACACAGCATTTTTAATTAAAATCCCAAATAATCATATATGTTATATCACAAATCTAAAAGTACAGAATGTTTTGAATAAATTCCCGTACTCTTGAATGTTCTAATATCACCAATTAAACTGGTGTTGGAAGAAAAAATTGTATTAATTTATATTTAATGTTGTTTACTTGCATATTTCTGACATGTTATCATTTAATCATAATCTGTACAAATTAATCAGCAGATCAGTCTCCTAAGCGAAAAAAGGTTGTCAACTTGCTTTCTTATCTTGATTTTTTTTTTAACAAAAGCCTGTCCACATTGTTATATTCAATTCGTTTTATCTTCTGTTCAAATTAAATGTGTAGGATCACAATTTATGAAGAAAACATCAGTGTAAATATTCTAAATTTATAGATTTCGTTATGATTTCACAAATCTTGACAAAAGCCCTTCTCACGAAAAAATACTTTTGCCACCCACCTGCGTTAGGAAATTTCTGATTAAAACACTGGCAATACATAGGTCACATTGCAGTATGTATCATAATACAGGCTTAAAATAATGTGTTGACATGTTTGATGAGACCTAATTCCAATTTAAAACATGAAATGCCAATATCAGTGGGAGTGTTATTCTTTATGTAACAAACATAACATAGTTACAGTCCTTAAGCAAAGGGTCCATTATTAGAACTGTGTCTGCCAATATAGTCTTGGCAAAGCAATACAAGATTAGTAATTACATTTTCTACTCAGAAAGGTAAGACAATTATCAGCTATGCAGAAACTGAACAGGACTCCTGTATGCTTTCACATAACAGATTAAAACATACTGGGATTGGGCAGCTTCAAACGAAAATAGCATCTTCCAGATTTTTATTACATTTTCATGAGTATGTCAAATTTAGTATCTCTAAGAATACAAGCATTTAATGAATGCTTATCTGCCAAGGTTTTCTTCTTTGATCCTTCAACAACAAAGCTGACAAATCATCTCCGTCAGATCCAGAACTTGCAAGTGCATTTCCTCCAAATCTTTCAGACTCTTTAAAAAAGACAGAAAGCAAATGATCAAAACTCTATTCTAGAACTGGTATTTGACAAAATAGTTTGATTGTTGCTCTGTAGGTGTAATCCATATGGTGAGGTATGCCATGTGTCATATTTGATGCAGTGAACTGTAGTTGAAATGCATATGGAGAGGTATGCTATATGTCATATTTGATGCAGTGATCAGTAGTTAAAATTCATATGGTGAGGTATGCAAGATGTCATATTTGATGCAATGATCTGTAGTTGAAATCCAAATGGTTAGGTATGCCATGTCATATTTGATGCAGTGACCTGTAGTTGAAATCCATATGGTGAGGTATGCCGTATGTCATATTTGATGCAGTGATATGTAGTTGAAATCCATATGGTAAGACATGCCAGTTGTCATATTTGATGCAGTGATCAGTAGTTCAAATCCATAAGGTGAGGTATGCCATATGGCATATCAGACGCAGAGATCTGTAGTTGAAATCCACATGGTAAGCTATGCCAGATGTCATATTTGATGCAGTGATCTGTAGTTGAAATCCATATGGTGAGGTATGCCACGTGGTCATATTTGATGCAGTGATCTGTGTCCTTCACATATTAGTTTGTTCTCATTCGATCCCCTTCTGAAGTCGTCTGGTCTTGAGTTTATGACCGGCATCAGCACCATTCCTTGTTTTTTGAATAAATCATTTATATCTCTACACTGTAAAATAATGAACATATTCAATGTTATTTGATGGTGTATCCAGTCTTGAGTTTATGACTGGCAAGCAGAAATTCCTCAGTGCCATTCATTGTTATAGATCATCTGGGTCTAAATCAATTCTACCTCAACATCATAAAATACAGAGCAGACTTGATGTCATTTGATGGTAAATATAGCTCCATAGCTGTTCAATTCTAAGACTGTAAACATATCTTCACTAATATAGCTCCTCATTTCTCTTATAAGATTTAATATTTTTTTATATATACTCTCCAACACTGAAATCACCCAGGATGACACAAAATAGGATGCACACCTTGCACAGATACAGGACTGTACAGTCTGTATTGCTGCCCCTCACCTCAAATAAAGTAATCATGTCACTGGAGCCATCATTACAGCTATGTGTGGTGAACCCTAATCTGTAAAAATAAACAACGGTATATTATACAGATTAAACAGGAAACGGATGTAGTTGTCTCAAATAATGTGTGTTGTCTGCAGTTCAATAATGTTTAATTGTATTCTTTATGCATTTACGTTACAGAGCTATTGTAATTATGCTATGGATTAAGGGTGATAAGGCTATTGTTATTATGGTGTCAATTAAGGGTGATATGGCTATTGTAATTATGGTGTAGATTAAATGTGAGAGGGCTGTTGTAATTATATGATTTGGGTGAGAGAGGGCTGTTGCAATTATGGTATGGTTTAGGTGAGAAATTCCTCAGTGCCATTCATTGTTACAGGTTATGTGGGTCCAAATGAATTCTACCTCAACATCATACAAGACAGCTGAGTAGACTCGATGCTATGTGATGGTGAATATAGCTCCATAACTGTTCAATCATAAGACTGCAAACATACCTTCGCTGTAATATGTAGCCATCTCAAATAATGTGTTGTCTGCTGTTGAATTATGTCTAATTGTATTATTATGCATTGCACATCTATTGTAACTAACCTGTGGATTAAGTGTGCTAGGGCTATTGTAATTATGCTGTGGATTAATTGTGATGACGCTTTTGTACTTATGATATGGATTAATTGTGACTGGGCTATTGTAAAATGTGTGGATTAAGTGTGAGAGAACTGTTGTAATTATGATGTGGATTAGGAGTGAGAGGGTATTGTAATTATGGTGTGGATTAGGTGTGAGAGGTATTTTAATTATGGTGTGTTTTAGGTGTGAGAGGGCTATTTCAATTATGGTGAAGAATAGGTTTGAAAGGGCTATTGTAATCATGGTGTAGATTAGATTTCTCAAGGCCATTGCGATTATGGTATAGCTTAGGTGTGATAGGGTTAGGTAATTTCTCATTCCACTGCACATCTTTCAAAACAACAAAAATGTAATAAACTTAGTGAATCACATGTCTGATGCATGTAAATTGAGTATTACTTTGAAATTAGACAACGACTGTATGTCCTCATTTATAACCCAAGCAAGAGCTGTTGTCGTCTTAAGCAATGGCAGATCTAGGTATCATGGATCTACAATTGCAGTTGGACGCTTATATGCGAGTATATAGATGCATGCATGTAATGCTCCTAGCCCAGTGGGTTTTCCTCGCTGATAAGGGGTGGATCCAGTCCCTCAGTGAAATTGCCTGCACATGCATTATTAGTGACATTTTTTTAAAAAATTTTTTTCTAACTTGATCCCAATGTCATATTAATGGCAATACTGCCTGTAATAACACGACTGTGAACTGGTTCAAACAAGATCAAGATTTAATAATTTGGCAAGATGTAGTGTACTCTTCAAGAACAAAAAATAAAATTAGTTTTCCTTAGTATTGAAACATCTTAGATTATGAAAGAGCTGATAGTTTAATTACTACTGAACAATAAAACCATTAAGTCTTCCTTGAGTTGTGTTTGTTTTCGTTGCACCCTGTAAACAAACATGTAGTTTAATGCATTTTATACAACAGCCAAACGATGTTTCAAGATCTTTAACTATCATGTATGTACCAGGATGAATTTGCATTTTCAATCTAGTCAACATTATATTCCACCTTTATTCATTATGCCAAACATGTATGGCAATCTTGTTTACTAACGTATTGATTTTGATTTGTTTCTTTTTTTTAACATGTGCTACAAAGTTATTATCAAGCTTTCTTTGTTTCATTTAATGAAGTTGATTCACATTATTAGTTGCAGCATAGTGATTATCACATGTGTTTATTCATACAAGCTAACTGGGCGAGTTCGAGTCTTGGGCTTGGCCAATGTAGATATGTGAGAAAGCTTGCCAGTAGCTTCTCGTGGGTCAGTGGTGGTTTCCGGCGTTTTCCCGGTTTCTTCCTCGACCATTTATACTGTCTATCATGCATAGCCTATCTAGTGCTGAAAAATGGCATTAAACCATACAACAACAACAACAACTCATACAAGTTTCTTAACCGTGTACCGACAAACATGATAGATCTTTGAATCTAACTACATTTAGCAATAGAAAAGGTCAGAGCAAATGCCAACCAACTAAAGGAAGTGTACATACTTAATGGCATAGTGTAATCTCTAGAGATTACTTGCAGTGAAAACATGCATTCTAAATATGTTTTAGTTTGTAACTAAACTGCATACTTATTGATAAAAATATTGTAATTGTTTAAATAAATTATACAGGCAGAACCTTATGGAGTATGGTATCGAACTACTATTTATAGACAGAGCCAGAATGGATGTTGACTGGAGCAAATAGTCAAGCTATTTCCATGCAATTTGCTGATTTTAATATACATGCATATGTACAGATGAAATGTTTCTCCATCAAACAAACAAATATAAATTACTTTAAAAGTTTTATGTAACTAATATGGACCAACGTCATAACTGCATCAACAGAGTCCACTAGGACCATTTACTTATATATCCAAAGGATTGGCAGGAAACAATTTAACATTTTCGTGTTGTCTGCAGAACTGCACTAACACTGACACATTCCAATGTAGACACCAAAATCATCTTTTCCATCTGAGGGAAATTGCTTGTGGCAAAAACATGATTCAGACAATGACCTCCAAGAAATTCTAGAACTGTTTGTGGTCCATATAAGTACAGTATGAATGGCAAAACGTTATGTGAAAGGATTGATAATATATTATATGAATACATGTATTTTAAAATAACAGAAATAGAAATTTGTTTGGAAGTTGATTTTTTTACCCCATTTTCATGCTAAACATATGGTCAATGAAAATCCTCCCTCTACTGAATGAGACTGTCAAACTCGAGACCCAGTTTTACCAATCCACTGATCTGTTTTGAGCTGACCTTTCTGTTACATCACATGTAAATGTAATATTTCATATGCATTATAAATCAACTCACACAAATGAATGGTCCCATGCACACAAAACTGAACAGCCCCACTCAGATTTTTAATCAGTATTTTGCTGTGCATGAGTAGGTAGGATCGTACAGATAAGTTGATTTAATTTAAAATGATTATTATGAAAATATTTGATTATCTCTTACTAATTTAACACGATCTGAAACAGACCATAGAAACTAGTAAAACATTAATAAACAGTAACTGTAACAAGATAACCGGGTGGGATATTTCGGATTGACAACAGAACACATTTTGACGACATATATATGGTTTAATGTGGTGATTTATATAAGCAGTAGATTATGAAGATGTGTGCGTATTTATGATCCAAATATTGGATATATTTAACATAAAAACGCACAGTTTCAAAGATGGAAAAAAATACAAATAAATTAGTTCAGTAACACTAAAAAACACAGGATACATGATTCACAAATGATTCAATAATGGAAAAATGAATATAGTTCACTCAAATAGTAAACGATGTAAGTTTTTTTTACACATAGTAAAAATGTACTCGCTCAGGTAGCGAAATTATGTCACTAAACACAAGAACGGATATACCATCTATCCTTCCAGTCCTGAATGATACATTGGGTGTCTTACTAACCCAAAATTAGCCTATAGCTAATAAAATACATGTATGGACATACACTCCGTTACCCGTGCACCATATCCGCTACACAGCTCCTACGAATCAATTTCACAACTGCTATAGACTCCGGACCCTCGGAATACTATGATCACTCGGAACATTAGACCCTCCGGACACTTCAAATATTAGACCCTCCGGACACCCTGGTCCTTTGACGGACCTACAGCTGGGTCACCTTAGTCACTCTTGACATTATACACTCCGGACGCTAGACATTAGACACTCCGGCACCTTAAACGCTCCGGACAAACGGTTGTTTCTACCCTCAGACAACACCGGACATACCGGATATTCCTACCTTCAGACAACACCGGACACCCCGGATATTCCTACCCTCAAAAACAGCTGAAAATATACCCGATACAGTGTACTAAACTTGATACAGACATAACGTATGGACGTTATACATGGTATGTTATAAAGATTATAGTATGGCAATTACAAAATGGTAAGTTCAATAATAAACCTAACCCTGCTCGATAAGACTATAGTAAACAATTCTTTATAAAAAATGTAGCTTTACATTACCAACATAAATCCTGTACTACGTTGCAACAAGAATAAATAAAATGCACGCATTATGCTGTATAAAAAAAAACTATATAACAAACATGCAAAGTAAATATGGTAATACAAGAGTTATCACTTAAGACCAAAAAATTACCTACCCCTACAGCTGGAGTTGTGCGAATCCTTTAAGCAGGCCGCTTGCTGACAAAACCATTAGTATTGTAAAGACCCTTTACATGCAGTAACGTATTTATACCTTTAGAATTTTCGTTTTGCCGTATCGAAAGCACCTTGCACGTGTGGCAAAGGACGAATCGTACTCACGATTTCGAAATACAATAGACCATATATATAATCACCCTCGGGTATCGTTGTACAGCGAAAAAAACGAAACCCGAGTACATGTATTTAATGAACAACATTTACACCATTCCGTGACAGTACACCATCTGAAAATAAATCAAAGATGTAACAAGTGTTGGCCCCATTATAATTTCCCCACCAAAAATTCATAAACAAATCAAAAGACTAAATTAAATCCCATGCTATTAGTTATTTTTTCATTTCAAGATCTTGAAAGTTCAGCACAAACCTGTGAATAAATGACTGATATATAATTGGCTTTAGTCACACATTGTGAAGAGATGAATGGTATGAAACTAGCGTTAGTAACACAGTGGGAAGAGATGACTGGTATGTAACTAGCATTAATCCCGCAGTAGGAAGAGATGATTGTGAATTTAAGTAAAATAAGTGGAAAAAATTAATGTCAGTATAACTGAGGAGTTTCATGTATTGTTCAATTTGCATGGTATAATCGTCTGCACACAGCAGCTGATCAGTGTCCAGAATATCCTTCAGGGTCCAACCTTTTCAAACTATCTCTAGCACAATGGCACTGACCATGAATTCATCTTGATGCATGGTGACCAGGCTTCATCTACACGAAGAAATTAAACAAGAAATGTAAAGTGTTTTGTGTTTAGGCTCTAATAAACATTAACACAGAAAAGGTGAACACAAGCTTTGTAAAATTTAACAAATAATGTATTTCCCTGGAACAAAATACAGCAAAAATGAAGAAAGAACTTAGTTTTAAGAATTAAATCCAAAATTAATCCAAGAATAATCCACAAAATTATTTTTTAGCAGTCCTAATAATAAAATGTTCTAATGAATTCATGTTCGAGTCCCGACAGAGAATCCGATATGAAAGGCGATGACGTATGCTGTAGTCAGTGCTGTGCTTATCTACAGTTCCTTGTAGAAATACAAATAATGACACACCGGTGTTGGAGTGTTGGAAAGCTGAATAAAATTTTTACAAAATGTCTTTGTCCCAGAAGTCTGTATGAGCACATCAAAATATTTCCAGAGAAACAAATTAATCTTTTAAACTCCAAATGATCTGAAGGAAAATTAAAATGTAATTCTCAAAACTGGCCATGAACACACACTTTCCTGTGCAAAATAAAAGCCCAAAACTAAAAATGTTTCCCTAAAACAAAGGTTATGTCGTATTCTAAAATGCAGTCTCGAAACTCCCCAAGTTTCGAAATCGAGAGGGGGTCACGTGATCATGTTTAAATCATGTACGCATGACAAAAAACAATCATTTCACTCTAAGAAATAAAATAAAAAAGTTGTTTACATCTTAGATCACGTAATCCCATCATGACCGTGACATTAACCAGTCATTTTAAAATAAAAATAGAACTTATTTACGTGGCTGCTACTAATTTTGATTCAAGGTCAGGATCTAGGTCAACATTTTGGTGTTTACGAAAGAATGATTCAGGTCAACTGATTTTCTGTAAAAATATCTCTAGTGAATAAATTTACACTACAATAGCATGTAATTAAAAATAAAAAAACTAAAACTGACAAACAAACAATTAAATTAAAATACATATATATTTCATCAGATATATGTAACACAGAAAATTAAACCCCATGCTTTCAGTTGCTTTTTTGTCATTTCAAGATCTTGAATGTTCAGCACAAAACTGTGAAGAAATTATTTGTATGGCAACTGGCTTTAGTCACACAGTGTGAAGAGATGACTTGTCTGTAACTAGAATTAGTCACATGGTGGGAATAAATCATTAATCACACAGTTACAACATATGACTTGTATTCAAGTAAAGCGTGGAAAAATTGAATGTCAATATGCCTGGAGTTTCCCATATTGACCAATTTGCATGATATATTCTTTTGCACACAGCAGCTGACCAGTGTCCAGAGTATATGTCAGGGTCCAACCTTTTTAAAATATCTCTAGCACAATGGCATTAAAGATGAACTTCTCTTGATGCATGGTGACCAATCTTCATCTACATGAAGAAAGTAAAACAAGATATTTAAAGTCATTTGATAACAAAGTATAATCTGTCTTAAAGTCACCTGTATTAAACAATCACCTGTCTTAAACAGCCAGTGTTTCAAAGTCCAATACGTGAATATATCTAAGAAATGAACCTCTATTCAAAGTCTACATATCTTGTGAGTCATTTTTCTCACTCACCATAGGTGAGTTCTCATAAACGGTTTGACTATAGAATGCTTGTATGACACGTCCCACAGTCCTCAACTTTTCCCACCCAACCCACTCAAAATCTGTGTCACCAGTGTCACGTCAAATGATTAAAAATAGGTCCATGGTCCAAACATAACTGTGTATCTGAACTTTTCTTTTTAGTCTTTAGTGCATGTAAATGTATGAATTGATAAAGGGTATGGATCTCAATAATATATCATATATGACCAATGGGCAATTCCTCATTAAATGTATATCCAGTACTGTTGGACAAATCTTATAAATGTCTGCAAGCTGACAAGAAAACTGAACCTATCCTTGGTAAATTCTGAACCTTCCAAAATGTATGACAAGATCAGATTTACAAAACATGTTAAAATAAAATATGAGATGAATTCTAAAAATTTGTTTCATTTACAAATAAACAACTTGTCTTCTTTTTCCATTTACTATGTTATGCACACAAAGAACATGTTCCAAATGGTGAGAAAGCAATTTCTAAAAAAATCATGTGTCAAGTTTCAATATATTTGTTAATGAATGGATAAAGGATATGTATCTCAATAATATATCATGTTAATGAAGTACTAAACAAATTGCAATAAAGTAAACATGACTTTATGTTTTTATCAAAGCATTACATTTTAATCCTTGCAGTCATATTTGCTTTGGTTTTTTACTTTTATCTGCATTATTATAGTACATCATCATTAAGAGAAGCTCTTTTTTTATTATTTTTTTTGTCATGTGATAAAAGCCCACATCTGAATGAAAATGTCAGCAGAAGAGACTTACCATATAATACTTAATTTTGGGGTTTGGAAGAAGAGGAGAAGGGAAGGTGGACTGGTATTTTCGTCAGATCTGATATATTCTTTGTTTTACCTCAAGCATGTCCAGATAATTTATTTTCACATACTAAAATGGATATAATAGGATTTTGATTCGTATAAATCTGTACAACATTATTATTTTTAAGCATTTTCACAGCCCAAATCTTTTTTCAACAAATGCATTGGTCCTTTCCTCATCCCACTGCCTGAAAATTAAATGGTTTGTTCCTAATAGCATCCAAGGTAAGTTGCTTAAGTTATTCTAACTAAAGCTATTTCAAAGAAAGTGGAAGGTTGCAGAGCTTAACTATGTATAGTATACTGCAAGTCATCATAAACATTATACAATTCAATATTTGCTTAGGACCAAGATAACTGAGTGCTGGTAATTAAACCACTCATCACTAACGAAGCCAACTTTCAGAGTGGTATATATTTCAAATTAACAAGACGTGTATTCCATTCAGTTATCTTGAGTATCCAAAGTGGCCATTACTCATTAGGCAGCTGTCTTTGCAAAGGATTTTTAGTTACAAATCGATCAACAAGCTCATCTGAGCTATGAAAGAAGCCTCAGATGTGATGTCAGAACAAGGCTGATCGGGTAAATGATGGTCAGAGGTTAATGAAATGACAATGGAAGCCAGATTGGATATGGAAACTCCCTGGCTTAGACCAAGAAGTAGGTCTCAAGTTTTATTTTTATTTTTGTGACAGCAGAATAAAAAAGAAAGCAGACACCAACTTGATTGTCTAACACTGGCTAAGAAACAAAAATGATGTCGCATATGTGCTGCTTGTTCCTGGTCTGCAAAGTGCACTCAGGCTACTCTTTTATTAATGCAGTACTAATTTGCAGTTTTCTGCGGTTACACGACACAAGACAAACATGAATCATGTATGTACTGTGGAAAGAATGAACGTTTTGGAGAAGAAAGGAAATGTTATACATTCTGCTTAAAACAAAAGTCAAGAGGCAAACACATATCAGTACGTAAAATCAGCACTAACAAACCAGTCATTCACTTTGTGGGCTACATTGGTTTTGCTGCTGGGACAGTATACACTACTCTGAAGGATCCAAGATCCTTAATCAAATCTATTTGTGAAAAAAGGAGAGAAGATCCAAAACTTATATAGCTTTACCGTCTTGTTCACCGTGTCACCTATTTAATGCTACACAACATTGTTTATTTTATACTAAAATGTTTTCTAAAAAACTAAAACATTATTGTGTTAAAGTGTGTAATGCATTATAGAAAAGTTCGGACTTAATTTTAACACTGGGAAAAGCACAGGTGCTCGAAGCGAGCTTGATGTTGAGAAAGACAAAAAAAAAAAAAAAAAAAAAACAATAATCTAAAGGAAAAAATCTTCCAAAGTGACACAAATACCTTAGATTACCCCCATGGCGCGTTCTGGTATAGAACCCTCTCTACCATAATATATAAGAGAGAAGGTACGGAACTTCCAAATGCATCGTTCCACCCTTGACCCTCGATTTCCTTATGCCATTTCCGTCTTTAAGGGCACACGACCATACTATATGGCTTGTTTTACTCCTATCCATCAAGCCATCATTGATTTTTCTGCATTGTACCAAACTGAAGTTACAGGCTCCGAAACGCGCAATTTTCGCGAATTTTTTACTTGTGGACAAGTGCGTGCACATGTGAAACCCGGTTAAAAGACGTACATGTACCATCTTTTCAGCTATATGGTACATCCCTTCTTAAATTACAGAACAGTGGTATATGGAAAAGTAAGTTTTACTTACCATTAACTCGATTCAACTTTAGGAATCCTGTTCCATGCAAGAATTAGACATTGCCTTCTTCTGAGGTCCACACAACACATATATATTATAGTACTGAAGGACACGTGTATATATCAAATGCAGAACAGCCATGCCCCTAAGCAATGCCCCTAAGGATGATGATTTGCCCCTAGATCTTAACTTGGAAAGAGTTGAGATCCCCATTTTTTAGCCATATATTTGTTGAATGGCACATGACAATATCAGACATATTTCAGTTATAAAGCCTGAGGAAGGGTACTTGCTCCTGAATCAAAACTTAGAACATGTCGAGATCCCCAGCCTCTAACCAAATGCGGCCTTAGCGAGCTGCAAAAGGTGTGATCGCACCGGGCCTGCAAACGAGGGTGAAGTTAGTCTGATTCCCTGCTTTGTATGCTCCACTTTTGAGTCTGTTTGAAACCTATTATAATTAAAGCAGATCATTTAAAAATAAGTTTGAGTTTGAAAACAAACCTGTACTTTTCAATGAGTATTTCACATAATTTATTCAGATATATAGAACGTAGATTTTGGGGGCCCATATTATTCTTTTCTCATCGGGCCCGTGCAGCTCTAAAACAGCCGCAGCTATAACTATACATGCACCAGAGTAGGGGGCTTGCACATGGCCCATTAAACCTGGAAACTATCAAGATTCCCGCCATGTATATGTATAAGTATGTTTAAGGGCCGAATGGTTTACGTTATATATATATATATATATATATATATATATATATATATATATATATATATATATATATATATCAGTACCAGTAGAAACGTGCTTTTCAAAGAGGTTTCTGAGTATCGGCTTTTATCTAACGTTGCTTATATACCATATTTTTTTTCCTGGTAGAGTGCTTAAGACTGTATATAGGAAAGTGGAAACCGATCGTGTGAGCTTCGATATATCACATCTCATTATATCTCACGTCGGAAGAATCTCTGGATATGAGATTGTTTTTTGTGTCTGGGCTGATGTAAACTCATCAAGTTGGGGGACGTCCATTAGTTATGTCAACAAATTTTAGGCAATTGTTTACCCCCCTTCCCCCTTGTCAACAACTGTCAAACTTTCAGTGATCCCCCTAATAAAATTGTACCCCACCCACACACACAAACTGTCAATATTGTATAATGCTGGCTTTTATGCGAAAAATAGAATTATGGAAACTCCCCCTCCACCATGTTAACAATTGTCAAACTTCTTCAAACCCCATACCCCTATTTTTGTTGACATAATTAATGGACGACCCCTTGAAATATTGATTCAAACCATGTAATCAGAGCTTGATTAAAGCGTGCATGTGTAATTGACTCCATCTTTGTGTGCTTTAGTGGGTACAAGCATATATATTATAGAAAAAATTATATGATGAATGTTCTTAAATAAATTTCAAACAATTAGAGGCAATATTATTAGACATACACTTTTGAATCCAGGGAATCAACCGAAACAATGACGATCCTTCTTATTCGCAAATGTCAAGTTTGAAAGGTTTGTGGACAACCATTAAATTGATTTGCAATTTTAAAATATCACACGATACTGACGAGTTACATGCTCACTTCATATACCTTCAAGATATCAGTCAAATATCTAGCACATGTACATGCAATAACGATACCAGCTCGGCCTAGGTTTATCTTACACACGAGTGTCCCAGTTCAGTGTGATCTGAGCGCTTATAGATAACAATAGTTGCCCCGTACTAAAGTGTCAGATTGTCCGATGTTTGACGTCGTGATATATTCTATATTTACCCATCACCACCACCCGCTGATCCAATCACATAATAAACATGTTACGATTCATATACTGATATAATAACTACTCTCGAAAGCAAGATAAACATTTCCTGTCGTATTTGTTACGATTTTGACATACTTTGCGTGTTCAGTCCAATCCAACCCTAACCCCACACGTATCCTCTCGATACAAAGCATCCCAATAAGGATAACTATTGGCTTGAAATTGTACTGCAACATCCACGAATACATATTACAAATGTACTTGTTATGAATTATTAAATATACATGTACTTGGTTACGTATTAGTAAATAACATGCTTGTTAGTGTTGTATTATTTGTGTAGCACAAAACACTCTTAAATGGCATATAAACATAAATAACCTATCTTTCAAAACCCACAAGAGCTTATGTTAAAATAAGGTTCTGTTCTCATTATCTAATTTGTAATTTTATTCTAAAATTCGCCCGTTTCCTTTTGATTAGATATTTCTACGCAGACTAAGTTTGAATTATGATTGTTTGTTTGTTTTTGATTTAATTATCGAATTAAATTTTACAGGGTTTGAGACTAGCGTGTACCCTCGAAGACGTGATGTGATGTCATTTGGATTTTTAACGTAGCTTTAACAATTTTTCAGTCATATCGCTACGATGTCTGCAGTGTGGCAGTTGATAGTGATGTCTAGCACTGGGGCATCATGCCGCAGACATGTAGCATGATGTCCCACCCAGTCACATTATCCTGACCCCGGGCCGACCAGTCCTAACACTAACTTCTTAATGCTGAGCGTCAAGCGAGGCAGCTGTTAGTACCGTTTTTGTAAGTCTTTGGTATGACTCGGCCGGGGATCGAACCCACGACCTACCGCATCCGAGGCGGACGCTCTAAGCACTAGGCCACCGGAGCGGTCCCTCGAAGACGCATAAAGTGACAAAACTGTGGAGATATATAATGTTCCAAGTCATACGAAATATGCTTTGCTTAAGGAATGGGTGGGGGATTAACAGAAGGAGAGAGGATACCGGTACATTCCACGTTTTCATCAGCGATAGCAATTTTAATCGGATACGGAATTGCGATGTAATGCTCTCTCATGTTTGAAGTTTGCAGTGCGATATCTATATTCCAAGATCCTTAATCAGATAGAAAGACATGGTGATGTCTATAATCATTTTCTAAGGCTATGATATCATTATAAGTGTGTCGACGGAAACCACAAACTGCTCAAATTATCTTTTGCTCAGCCGCAATACAAACTCCTCCGTTATCATTTCTCTTACGGACGTCAAAAATCGCTGGCTCATAGGTAGAGAGCCCGTTTACTGTTAGGATGTTCCCTAATCCGCTCACTGATGTGGTCGAGATATTCGTTACACACACACCCGTCCATCGACATATTATTTCCTATCAATGGTACAAAGCCGCATAACCTAAAACTATCCCTATAGGTAATTATCCATGAGTTTGTACAGAATAAGGTACATTTTCAAACCTATCTTTAAAGGCATAGACGGAAGTTGTCAAAGCGGTAAACTATCCATTTTTATGAGGTTACTAGGTGACTTTCATGTATCTTTATTCAGATGTACATAAATATACATTAGGACGGACAGATAGCAAATTAGGGTTAGACAATAAATTACCTTCTTTGATAAGCTTAACGTACACAAATTTCAACAAACCGCAAGCATATGATCTAGTTTTAAAGCTTAGACTGGCACATTAATTTTGTCTAAATGAAGTGGGGTTTTTTTATTGTTTTTTTTTATATCCGTTGGTAAAAGCAAAATAAACTAAATTACATGAATATTATTCAGATAAAAGATCAATCGGATTGTTTTTACAATTATAAAGTGACGTTCCAAATACCCGAATAAAAAGTTAGCAACTTCATTGTTAATGGTGGACAAGCATGTTCAACATTTTGTATTTTAATGACAACACATCCATTATTATATATATATATATATATATATATATATATATATATATATATATATATATATATATATCCTATTTCACAAATAAGATTCAACGTTTCAATAAGATTAGAAACATGACCAAATTATGCAAGGTTGTTTCTTTTACTCTCCTATGTCCCTTCCATTCTCCCGTATACATGAGTTTAGTCTCTTTGGACATTAACTTGCCATAACATTACATGACTTGCCGTCACGTGTTGGTACACCCATCCCAACCTAGAATAATCCTATCTGTATTGTAAACACTTGCATCGGTCATAATATAATCAGCCAATACATAGGACACGGACATAGCAACTGGCTAATGACCAGGATGAAGTGGTTTAGTACAAATTGATTAGATGATGATGATGATGATGATGATGGTGATTATAACGAGAGAGAGAAGATAAGTGTTAAAAAGAATTTAAATAAATCAATGACTTAGATGTTTCCCTTTTCTTTTCATGATTTTTACTAATCAAATTAACGTTGCCATTTTACATATTTTGCATATTTGTACAGCTATTTTATGGTAGGAAGATAATGTTAACATTGTAAAAATCCGTACCCCGATCAAATTTACTTACGTAGACAACTGAAAAAAGTTTAAACTAGCAATTAAACAAGCCAGATGATACTGATTTTGAGATAAATATTTATTTAAATATACCTTGTTCCAGATTATTTAAATATATCAATCTTGGTCGGAGGTAGTTGATAATATGGGGCCATATTCATGTCAGCATATGAACTTTCCCTTAAATGAGCTAACGGGAAATGTAAACAATAACTGCGTATTTATAGTTTTAGTACTTACATGGATGTGATCAAAGTAACCAAAACAACACAAACTCCTTACACCTGGACATGAGATTGTTCTTTTTTTAATTTTGCTTTTTAAAAACGTATATATATATATATATATATATATATATATATATATATATATATATATATAACAATCTCTACAACAGACAGGAGAGTGATCTGTTATCTTATGCGAAATTTTACTTCTGCCTTTGTATTGATCATGAGAATGATTCGGTATGTCTACCCGTCCGTATGTCGGTTCATCCCGACGTCAGTCGGCTTTCCTTGCAACTTTATCGGTCCTGGATGCAGACATATGAGGAAGAGAAAGAGTTCATGTAATATATACTTTAGATTATAATTTGAGATTGTTCTGCACCAAACGTAACGCAGTCTTTCCCTACATTAATCCTTTATGTTTTGTTCTTTATTTGTCTCACCTATTGCGTTGCAGTTGTCTGAAACACTTGAAAAAGACGGAAGGTTCCTTATTTAAAAGCTGCCAATAACAATCACACCAAGTAACAAACATGACACACTTCATGGTGACACTTGCTGCCTACGTTAAATTGAATTACCTAGAAATTAAATTATGTTTTTATTCGTTTACTTCCTTCTGAATGATGAGTGTGTTCGGCTTTTTTGCTTTCAATCGTTCCATTCATATCCATTCATAGATGCACTGAATGCATCAGAGCCATAGTATGTGCATGGTGGTCTAGCTGAAGTAAAAACTAGTGCGATTATAGGATTTATCGGGATTACACGGTAAGCAAACCTTTTAATCAAGAGAAGGATGAGTCCTAATTATGTCTATGAAACTCCAGGATTTAATGTAATAACAGTAGTGAATGGTGGCACCCTAGCGATAATGGGACTTGCATGTTAAAAGTGCCGCGGCACGCTGGCGACAATGGTAAACTTAAAAATGAGTGGGTCTTTCTAGCGACAAAGGAAATTTAACATAGAGGAATGTATAGCAACAATGTATTGGGCATGTCGAACGACTAGGGGGATTGGAGAGTGGTGACGTCAAGGTAATGGATCTGGGGAAACAATGGTAATCATGTTGCAAGGGTTTGACCTCATTCGGACGGAACATTGTTGCAAGGCTCTGACCTGAATACGTGCTACTGTAGGGACAAACCCACTATAGACATATACATAGAGACATGGTTAGAGCCATATACATAGACATGCATAGATTTATCGACATGAATCTATCAAACAAAAACTATATAAATTACTAAAAATAACTATTTAGGCAAGAGAGAATACCCTGAAAAGGGTCTTTGTTTCTTTTTATGTTAACGCCATTAATTTAACATAGAGGGAATCGCTCGGAACTTCTTCTCTTTCTCAAACTTTCTCTGACATCTGGACCGTACATTAGGACTCGCTTTTGATAGCCTTGCCTCTCCACAAATATCCTTCGTTTCCAAAGGGCTGTATTGGTGATCTTGGTAATAGCTCATGTTCATTTGACATACATGGGATAGCCCGGATGGAACTGCATCGTCGATAGGAGGGTCGTCAATTATACGTTAGTTCACATTTTGTGACGAGAACAGGTGAATGCAATAATGTGAACCGCGCTTATATATAGTGGAAGAGCGGATCGAAATGGATTGAGTTCTTTCACCGATTCTAACACGTTACAAATTTCAGTCACAGTGCTGAGTCTGTCTTCCAATCCGAAGAGAGTTGTATGTGACGTCACATTCCCTATACAGGTGCGCTAACGTCTGTGATATTTTTTAGAACATAAAGGAAACTACAAAAACGATAAATTAGGGTGCACCGACTATGGAAACAAGGAGTGATGACATAGCAGCGACTACCCAAGTAAACAAAGTAATACTTCCAGAAGAGATTGATTTTAATTGGAATTTAATGGATTGTCTCTCTTCACAAGAATTTGTTCCGATATCAACACATTCGCCGCTTTATCCTGCCTTACTGTACGTCGAGGATTTTAAACAGAGGCAGAACGAAGAAATGGAGACATTTTTGCTACAGTAGAAAAAAGCAGAACAATCCTTTCTAATTCAACAGAAGCAGCGAGAATAAGAAGATGAAAAAGAAGAAGAAGAAGAAGAAAAAGAAGAAGAAGAAGAAGAAGAAAACGACATAAAGAAAAATAAGCTGAGAAGAAACAATATCTAGGAGAGAAGGGGGACAGTACAAATCAAGCGCTGACGCTACTCTTAGACATTTTGGCAGAGTTAAGTTAGGTGCAACAAATATATCAAACGTCTTTAAAACAACCAAAGAGAAAAAGATATCCCCGAGCCAAACATTCCATTCCCGTCCACACTTTCACCACGCATGGGATACCAACACTAGTGATTTCTACCAAATCATCGACAGTAGCAGGTCAAGTAACATGTCTTGGTCCTGGCAAAGGGATAAGACAGTTAAATATCATTACCTGCCGTTCCCGAGTTTGTTCGTGTTTTTTAATTAAAATAAGAAACAAAAAAAAAACACCTAACGGTCCTTATCAGGGCCATCCACCTTTCTAGAAAAGAGACAACTCAATGATTGCCAAAATCAAATAAAACTGAGTGCGTGAGTGTAGGTCCTTGTAATTATACAGATCAAAACCAAGAGACAATTACATTTTACCTTTTGGTATATTCTTTGATACAAATTACAATCAAATGTCAAAACACAACACTGTAAACAGTTTATCAGCTTCTATCTTTTCACTACTTCGTTTTGAATTTCTTCACTGTCGCAGGTTTGTTGCTCCTACTCTCCCCGCTATCGTTCTTCTCGTCTTTTCTTCTTTTTCTTCATGGGTATGGGTTATTCTTCCATTTCGGAGGGTACCTTTTCTTCCTGCTAGGAACCCCTCCCCCTGCTCATGTTCTTTGTTGGATCGGGTTTTTTTTTTCTTTTTTTTAGGGCGTTCTGAATATTAATGCTCTTTCTCTAGACAATGATAACATGTATCTGGACCATTGTCTTTCTTAACACCTGTCTTTGACGTTGTAGACGTCCTGAAGACTAGAGTCATTTCTTCTGACAGATATAGAATTATCTTCACTTTTCTCACTAAAGGAAGGGGAGTAGTTCGTCGGCTTCTCTGAAGAAACCTTCGTATGACACATCGCCAAGCTTTGATCCGAAGTTCGGTCTGAGATGGCTCTTCCATCTTTCTGGTAGGATTGAAAGTGAAATGAATCCTTTGAGGGAAGACACTGGCCCTTTATATAGGAGAGACACTGATCTTACTTTGATATATAGAGAACCATGACGTTTAAAATGTAGGCATTTGACATTTTGCAATCAAGATGAATCTATCATACCATTTTATATAGAACGAAGAAGACGTTAAGAGATAGAAACGTATCCTATCGCCATGCACAGTAGCTGAAATCTTGGCTCAAATCAAATCAATGTCAGAGATATTGAAGATGACATGACTGAGCCAGATTCCAGACCCATAGAGTCTACGTCAAACCAAAAGCTACCAAGAGTAACACCTAAAACCTACCGCTACAATCGAGAGACGGATAAACACTCCTCTAGAAAATTTAGAACCACGGCCTACACGTACACGGTGAAACTTAAAGTGTTCAGGTCCGACGTACCGCTGAAGAAAATAAAGAGGTTCATCATCGATTTGTGGGATTCTTTGTTAACCACACTGAAACGGCAATGTCGAGCCAACGAAGACGATCGATTGACACTTTCCATTTATCACGACAGTCTGAAGTCACCTGTTTGGATCGAGTTTAGCAGGGCATCAGAATTGACACCTTCCAAAGTCGACAAGATGATTCAACACGTGTAGCAGTCCAACAACAAGTTTTAAATCACTGACGGAAAAGCGACACTGTACATGGTCCACTTTTCTCTTTCCAAAGGGACCGGGCGCAAAAAGATATTATTGGTGGACGACCTTCGTAGCACCAAAACGAGCATTGTCCTAATTAACACCACTAAGGACAAGCTGTGTTAACCAGGGCTATCGTGGTGGGACGAGCGTATGCCAACAAGAACGACACAGTATAACATAAATGGGATAGGACAACTGTTGAATGATCGTACCGAGCCAAACAAAGAAGTAAAGTAGAACTAATGTTATAGCAAACGGACTATCCAAAGACACCACTTGTGACGTTCCTGAAATGCAAAAATTACAAGACGTCTTAGCTCCACGTTACACATTGAAAGTGCACCCTCAAGAAGTGCGCGAACCTCTGTTGTTTCGAGGCAATGATTTCCAAGACGGAGAATAAATTCGTGTCTATCATCCCGATGCACATTTCGATATCATTATCAATATCACTGAATTCCTGGGATACAGTTATTATTGGGAGACATGTGAAAATGCAACATAAACATCGTGGATCGAAATGTGAAGGATAATTTTCTTCTAACCCTGTCTTGAAGAAGGATATGAACGAGTGCATTGCCTCATCAAACATTGTTCAGTCCAACCTGTTACCACAACATCTGAAGACGCAAAGTTCAAACAGAAAAGTACATGTCAAGTGCTGTCATTGTGTTGTGCTTGTGGACAAGTCATACGTACTAATATTATCAAGGCGCACGTATGTTTAGGAAAGAAACTATGTCACATTTGTCACCAAATCGTGGACTTGGAACATGAATGATACATTCAAAAAATACCAACCCCATCTGGAGGAAGAAGATGACTAGAAGAAGAAAGGCAATTTCATCTTTTTTGATTCCGAATACAGTACATGCAAAAGACCATAATTTACATTCTTAATTTATGCGTGGCTCATCAAACATGCGAGAATTGCAATCAAGAACATATATTGTGCAATTGCCCTCACTGTAGTAAGACTCCTGTTGGACGTGAAAATGTAATTCGTGGACCTAACACGTTGATCGATTTTACCCTATTGATCATAGACCCTATCGACGAAACGTGGAGTCAAAAGGACATCGACCGTTACGGAGATTGCCATTGCTATGCCATAGTGATGACAAACTTTCTCGGGATACGGTGGACTTTTTCTTCTGAAATACAATACGGAACAAAGTACCGAACGTCTTAATGTGACTTTGAACGGAGCCAAGCTCATTGCCTTGCAAGTGGGACAAGTGCATTTTAAAGATTCGATTCTTTTCTTGGCCATGCATTTGAGTCGAATGCCTAAAACATTTGGAATGACAAAAATGGCCGAAGGTTCTTTCCGCACTTTGTTAATACCAAAGCCAATCAACATACCATTCTATCACATTTTCCTGATGCTCACTAGCAAGATGCCGACAGTGTGCGCACCGAACAATAAGAATCTTTCTACGCCTGGTACCAAACTTAAACTTCGGACGCCTTCGACTTTCAGGAAGAAATGTTAACGTATTGTCGTTCCGACGCGGATATATTACGGTGGTACTGTGGAAAAGTTTGAATCGTTTGAAAAAAAATCTGCACCATTGCCAAATAGTGTTTCTTAGTTGACCGCAAACGATTCATGCCCGAAAAGACCCTGGCTCTCACATGTCCTCAAACGACCGATTTTGTCAAACATTAATACCCGGTCAAAACTCTACCCGGCTATAGTAATTGTGTGACAATGTAGACAAATGGATCCACCACGCCCGAAATGGAGTAGGTGAAAAGACCATCAGAACGTATTCCTTGGATGGCTGGGACTTAGAAAACCCTAAGATCGTGGACGAGTATAATGGCTTATCCTTTCACAAATGTCCGATCTGCTACCCTCAACTGTACATCCAAAATCTGTTTTACAGCGTACCATGGCTGACTTGTACGAGGCTTCTTGTCAGCGATGGTTAAAGTTAGAACAGCAAGGATAACAATTCTAGGACCTGTGGAAACACGAATACGATCACCTTTTGAAAATCGATCCCGAGTTTAAACATTTCTTGGAAAGTTACAAATTGGTGGACCCTCTGAATGCGTGGGACAGTTTGAATAGAGGACGAACGAATGACACCTTTTTGTTGTACCACGCTGAGTAGAAGTTAGAAGAAATCAAATAATTGGACGTGTGCTCGCTGTATCCTATAGTGTGAAAATATTCACTTTCCGCAGGGCATCCACAATTGCTGACGGAACACATCGACCTGGAAATCATGCGACAATACGACGGATTGGTTCAATGTGAAATATTGCCCCCCCCCCCCACGGACTTGTACCATCCCGTTTTACTTCACCATTGCCAAGAAAAACTGATATTTCCCTTGTGCCATACTTGTGCCGAAAAGTGCAATCAAGACCAACATTGTCAGCACGTACATGAAGAACGCGCCATGACACGAACGTAGGTCAGCGTAGTATTGTTCAAAACTCTGGACCTGGGATCCCAATTGGTGGAAGTGTACGACATTTACCACGTTCCCAAGACAGAAGAGTATCACAAGGGCGACGAGACTTGGCAAGACATTTTTGTAGACTACGTTGATGCCGTTTTGAAACTAAAAAAGACGCCAGTGGCTATCCTTCCTGGTGCCACACTCCTGTATACCAAAATAAATGCAAAAAAGATTTAATTTGAGCATAAGGCATTACTTTAGATCACATAGAGAGAAATGAAAGTCGACGATCGTTTGCCAAAGTGATGTTGAATTGCTTGTGGAGCACATTGGCACAACGACCGTGTTTCCCCAAGTCGGAGTATTTGACAGAACCTTCCCGCTACTTCCAGATGATTCACGACAAAACCAAATATATGAAACACGCAGACGTCATTCGTGAAGACTTGATTCTGGTCAATTACGAAAAAGAACAGGACATTGTCCAGCCCGATAAATATGGAAATGTCTTCACTGCAGCCTACGTGAAAGCCCATGCTCGCTTAAAATGATGCGATGCCTTACACCAGGAGATTGCGTGTTGTATTTTGACAAGGACAGTTGCATCTATATCAATCGCCTTGATCACTGCCAATCTTCCGTCGAAGGAGACCATTTAGGAACTTGGACAGACGAGCACCCCGACGACAAGATTCTTAAATTTTGCTAAAGGTGGTCCAAACTATTTTGGATACGAATACCATGACCAACAAGGAGAAGTGCACACCAAGTGTAAAGTGAAAGGATTGACTCTAATTTATCGCACCAGTCAAGTGGTGAACTTTCGGGTATTGAGAGGAGTCTTGAAGTCTAGAGAGGATGAATGTTTTAAAGTGACCACCTACTAACCGGACAAGATTGTACGTTTGGCTACACCAAATCTTATTTCAACCTTTGGAAAAAAGTGTATTCAATCGTGTACCAGAGGCAAATGTAGTTTCCCAACCACTTCACTTTACCTTGCGGATACGTCGATATTGATCAGCATATAAAAATGGAAAACATCCAAGGCTGATAGTTCATTCTGATAACATTTGCCAAGAGAGAAAGACGAATACTTTCATAGAAACCCAATTCAAGTTCGGCGAGTCTAATGTGGAGTGCGATGCTATGCCTTGCGATGAAGCGATACCTTACGTATGCAAAGGCAAAGCCACTCGTTGTCGTGGACTCTTTACTGGTTTTCATCATCAACGTGAAACAATGCGTCTACCACCCAACGGATATTATCCATGCCTGAGCAAACTACTTATGGTTTTACTGTACCCTCATGAAAATGAACCTGAGAAAAAGACTATTTGTTACCTGTGCGTTTGTCTTAATGCGTAAATTTGAAATCGATTTCACACCTTCCAAGGAAAGTGGCCTGAGTATTTGGGAGGACCTACCCCCGCAAAAATTAGTTAGAACCGTATATATCTACTTGGTGAAGGTAATAAAGTCAAGTGCTTCAGTTGCGGTGTTTCAATTCACTAGTGGGAGCAGAAAGATGGAGCTTTTCTGGAACATGTTCGATTGTATCCGCACTGTTACTATATGCCTTTAGTGGGACCACAGAATTCTCTTCATAGATACTTTACAAGAGAACATTCGTGGTTTGCCGGTGGAGTCAAAAGAACACAATTTACAAAGAATTCGTCGAAATACAAGTGAAACGCAAAGAACAATTGCATCCGTTACGTCACCAATGTTTAAACCACAGGTACATGAATGCTATAAGAGGACTGATTATGATGAAAGCGATCCAGTGGTCAGACATTGTTCAAGTATCCAAGGACGAGAATGATTTGTTTGCTACTCTGTTATGTTATATTTACTGCAACGAATTCTGGCGGAAGAGTTAGAGAATTACCAATATATTTTACAGTCTTATATTTGTTCAAGAGGAAACGTTTGTACGGTGTGTGGTTTGTATGTCATTGCCTAAACAATTTAGATTCGGCACTGGATTACAATCAGCTCTGTGCGAAAGTAAACTTATTGCCTCCAAAAAGGAAATACATTGCTGTGAATGTCTAGTTCAGAAGGGTACTTTCAGAATGTACCACTGGAGCTGAGAGAACGCATTTACAAAGAGTAGTTTTTTTTCCTTCAAAATACAAGTGAAACGCAAACAACAATAGCATCACTTATGTCACTGATGATGGAGCCACTGGTACCTGAATGATATAAGAGGAATGATTCATTCAAAGTGTCTCAATGGTTAAACATTGATGAATCACATGGGATTCAGAAAGCTTTGGATGCTACTCATTTTACTAACATGGTGACCAATAGTACACCTAATTCAAAGAGAAGAGATAGATTATTACCAAACTCTTTTACACGAACAAATCTGCCTTCAAGAGGTAACTTCTGTGCAACGTGTGATGTGTGAGCCATTGACTAAACAGTTTTGGCACGGTCCTGAAATAAAACCGCTTCTGTTCAAAAAGTACATGTATTACCTTCAACAAAACAGGGTATACAAATTTGCTACCATGCCACTACCTTTATCAGTCGTGATACATATACTGCCGTGGAAGGAAGTCGATAACACTATTCAGACTGCAGGATTACCAACACTTATTACGAGAGCTGTGTCCATTGAATTGGAGTCGCCGTGTGGTGTATGTCTTAGTGACTTCCTTTCTGGGGCTTCGTTTACCAGCCGATTCCTTGTGGACATTTTAGGAACAGTACCGCCACCAAAACATGAGGGTGGTACATTTAACTGTACACGAGAGACTCATTCCGTTAAAAGCCTTGCGCTTTCATCTCAATACTTCACTACCGTTCAGGGACAAAATTAGTCGCCAACATTGAGTCACTGAGGTTGTTTACGAATATGTGTGTACATCTTGTAACTTACACCCTCACTGGCAAGATGTACATGACGGAGAAAAAATGGTTTTGAGGCTTGGACAAAATAAGTGGTCCAGCATGCCAAAGAGTTGTGTTAATGACTTTAAACGTCCGGTGACAAAGTAATTTTAAAATCTGTCTTAGACACAGTGTCAGAAGACGAACCCGACACCAAATAAAGTCACCTCATTCAGGACAGGACTGTCATACACATCGACAACACAGAAAGATAATTCCGGAGGACATCTGTGAGACTGTGCAAAGTGGTTAAGAAATTCTTAGAACATTACACAGTGTCCCTATGACACCACACATTCTTCACAAAAATGTTATACAGTCACTTATTTATGTTCCACTTTGATCGTCTTGATGTGTACTTTATCGATTCACTTAACCATTTGGCTCGTATCTATTTTTGGCCTTCGTGTTAAATTTTAAAATGTTTTGAATAAACTTGTCCCGAACAAAGTATAAACACTCTTGTCTTGTCTGTGTTCGTTTCAAAAGTGTCATCAACCATCATTATGATTACCCCTGCTCTATCTGCTACCTGTTCGTCCACTTTCAAAATCATCGACGAAAAAGTTAGATCGTGCCAATTGGGAGGCCTTGTATATTCGCCATCAATTTAGCATGTTAATTGCTTGACTGAGGGGTTAAGGCAAAAACATACTTCCCAAACGTTTGATTCTGGCAGAAAGGCATTTCAACCTAATACAAGCCCTTCTAAATATTAAACTGGCACGACTTCTAAAAATCAAACTTGAGAGAAGCTTTAATTCAAGATCCTTGTCTCTTCCTACGTGTATCTATTGCAAAAATGACACTCTATTTCTGATTGCTACAAATAAAAAAAATAGGCATCAGAATTAAGACAGACCTATTCCAAGTGCTCTTATGTCTAAGAAAGCAAATTAACGGTCATGAATTGAAAGCAATACATTTGTTAGGTCTAATGTATTCCAGTCTGATTTTATTATGGAAAATTGTGAACCATTTATATCGAAGGGTTCTATATCACTCTTGGGTGATTCGGCCAATCCTATCCCTATTAAAATTTTAAGGAGCGCATGAGATTCTCAGAGTCTTTTATTGTCAGGTACTTTGCCTTTTTCTGAGAAGTCTTTTTCTAATGAGAGTGTTCTTTTTCAGGAAGTAGAGTGCGGATTTGTCAATGTTCTTCTCCACTGTGTACATTTGTCATCAGACTTAGTCTCAGGACCCGTGACAGTCGGAACAGTCTCTGTTTTACCCGTTGGCATTAATGTATTACTAGGTAACGACCTAGCTGGAGACAAGGTTGTGGTTAATCCACTTGTAACTGACAAGCCTTGCTTGGATCGGAAAGTCGATCCAATTGAAAAATAATTCCCTGATTTATACCCAGCTTGAGGATTTCCCAGAGCTATGGTAAAGAAAGTTCTTGATAATGCTGTTGATAAAGAAATTATTCCTTTAGCTGACGCATGTATTGGTCAGGTTGTTGACGAGGTCACTCTTACTCCTTGTTTGGATCAAACAGAAGGTATTGATCACAGTGATCCTCTTTTAATGTCTCATTCTCTTTATTCTAGTCAGGGCGATAAACGAAAATCACTTGTCGGCGAACAGGAAAACGATCCTGAGATCTCCGTTTTGTTTCAAAAGGCCATCAGTGAAACTGAACCTACTGAAATTCCTGTCTGTTATTTCATTACAAATGGAATTCTTATGAGATAATGGAGACCTTCTGACGTACCTGCTGATGACGAATGGTCAGTGAACTATCGAAATGTAGTTCCGAAACCATACGTATATGCAATATTTAGTTTGGCCCATGAAACGCCATTGGCTGGTCATTTAGGGATCAGTGAAACTTATCACAAGTTCTTAACTCACTTTTATTGGCCGAAAATCAAAAGTGATATTAGTAAATATTTTACATCTTGTCATACCTGTGTGTCACGTTTGCCTGCCCGCGATTACGTAAGTCAGGAACAAAGGAATGGGTTAGCGCAATGAGTATGTCGACCCTACACTGCTGTGGCGATTTTGTTTGTACAAGAACCCTCCGTTAGGTGTTAACACTAGCATATAGATGTTAGAAGCTTTGTTCTAAGAACAAAGGACCCTCAACGCTATTGTAAATCTCCCCGCTTTGACAGATGGCGTGAGGCTCGTCTGTTAATCTCGACCGACTGGGGGTAGAATTGATATCCAATCAGAACTGAGGAAGGGTGGGGCCATCAATTCGAACCAGACTTAACAGTCAGTCGGACTGATAACGAATTAGTGATTTGCAAGCCGTCGTACTGATAAAGCAGAATATACTCACTCCGAGGGAGCCACTCGTGATTTGGCGGGAAAACTCGTAGTACATTCTAAGGACAGAAAGCTTCGTAAAGGAAGCTTTTGTGGACAGAGTAGTCAAGTCCCGAGTCTCAGAGAGACAGGATAGAAGTAGGCGGAGAACAAGCTCCGTTGAAGGAGAAATAGAGAATAGAAGTAGGTGGGGAACAAGCCTCGTTGAAGGAGAAGGAGAGAAAGAAAAGGAAGAAGAGAAAAGAAGACAAAAGGGGAAGAGGACAGGAATAATCGGAGAACGCTGGAAGGAGTAAAATCAGTTGGCGTAGTAAACACAGATGAATAGAAATCAAGTACAGGGGAAAGCCATCTCACACCAAAATCACGTGATGAAATAGGTTGTCACATGGTCGACTGAAAGCAGATTGGTTGAGAACTTAATATCGTTTAATTTGCATTAAATTGTTATTCTTTTGGATTTCACCTTTGTGTTTTTAATAATTTAATTGTCGGTATTGCTGACTGGGGGCTCGGAGCTTTACCTCTTTCTATCACTAATTTCACTTCCTACAAAACGAGTCAGAACGTCAGTGGAGAAAAGTTGTGAGTCTGGTAATAATGGAGTTCTGTCTCTCTTGCTCATTCTTCAAAATTTTCTTCTGATCAGATACTACGGCCCTTACAAAGGTAAGAAGAAAATGAATGCGTTAAATTATAATATTAGTGCTCCTGTGATCTAAATAAGGTATAGAAGTACCAGTATGTTGAACGAGATAGCCACTTTAAACATGTAATTAATTTAGTTGCATCTGTCCCTCTCAGTGAAGATTTATGTGACGGAATATCTCTGGACTCTGCTGATGTTTGATTGACAAATCTTCGGAATTCAGATCTTAATGAAACTTTCACATTTGCAAGAGAAAGAAAGAAATGAAGTTACACAGTTATTATTTGAATATGCACACTTATTTCAAGATGTTCCTCCATGAACCAACAAAATTTTCCATGACGTTGAAATTGTGAATTCCAAACCTGTCAAACAAAACCCGTACATAATGAACCCTCTCAATCTTGTATACTTGAAAAAAGAAATTCAATATTTGCTGGAGAACGATTTTATAGAGCCCAGTAAGAGTGACTGGAGTTCACTATGCATACATGTTCCAAAACCAGATAAAATTACCGGTATGTAAACTGATTATAGAAAGGTGAATAATGTGACAAAAACAGATTCATTCCCATTACCAACATTAGTTGACTGTATTGATAAGATCAGGAACGTCACCAAAATTGAACGTCTGAAAGGATTTTGGCAAATTCCACTCACGGAAAGAGCAAAGTAAATTTCGGCATTCTTGACTCCAGATAGATTTTACCAGAATAAAGTAATGCCGTATGGTATGAAAGGATCGCCATGTACATTTCAACGTCTCATGAATATGATGACCTCTGGGCTAGACAATTGTGATGCTTATATTGATGATGTCATCATCTACAACGACACCTTGAAAGAACATCTAGCAACAATTCGGAAATTCGTTGACAGACTCACTGATGCATGTTTGACAATTAATTTATCTAAAAGTGGGTTATGCCGTGCTAGTATAACTTCTTATGGACATTTTATGGGACATGGACAAGTTAAACTTATAGATGCTAAGATCAAGGGTATCTCTGAATTTCCCGTGCCTGGAAATAAAAAGCAACTGATGCAATGTTTAGGTATGGCCCGATACTATCGACAATTTTGTTCCAATTTTGCTATAAGTGCTGAACCCCCGACAAATGTATTCAGTAAGAAAAACAAGTTCCTTTGGACTGAAAAATGGCAGGAGGCTTCTCACAAGTTGAAAGCCATACTTAAAATTGCACCAGTTCTTATAGCTCCAAATTTTAGCCAATCTTTTAAACTTCTGTTGATGATAGTGATATTGGGGTTAAAGCAATTTTGATTCAAGAAGAAGAAAATGGTATTTATCATCCAGCATGCTGTTTTTCTAACAAATTAAATAAGCACCAAAGAAATTATTAAATAATCGAGATGGATTGTTTGGCTTTGATATTGGCATCACAACGTTTTGAAGTTTACCTAAGTTCAGCTCCTTCTTCGATTAATATTAATAATGTATTGTTTCATATACAATGTATAATTAGTCTGTGATAAAAAGAAAACTTTATCATATAAATCTTTCTTTATCTTATGGGGGGAAGTGTTGTGCAAATATGATTTTATTGTGTCTGATTTGGTATATATTATTTCAATTTAATTGTTTGTCACTTTTATATTTTTTTATATTCTTGCTTACATGCTATTATATTATAAATTTATTCACTGGAGAAAATACTTTTTCCAGAAAATAGTTTGACCTTGACTGTTCGTATTGTAAACACCAAATGTTGATATAGATCCTGGAATTGATTGAAAATTAACAGCAACCACGTAAATAAGTTATATTTCTTATTTTAAAAGGATTGGTTGTTGTCGAAGTCATGATGAGACTACATGTGTAAGATGTAAACAATTGCTTTAAAATTTTATTTCTTAGAATAAAATGATTGGTTTCGACAGGGTCACACGTTTTTACAGAATTTTTCCAGGGAATAAATTATGATATTTTTTCAAAGCTTGCTGTTTTCACTGTTTCTTTTGTTTCCGTTTATTCGAGCCCTAATAGGTGACATAACACTTGAAAATGATAGTATATGTCTTTCTGAGCTACCCTGTTCTCTGTGCCAGACTCAGCAACCACTCCACCCATCCTGGTAATCTTCTAGATGATAAATATACACATACATATGTATCAATCTTAAATAAGATATACCAAACGCACAACATTGATATTTTTAACGTTCTGGTAAGAGCTATATTGTTATTACGTTCACGCTTCTTATATTCGGGGTGTAAAAGAATAGTTCGAGATCGAACTGACATGATCTCCTAATCCATTCGTTCCTTGAATGATACAAAATGCCATCTTTACGATCTATTAAAATGTTAATCTTTGCAATTTTACAACGCTTGTGAAAGTTACAATCCTGATTTTGATGAATTTATGGAATCCCAAAAAAAAGCATTTTAAACCACTTTAATATATCATACGTTTCTATCAGCAACCCGCTCTTATCGCATTGCTGTCAAATAAGTGATATATACTCAGCATCTACACATGGCATTAGGCTATTAAATACAGTGCGAGTTGCGTATTATTTGATTCATGCAGATATCCAATAAATCATGTGTCCATCTGTCACAATCGAAACTAATGAAATCGTACATATCATTAGCAAAATAAAATTAAAACAATCAGCAAGTTTGTTTTCCCCTCATGACCACTTACCATCTCGAAACTAGTAGATGTTGAAACCTAGTTAATTTATAACACATTCGAAAATGAAAGAGATGTTGCCTCAGATCTACCTACCCATTATGCGAGTGTAGTTTAAGCTATATGCTATGTGCTTAATGTCATAAGTATAATGAACAATACTGATCATAATCACATCACACTGGTAAAGTATCGGCCTCAGTGTCATAAGTATAATGAACAATACCGATAATAATCACATCACACTGGTATAGTATCAGTCTTGATGTCAGAAGTAGAATGAACAACATTGATTATAATCACATTGGTATAGTATCGGCCTTGATATCATACTTATACTGAACAATACTGATTATTTTCACATTCGTATTGTATTGGCATTAAACGCAATACAGAAATGTCATATGTATAATGATTAACACTGACCATAATCTGCCGTAGTATCATGCAATGTGCTTTCTCGATATATTTTGTCTGCATTTAGGTGCACAATAAGCATCTATCAAGGTCGTACAACTATCAACTATCTTTGCAGATGGGCGACATACACCCAACATTTTTTTTCATATGTTACACACTTCACATTGGAATAGTATCAGCCTTAAAGTCAACACAGAGATGATGTGTGAAGCACGTGGAATAAATGCAAATATCTAAGAAAACAACCCATAATCCATATCCTAAAATAGGCAAATACAATAGGTAGGATAGTGTGAATTAAAACCCAAATGGTCCAAAAGGTTATACCACTAGTCCAAAAGTATAGATCATTCCAAATAAATTCCAGTTGTGTTCTGAATGAATTAACATCTTGAAAGTGCTGATATACCAACATCCTGTAATAACATAGAACAGTGTTGATGTGCTTTTAGTCTTGATGTATCAAAATGATATAATCTAAAAATGTCTCTAAATGAATTCACAATAACCACACAACAGTGATTTAAGTTTACAAATATTATTGAGCACTTTGTAATACCAGTGAATAATATTTTATAAAATCCTCTCAAATTAAACTGATCATAAGTGAAGTTAAAGATATAACTTTATACAAATTTATATTTAATGTCTCCCTTACTCAAAAGCATAAGACACAATATGAGGATCATATTAACGAAAGTTTCCATCAAACTGTCAACACAATTCATTTTATAATTTTCTAAGATCAGAGGGAAGGCCATGTCTAGAACTCTGAACCAAGTGACGCTGTTTACACACCAATAATTGTAAAATTAATATATAATCTACAACTGAAGACAAAAATTAGCTATGTAATATGTTGTTTATTAAAGACGTTAGTCATGTAGGCCCAAATATATACCCATAATTTTATTCAAAGGTCAATTACACCATAAAAATGAAATAGACATAGCATATAATCATTGACAGAAGTCATCAGGTCATGGAAACATATTGGTTACAAGATGAAAGAGGAGAATGATCACAAATTGTGATAAATCTGTAACATATTAACAAAAAGACACACATGCACTTTATAAACAGACTACTTCATGTATAAAATTGTATTGGTATGCATTCTGGACAGATAGACAGGGAGACAGAAAAACTAATATCTCTACAGGCCTTATCATTGTAATAAGAATAAAAATAGGTTGCATGATATAGCTGAATAAAATTAATATGAGTGGCCAATTTGATATCTAATTTGCTCTGAAGAACCTGTATATTTTGGCCAATGAGGATATACATATCAACAATAGTTGCAGTGGTAACTCACTGTCAAGACCACCAGTATGCTGTTGTCATTATAGTCATGTGATATCTCACTATAGAGCCCATAAGTATAATGCAGACTATATTATAACATGGGTCATGGCTACTCAGTACCTCACTGTAATGTCCATTAGGATTATACTGTCTCTATTGAAATATGGACATGGTCATAAGATACCTCACTGACAACTCATCAGTATACTAATATCTTTATTATAGCATGGATGTGGTCATGCTATACTGCACTGTACATCCCATAAGTATCCTATCACTATACTGCTATCTCTGTTATAATTTGGATATGGGCATGTGACACCTCGCTGTACAGCATATCATGATATTGCTGTCTCTGTTATGACATGTATATGGTAATGTGATACCTCACTGTACCATGCCAATGTAATAGGTACAAGGGCTGGCTCGTGGCATGCATGGGGTTAAATGTACAATTAGTCACTTCAACATGCCAATATAATAGGTACAAGAGCTGGCTGAATGAATGTGTGGGATAAATGTACATTGAGTCACTTAAACATGCCAATGTAATAGGTACAAGGGCTGGCTGAATGAATGTGTGGGGTTAAATGTACACTGAGTCACATAAACATGCCAATGTAATAGGTACAAGGGCTGGCTGATGGAATATGTGGGATTAAATGTACACTGAGTCACTTAAACATGCCAATGTAATAGGTATGAGGGCTGGCTGAATGAATGTGTGGGGTTAAATGTACATTGAGTCACTTAAACATGCCAATGTAATAGGTATGAGGGCTGGTTGAATAAATGTGTGGAGTTAAATGTACATTGAGTCACTTAAACATGACAGTGTAATAGGTATAAGGGCTGGCTGAATACATGTGTGGAGTTAAATGTACATTGAGTCACTTAAACATGCCACTGTAATAGGTATGAGGGCTGGCTGAATACATGTGTGGAGTTAAATGTACATTGAGTCACTTAAACATGCCAGTGTAATATGTACAAGGGTTGGCTGGTGGAATCTGCGGTGTTAAATGTACATTGAGTCACTTAAACATGCCAATGTAATATGAACAAAAGCTGGCTTAATGAATGTGTGGGGTTAAATGTACACTGAGTCACTTAAACATGCCATAATATTATTTGTTTCGACTTTACACTCAGCTGTATTCCAAACCTTCATTTCTGTTGGAATTGAATATGACTTTTACTGTAATAAAGTAATTCCATAAGGTTTGTGAGTGTAATGATTTTACGCTTGTTTTGTGCCTCACACTTCTTGAATGCAATTTCAGCATTTTCAACAGTTTTCCCTGATTCTTATGACCACTCCTCCTCAAGTACAGTTTCTATGTAGTCAGACAACCACTTATCCTTGAATACACATTCTATTTAGTCAGACAACCACATCTCACTGAGCGTAATTTCTATTTGGTCAGACAATCCTTTCTCCTTGAGCACAGTTTCTATGTAGCCAGACAATCACTTCTCCTTGAGCACAGTTTATATGTAGTCAGACAACCACTTCTCCTTGAGCACAGTTTCTATGTAGCCAGACAACCACTTCTCCTTGAGCACAATTTCCATTAGTCAGACAACCATGTCTCCTTGAGCACAGTTTCTATGTAGCCAGACAACCACTTCTCCTTGAGCACAGTTTATATATAGTCAGACAACCACTTCTCCTTGAGCACAGTTTCTATGTAGCCAGACAACCACTTCTCCTTGAGCACAGTTTATATGTAGTCAGACAACCACTTCTCCTTGAGCACAGTTTCTGTGTAGCCAGACAACCACTTCTCCTTGAGCACAGTTTATATGTAGTCAGACAACCACTTCTCCTTGAGCACAGTTTCTATGTAGCCAGACAACCACTTCTCCTTGAGCACAGTTTATATGTAGTCAGACAACCACTTCTCCTTGAGCACAGTTTATATGTAGCCAGACAACCACTTCTCCTTGAGCACAGTTTATATGTAGTCAGACAACCACTTCTCCTTAAGCACAATTTCCATTAGTCAGACAACCATGTCTCCTTAAGCACAGTTTCTATGTAGCCAGATAACCACTTCTCCTTGAGCACAGTTTATATGTAGTCAGACAACCACTTCTCCTTCAACACAGTTTCTATGTAGCCAGACAACCACTTCTCCTTGAGCACAGTTTCTATGTAGCCAGACAACCACTTCTCCTTGAGCACAGTTTCTATGTAGCCAGACAACCACTTCTCCTTAAGCACAATTTCCATTAGTCAGACAACCATGTCTCATTGAGTACAGTTTATATGTAGTCAGACAACCACTTCTCCTTGAATACAGTTTATATTTAGTTAGACAACCACTTCTCCTTGAGCAGTTTCCACGTTGTCCAACAACCACTTCTCCTTGAGCACCGTTTATTTATAGTGAGACAACCACTTCTCCTTGAGCACAGTTTATTTATAATGAGACAACCACTTCTCCTTGAGCACAGTTTATATGTAGTCAGACAACCACTTTGTGAGCATAGTTTCCAGACATGATGTTCTAGCATAATAGTTCTCTTTCAATGACATTGGCCAACTGTATTGCTAATCAGGAAATTGCTTAGCCTTTTTCATCACAAATTTTTATTCAGCCAAAAGAAAGATATTTGAATTTTTTTCAACTAAATGGAATTTAACTAAAAGTTGCTTATGAAAAGAAAGGATACATATTATATAAGGTCCAATTTGATTTCGTTAATATCACTATATTGTTGCACCATGTGTTAGTGGAATAGCATCAAAACACTTTTTTTGGTATAAGATGATATAAGATTGGGGCCTATTATCTAGTTTTATCATGAACATTAAGATGTAGCTCTTTTAAATTGACTGACATTTTGTATCAAAACAGCACAGATTCAATGATTTATTACCAGTTTAAATTGTTATTTTAGTGATACGTTTAATTCTGAAATAATATTTTAAATATTTGAATTCTATTTAGTGATATGTTCAATTCTTTAATTTTCTTCAAACAAAAGTAAGATATGTATTGTCAATTGGATTGTTTTCAAACTAAATGGAAAGTAACTGAATGTTGCTTAGAAAAAAATGAAATGTATAATATGAGATCCAATTTAATTTAGTGAATATCATATATAGAAATTTTTACTTTAGTCAAATACAGATTTTGAAATTTCAGCCAAATAAACATTTTATTTTAAATTTAGGCCAATATAGCATTTATAAAATAAGTCTAATATACAATATTTGATTTTAGTCTTATAAAAAAATTGTCATATTAGTCATGTATATTTTCAATTTATTCTAATATACACATTATACAATTAGTCTACCAGAATCTAAATATTTAGTCTACTATTTGACTTTGAATTTTACTTTAATTTAGAATTTTAAATTTAGTGTGAAATATAATTAATTTCAGTCTAATACAGAATTTATAATTTTAGTCAAATATATAATTTGTAATTTAGTCTGATAGATAATTTTTTAGTTAGTCAAGTGTATAATTTTAAATTTTAGTCCATGAAATATATACATTTTAATTTAGTATAATATAGAATTGACAGTTGAGTCCTCTACAGAGTTTATAATTTTAGCTTAATATGGAAATTTTATTTAATCAGATATACAAAAATTGAATTTAGTCCTATACAGTATTTATAAAATTAGTCTAAAATATAATTTTCAGTTTTATTCCAATAGAGAATGTTATATTAGTCTAATAGAACACTTTTAATTTTAGACAATTATAGACTTTTTTATATAGTCTGAAAGAGAATTTCTTTATAATCTAATACAAAAATCTTAATACTAGTCTAGTTAATTTATAATTTATTGTAATATTGAATTTGTAAATTAGTCTAATACAGAATGTTTACATTTAGTCTAATACATAAATGTTGACATTAGTCTAAAACAGAAATTGTAATTTAGTCTAATATATAATTTGCAATTTAGTCTAATATATAATTTTTATTTAGTCTAATACAGAATTTTTCTAGAACCAGCATATCATTTTTAATTTAGTCAAAGAGATAATTTTCAATTTATTCAAATATAGACTTTGTACAATTAGTTTACCAGAATCTCACATTTTAGTCTAATATTGACTTGAAGTTTTTGTTTAATTTACAATTTTAAATTTTAGCCTATGATATAATTTTTAATGTCAGTTTAAAATATAATTATTTTCAATCTAATATAGAATTTGCACCTTTAGTCTAATATAGATTCCTTTATTTGTAGTTCCTGTAGAATTTTGAATTGAGTCTAATATATAATGTTTCCAATATTAGTCTAATATGGTAGTAGTGATTTTATTCTAATACAGAATTTTTAATCTTAGTCTAATATAGAAATTTGAATTTTAGTTGATTTTAGAATGCTATAATTTAAGCCTAATATATAATTTGTAAATTTAGTAGATTCTATTTTTTTCTTCAGGTCCAATATATATTTGTAATTTTAGTTTAAGATAGAGTGTTTAATTTCAGTCTTATACTAAATTTTTAATGTTTTCAGTCAATTACATCATTTTGATATTTTAGTCAAATATAGGATAAAAAGTTTTAGCCTAATTTAGCACTTTTAATTTGTATTGATTACATAAGTTTTTCACATCTTAGATCCATATAGGATTCTTAATTTTAGGGCTTTTACTTTTCACATATATATATATATATATATATATATATATATATATATATATATATATATATATATATATATATATAATTTTTAATTCAATTAGATACCAAAGATTTAATTTTGTTTGATATAGAATTTGTTAATTTAGTCTAATATACAGCTTTTAGTTTTAGTCTAATAAATTCTATACATTTTATTTAGTCTAATACATAAATTTAGTGTGGTCTAATATAAAATTTTTAATTTAGTATAAGATATAAATTTAAATTTTATTCTAAGATAATTTTTATTTTATTCTCATATAAAGTTGTTATTATTAGTCTAACATAATTTTGAGTTTTAGTCTGACTTGGACTCTGTATTTTAAGTCCTATATGGAATTTTCAAATTTAGTTCAATTATACCATTTCTATTTTTAGTCAAATATAGATTTGTTTTTTAATATATAGAATTTTTATTTAGTCTAATATAGAATGTGTAATTTTAGTTGATTATATATTTTTTTATCATTTTAGTCTAATATAAAAATTTTAATTTAGTCATTTACTGGGTGTATTCATATTTTTCAGACAGATATGAGAATTGTTTTTTAGTCTAATAAAGTATTTTTAGTTTATTATAGCATTTTTAAATTTTGTAGAATAATAAATTATTTACATTTTTGCAAAAGTTAAAATTATTTTTTTAGTCACATATCATTTAACTTATTTAATTGTTTTTATAAGTACATGTATTTTTACTTTTTACTATTATTATTAGCAGTAGTACAAGAACTATTATCATTATTATTATTATTATTATTATTGTTGTTATTATTATTACAGTGATTATTACTAGCAGTGGAAGCAGTATTAGTAGTGGTAGCAGTAGTAGCAGCAGATGTAGTAGTAGCAGTAGTAGTATTAATAGCAGTAGTAGTAGTAACTGTAGTAGTAGTAGCAGTAGTAGTATAGTATCATAGTCTATATATTCCAGTGGTTGTTTGATCTGGCCAGTAAGTTGTTGTTGTTGTTGTTGTTGTTACTGTAGGGTTTAACGCCATTTTTCAGCACGTGATAGGCTATACATGGCGGCCAGTATTAATGGTGGAGGAAGAACCCAGGAAAACCCTGGAAAGAACCACCGACCCACGAGAAGCTAGTGGCAAGCTTTCTCACATATCCACATTAGCTGAATCCGAGACTCGAACCCACGCAGACAGAGGTGAGATGGCAGTGATCCATAATGAAGAGCGCTTTAGACCACTCGGCCACTCGGGGTCCCGGCCAGTAAATACTACCTGTTTAGAATATTGATATTCTGGTACATGTAGCACATGGTCCCGGTGTTTTGCTTATATATCTACATGACAATTGTCAAACCTGTATTATTGTATAAATTTCCCCTGTTCATACCAGACAAATCAAATAAGTTATCTTTTATAGCTTTATAAGTATTTTGTAACCCCTTACCCAAATGAGTCTGTGGTCATCATAATTGGTCTTAAACAGTCACCCTAAATGGTCCTAAACAGTCACCTAAATGACAGTAACCAGTCACCTAAATGACCATAAACAGTCACCCTAAATGACCCTAAACAGTCACCCTACATTTTCCCAAACAATCACCTAACTGGTCCTAAACAGTCACATAAATGACCTTAAATAGTTACCCTAAAAGACCATAACCAGTCACCCTAAATGGTCCTAATCCATCACCTAAATAGCCCTAAACAGCCACCTAAATGACTCTAAATAGTCACCCTAAATGACCCTAAACAGTGATCAAAATGACCCTTAACAGTCACCCTAAATAACTTAAGCTGTCACCCTAACTGGTCTTAAACAATCACCCTAAATGACCCTAAACAGTCACCTAAATGACTCTAAACAGTCATCTGAATAACTCGAAACAGTCACCCAAATGGTCCTAAACAATCATCTAAATAGCCATAAACAGTCACCTAAATGACTCTAAACAGTCATCCTAAATGACCCTAAACAGTGATCAAAATGACCCTTAACAGTCACCCTAAATAACCTAAGCAGTCACCTTAACTGGTCTTAAACCTAAATGGTCCTAAACAAACATCTAAATAGCCCTAAACAGTCACCTAAATGACTCTAAACAATCACCCTAAATGACCCTAAACAGTGACCAAATGACCCTTAATGTCACCCTAAATAACCTAAGCAGTCACCCTAATTGGTCTTAAACAGTCACCCTAAATTGTCCTAAACAGCCACCTAAATGACTCTAAACAGTCACCCTAAATGACCATAAACAGTGACCAAAATGACCCTTAATGTCACCCTAAATAACCTAAGCAGTCACCCTAATTGGTCTTAAACAGTCACCCTAAATGGTCCTAAACAGTCACCTAAATGACTCTAAGCTGTCACCCTAAATGACCCTAAACAGTCACCCTAAATGACCATAACCAGTCACCTAAAAAGCCCTAAACAGTCACCTAAGTGACCGTAAACAGTCACCCTTAATGGCCCTGAACAATCACCTAAATAGTCATAAACAGTCACCTAAATGACTCTAAATACTCACATTAAATGGTCCCAAACAGCCACCTCAATAGTCCTAAAGAGTTACCTAAATAACCCTAGACAGTCATCTTAAATGACCCTAAAGAGTCACCCTAAATGGTCCTAAACATACCACATATACTCATATATAAGTTGGATCCAACAGCAAACTTCACAGACCCAGATATGCCATACCATATTGTGCCAGCAGATCTGAATCTATAAAGATTGTTAGGTGTAATCAGTAAGACAGAGACCCTGATATGCCAGAATACTATGGAACAGAAGATCAGGGTCTATGTTATTTGCAATTGTAGCAGACATATATGAAAGTATATACATTATATGATGTATGTGTCATTGTCTATTTTGCATTAGTTCATGTCTTCAATGTAGAGATTTCAGTTTATTGGTTCCAGTGCAGCACATAAACAAAACAGATTCCTATACTGACATTGCAATAAATGCCACTTATCTTTACAGGTCACTTTTGGCCATTAGCACAGTGATTATTATACACAGGTTTAATAATACAAAGTACAGTTTACCTTCACTGTAAGACAACTCAGTATAACATGGACCTATTTATAAGACAAGACTGTCATTTGATGTCATTTCATTGTATAATAACATTATCTGTACAAAACATTATGAATAATCACGGATCCCATTTCATTATCTAATAACATTATCTGTATTAAACATTATGAATAATCATGGATTCCATTTCATTATCCAATAACATTATCTGTATAAAACATTATGAATAGTCATGGATACCATTTCATTATCTAATAACATTATCTGTATAAAACATTATGAATAGTCATGGATTCCATTTATTATCCAATAACATTATCTGTATAAAACATTATGAATAGTCATGGATTCCATTGCATTATCTAATAACATTATCTGTATAAAACATTATGAATAATCATAGATTCCATTTCATTATCCAATAACATTATCTGTTTAAAACATTATGAATAATCCTGGATTCCATTTCATTATCTAATAACATTATCTATATGAAACATTATGAATAATCCTGGATTCCATTTCATTATCTAATAACATTATCTGTATAAAACATTATGAATAGTCATGGATTCCATTTCATTATCCAATAACATTATCTGTATAAAACATTGTGAATAATCATGGATTCCATTTCATTATCTAATAACAGTATCTGTATAAAACATGAATAAATGTGGATTCCATTTCATTATCTAATACCATTATCTGTATAAAACATTATGAATAATCATGAATTCCATTTTATTATCTAAAATTATTATCTGTATAAAACATTATGAATAATCATGGATATAATTTCATTATCTAATAACATTACCTGTATAAAACATGGTGAATAATCATGGATTCCATTTCATTATCTAATAATATTATCTGTATAAAACATTATGAATAATCATGGATTTCATTTCATTATCTAATGACATTATCTGTATAAAACATGGTGAATAATCATGGATTCCATTTCATTATCTAATAACATTATCTGTATAAAACATTATGAATAATCATGGATTCCATTTTATTATCTAATAATATTATCTGTATAAAACATTATGAATAATCATGGATTTCATTGCATTATCTAATGACATTATCTGTATAAAACATTATGAATAATTATGGTTTCCATTTCATTATCTAATAGCAATATCACATATAATATACGATGCATAATCATGCAGGATTCCATGACATTAATCAATAGTAATATTATGTATAAAATACCTCAAAATAAAGATTTCTTCACCTATAATGTGGTTACCTTTCTTTCCTCTTATGATGAGCATTATAGTGAGGGGGTACTGTATTGTGATAACTCTTGAATACTCAACACTGTCATTCCATTTAAATATTCAACATTGTCATTATACTTAAGTACTAAATATTGTCATTCTTCTTGAATACTCAACACAGTTCCTCTTCTTGAATGTCAAACACTGTCATTCCACTTGAATAGTCAACACAATCATTCCACTTGAATATTCAACATTGTCATTCAGTTTAAGTACTCATTTCATTTTAATGATCAACACTGTCTTTACACTCAAACATTCAACAATCTCTTTACACTCAATTATTCAAAACTGTCATTCTGTTTGAATATCCAACATTATCATTCCACTTGAGTACTTAACACATATTAAATTTGAATACTCAACAGTCATTACACTTGAATACTCAATACTGTCATTCAGTTTGAGCACTCATTTCATTTTAATGATCAACACTGTCCTTACACTTGAATACTCAACAATCTCCTTACACTCAGTTATTCAACAATCTCTTTACACTCAATTATTCAACACTGTCATTCCATTTGAATGTTCAACATTATCATTCCACTTGATTAATCAACACATATCATTCAATTTGAATACTCAACACAGTAATTACACTTGAATACTCAATACTGTCATTCTAAATTAAATACTCAACACTGTCATTTCACTTGTTTTGACTACCTGTATATTGATAATTCTAAAAAGTTAAGTGAAGCCTACCAGTATGGAGTAAGATTTTAAGTAGTTTCAATTTCAACTAATAACTCCAAGTCTCAAGTAGGAATGTCTGAGTAATTTCAATGGTTAGTAATTACTCAAAATCTTCAGTAAGATTCTGCTACATGAATTGTTAATATTGTAAGATATAAGGGCCTGAAATCAAGTTTCGCCTTCCAGAAAATTGTTATTTTTTCATTTTTTATATGAAAAGATTTAAATAAGAAGAAGGGTGCAGAAAATACAAGTTTACAATTTATGCTGTGTTCTGGTGGGAGCCATACAAGTATTTCAGTGCAAATTATCTTCAAATCAAATTGCAATCAATCAAATCATCCTGAAATTAATGAAAGATCCATTATATTCAGCAGTTATAATTTCCTGCTCTTGAAAACTTTGTCTTTCCATTTTTGCTAGGGAAAATAATATTTTTACAGAATAGACAATTATGCCAGCTACTGAAATTGCAATGAATGAATTAGAAAATGTATAGAAGGTAACAAAAGTTATCAGCTCATTTTTTCTTGAATTTACCTATTAAGTCTTTGAAGTGAAAATGATCAAATGGAGCTAGCAGTCTTTGATCAATGCACATCTGAGGTAAGGCCAAGATGTATAATCTACAACCCAAATTATACAATTAATGCTATAACAAAAAAATGGAATTATATGTTCTTTTACAGCACCTAAGATATACAAGGTCTTTTTTATAACTAGTGAGGTAAATATGGGAAATTCATTTTGCTTTAAAAATTCCACCAAACAGCTGCTATAAATAGAGAAACAGGACACAAGTGGGTTTGTGATGAGCAAATGTATGCTTATGTTATATTCTTATGCAGACAATTTTTATTCTCAAAATGATATTATGTGATGGACTAAAAAGATCACTAAATAATAAAAACAACATTTTGTTACTTTATATTTATTTTTGTCATGTAATAAAAAGTCATAATCAACAGACCAGTGAACATAAGACATAAATAAGTAACAATAGCATAAGAATTGGCATGTATGTATCACAAGGTCATGAGAGACCCTTTATAATGAGGGGTACTACATAAGGGAAATTGAAACACTGATATTTTTATCTTTTGATGATGAGTGTATTGTATATAAGGTGGATTACATATATAAGATAACATAAAATGCTTAGATCCCTTTAAGTGTGGACCTAAATTTTATAAGGGATAATATAATACTTAGATCCCTTATAGTGTGGACATAAAATATATAAGGGATGATGTAATAATTAGATCCCTTGCAGTGTGGACCTAAAATATATAAGGGATACTGTAATACTTAGATCCCTTATAGTGTGGGCATAAAATATATTAGGGATAATGTAATACTTAGATCCCTTATAGTTTGGACATAAAATATAAAGGGATAATGTAATCCTTGGGTGATTTATAGTGGGGGCACTATGATGGTGTTTTTGTTGTTGTTATAGGGTTGAATGCCATTTGTCAGTACAAGATAGGCTATATATGGTGGCCAGTATAAATGGTGGAGGAGGAGACTGGGAAAACCCCAGAGAGAACCACCAACCCACGAGAAGCAGACCAGCAAGCTTTCCCACATACCCACACTGGCCAAGCCTGAAACTCGAACCCACGCAGGCAGAGATGAGATGGCATTGATCCTTAATGGTGAGCGCATTAGGTCACTCAGTCACTCAGGGCCCCTGGGGTACTATGCAAAGGGCAGTATATTAATAAGGTGCTTTATATTGAGGGGCTATATATTAAGGTGCAGTGAAATAATGAAGTGCCTTACAGCCAGGGTATGATATAACTAAGAATATAATACTTATACACTATAAAAAGAACAAATGTAATACTGATGCACTATATAAACACTAACCTCTTAATGCTGAGCACCAAGCAAGGCAACTGCTAGTACCATTTTTATATGTCTTTGGTATGACTCAGCCGAGGTTCGACCACACAACTTCCAACATCCGAGATGGACACTCTAGCCACTAGGCCACCAGAGCAGTAGTAAAAATGTAATACTCATGTCATATATAATTAGGTACACTACATAATGGACAATAATAGTAAAGCCAAACAAATATGTCTGTTTCATATTGCACATTTGTTTTAAAATTAGGGCAGGTAGAGTTTATTATTTTTGTAGAGCACGTGCATTGTAATGTACTAGGTGCTTCAAAGTATGAGCAACAAAAACTTTGCTCAATTACACAAACAAATCAGTTTGGGGAATTCTAAAAAAAACACATTATGTTTTTTATCATGGATGGACAGAATGCATAGGGTTGAAACTCACAAACATGGTTGATCAGATAACCGGAAACACATATTTTTTGTCTGCCTATAGCAAACTCTATTGTATTACAAATATTCACTGAATTGTAAAAAGCAATACCAAAATAATAATAATAATAATAATAATAATAATACATGTAATAATAATAGTATTGTATGGTTATTGGGCAGGGTTCTCACTAATTTCTACGGAATTATTTTAAATGTATCTAGAATAACTCTTATCCTCTGGTTTGATCTCCAGGAGAATGGTGAAACTTCTGGAAGCTTTTACACGATCTTGATCCACACAGCTACCACTGACTACCACTGACCATTGTCTCATGTCTAAGAGTAACATTGCAACAGTGTTGGATGCCTAAAGAACATTACTCTAGTACAGACATATGTACACCCATTCATGAAAAAGCACATGATAATAATAATAATAATAATAATATTAAAAAAGAATCCAACTTCTTGACTACATGGTCCAACCCAGGGTACAGGGACATAACTCTAGGGTAAAATTGGTACAGGGACATAACTCTGGGACAAAATTCGTACACATAGAAAGAGAAGAACTCATTAAGTCAATAAATAATGGAGATATTTAATGAAGAAAACAACTGCAAACAAGTACTTCACTAAAATGTGCCCCAATCAAAAGTTCTGATTCCATGGCCCCTTCCCAAGGGCAGCAGTGGAACTTAGAAAATGGGTTGGGGAAATATTGGAATTGTGATCGTTGATAGTTAGATGTCACACACAAATTCACAAAACCCAATATCAGGTTTACAAATAAAAGTTCTAAATTCAGCTAAGTAAGTTTAACCCATTTTAGTTTGCAACATTTTGTTATATTTTTATTTTTCAGGATCCAACATCAGATACCATTTGTTATGACTGTTTGACAAGGTTCTTCCAGTCATAACACACTCAGGGCTGCTTGGTATGGGCCTCAGAGCTCAAAAAAGGGTAGAAATCTGCAAGTGGTGTTGGTGCTGATATTTTTTTAAATAATAAATGCCAGAATGACAATAGGGATCAAAGGAAATGAAGACGAAATATATGCTATTATGATCTTAAAAATAAATAAAGACAGTATTTTGTTTTGCCTATCATTGTCATTTCTTTTTTTCCTTGTTTAGATATTTCCAATTTCTTTTGCACACAATGATATTGACAATAAGTCTTAACCATTATTACAATCTTCATACAACAAAATGCATTTTCATGTGTCCTTAAAATAACATAATCATATTATCAGTTTTATGAGGGGATTAAAAAAATAGGTTAACAAAATAAATACCAAATTTATATTTTGTAAATTAAACTTGTGAAATGAATAATATTGTTTATATTATCAAGGTGTAATGCAATATGTGGAGACTTGCACTTCATACATGAAGACAATACAAACCAGGTTTTTAGAACTTCCAAGACCAGATAAGAATCTGGGAATGTAAAATTTGGTACAATACTAGATATTAAACTCCTGTCAAGCTGATTTATAAAAGATATTAAAGAAATGTAACTGACATATTCTAAGAAATTATATATATATATATATATATATATATATATATATATATATATATATATATATATATATATATATACAATTTCTTAAAATAATTGTGCCTATGTAAGAATTTGTTTTGACTCAAAATCTGGACAAAATTACAAAATTGGGGCTCACCAAAAATCTGGATTTAAAATAAATTATAATATCCTTGAAAATAACAATGTCAGTAATGATTTTACCTGATTTAAATTTGTCATAGTTGTTAAATTCTCAGAAGGTAAAGATCTAAATTTTGTTGAAATTCCCAATTTTGATTTACATACACAATTTATAATTAAAGAGGAATGCATGATATAGTTCACATTTTCTGATGTTCTTCAAAGCTGACAACTCCTATTTAGGTATTTATCTAGGATTGAAGGATACATGCAAGACTTACCTCCAGAACTGAAGAGTTTAACAATGTGCAAAACTATGCTCCAAAACATTGGAGCATTTGACAATAGAAGTGTTCCAACAAGCATTGGCAATTTTTATGTTTTGCATAAACACATTAAAACATTTTCTTTACAAGAAAAATGAACTTAGATTAAATTACAATCAAGAGATAATAATTAGAATGTCCTTAGTAAGTCATAAAATGAAAACAATAGGACCAAGTGTTTGGAACTTTTTTGTTCCACTTAACGTGAAAATGTTACCTTTGAGTTCAGTGGTGTAGATATAATATCAGAATTTGGATTGTAAATCAGCCGATAGCAGAAGTACTTACTTAAATAATGGTGCAGAAAAGAACAGATGACTGATGATGTAATTGTTGTCTGCTATCTGAACTGACTGGACCCTATTTATACTCTCCTCATCCTTGGGGTACCTCATACGTTACACTCACCCTTAATGGAGACAACCAAGATTCACCGACATTGGTATTATAAATGGGAATGCTACCACCTCATGCTCATGACAGTATATAAAAAAACATCATTTTATAAGAAATAACTTAATGTTACTCACAACTTAGTGACGGAAAACATACATTAGCACAATTGCTGAAATGAGTGCCAACATAAGTGACTGATGCTATCTGAATGTAGAAAAAAATCAATAGCCTAAAGGGAAATAAATGAAATAAAGTGTCTTTAGTTCCTTAGATTACTTCTAAAGGGAAATAAATCAAATAAAGTGTCTGTAGTTACTCAAATTACTTATATGATCTGTTCTGACATTGGAACCTATGATAAAATGGAAAGTCGTATTGACATTGGAACCTGTCAATGATAAAATGGAAAAATGGAAAGTCATATCGACATTGGATCCTGTCTGTGATAAAATGGAAAGTCATACTGACCATGAAATCTGTCAATGATAAAATGGAAAGATATATTGACATTGGAACCTGTCTGTGATAAATGGAAAGATGTATTGACATTGGAGCCTGTCTATGATAAAATGGAAAGTCATTTTGACATTGGAACCTGTCTGTAATAAAATGGAAAGCCATATTGACATTGGAACCAGTCTGTGATAAAATGGAAAGTCATAATGGCATGGCCTTTGCACAAGGAGCATAGACTTCTTATCATGCCTTGTTTATTCTAATGAAAATGCACAACCACCAAGAGGAAGTCTATTATGGCTGTCACAGTGGCCAGATTTAAAATCTTGTTAACACGTAACTTCTCATGAATGAATGTATATATCAGCATGGGGTTATTGCTGAAAGATGTCTGTGTGTTGGTCCTAAATTAAAATGGTGCTGATCCAACATCCAGTAATTTACCATCTTCATGTTCAACTGTTTTCACAACTTTTAAATAGAAAGTCATTTTGACATTGATGTTGCATCTGACAAGTTCTTATGGTGTCTAGTTGGTCCTAAATGATTACAAATAACCTTTGACATGGCTACCATCATATAGCTATCCTGAAATAATGTTATCTACTCCTCCTAAATAGATGGCTATGAACATACAGTTTTCACCAGTAGACTGCATATGTTTTATAATTGGCCTTAAATGAAAATGGTGTCAGTTACATATCAATATGGCTGACACAGTTATATATCATTATGGCTGACACAGTTATATATCATTATGGCTGACACAGTTATATACCAATAATTGGCTGGCACAGTTATATGTCAATATGGCTGACACAGTTATATATCAATAATTAGCTCGCACAGTTATATGTCAATATGGCTGACACAGCTCAAGATCTAAGCCATTTTCATTCTTGAATTGTTTTTTAGAAGATGTTTAATAAAGAAAATGAATATTTTGAATGCTGTTTTGCACAAATATCGAGTTCTTATCTGTAAAGTTAAGGTCACAATCATCTAAAGGTTCCTTGAAGGAATGGTTTTGGATGCAACTTTAAATACATTATGAGCAGTATCAAAAGCATTACAAGTTTACATCCTGACTCTTTTGTGACTTTCATAATTAGCCATTGGGTTACGGTCAATTACCAATATACATATTCCTCTTGCCAAGTCTTGAACTAAAACCCCATATGTAGATAGAACAAACTTATATACATAATCATATCCGTGATGACCTGAAAGTATTTCATATACATATCTCATGATTCTATCTTGAAGATCAAGGTACTTGGTTTCTGTTGTTTAGACTGTAGTTCTAAAGCTGTTGCAGAGTTTGGGAAGAGTGTACGTATTCGGATAGAGAGAGTGCATTGCAAGGCATGTTCAGTGTCATTTTTCAAGGTCAAGGTCACTGTATGAGAACTTCTGGTGCCATGTAATAATAATGTCATATTAAATTGTGAGATGAATAAGTGGAGTCCATTTGCAAACTGCACTGACCCAGATCTGACAATGCATAATGTGACATCAGATCTGGGTCTGTATAGTTTGTCAGAAGTAATCAGTAGAATAAACAACATATACCCTGGTCTTATAAGATATTTGAATCTATACAGATATATTTTGTATGCTAAGTAGGTTTCTAGGTGAAATCAACAACTGAATAAGGTCAGAATGACATGTGATTATTGATTGTAGGTTGCTTAGAAACAAGAATGGGAAATCAGTGACATATATACTCTAGCATTTGATTGGTTCACTGAGATTTGAAGGTCAGACTCCAATTTTTTTCAACCAGTTAGAATTACATTGAAATAATAAGGGTTAACTATTCGAGAATGTTCCAAACTGGAGATTGTTTATTTGAAAAACAAAAAGGACACTATATGGTGAAGATACACACTCGATTCCATGTGGATTTTTATTCAATGTCAAGCAGTCAAATACTATTTTTCAATGAATTCCAATGCCCTTTCCCTACCCTACCCACTAAAAATCAAATGGTTTGTTTCTTAACTGCATCCAAGGATTTCTGCTTAGACAGCATTCAAGATACTTAAAATAAAGTCTGATAATATATGGTTATTGAGATTAACTATGTATGATATACAGAAAGTCATCATAAATTTTACACAAAACAATGTTGTTTTCTTTGCCAATTGATTGGATGGATTAAGCTATACAAATGGCTTATATATTTGGTTTGCTGAGAACATCAGGTAGGAATAAAAGTATTTGTGATAATTGGAAAGAAACTGATTCATCACAAACAAAGATGAATGAGGTACTGCACTGTATGATACAGGGATATCACGTGACACATGTCAAAAGCATTAAATAAGACCCTAACTGGAAGTTATGTGGCTTCCTATTGAAACTGTAATAAATAATTTACCACTATCTGTAAAGAAGATTTTGTTCATACTGCCATCTTTTAACTTTAGTCTTTCTAGTCTACATGGTTGAGTGAATTGTATCTTTGACTTTGATTTAAAATGCTCAATGAGTTTTGTTTTCTATTGTAAAAATTAAACTTGTGGTCATTAGGCCTAAGTGAATTAGTTGCTTGTACTTAACAAATCATCACCAATTAAGCTGAAATTGACAGTGGTAAATATTCCCCATTAATTAGATGAACAGTCCCTTCAATTATCTTTGTGGAAAGAGGCTATTTAAGTAAGCTTTCTTTGCAAAGATTATCTTTTGTCTCAAATGTAACATAAGAACAAGGCTGATATGGTAAATAAGTCAGAGGTCAAGGCAATGGCAATGGCAGCCAAATTGGGTACGGAAGTTCATTTGGCTTAGAAAGAAAATTACTTTAGACATATAAGTAGTTTTATGTTCCTGGTCTGCAAAGTGCACTATGACTAACTCTTTTGCTACTGAAGTACTAATTTGCAGTTTTCTTCATTTACGGAAGACAAGACAACCCTGAATCCAGCATATGTTTTGGATGGAAGGAATACACATTTTATTTGAAACAAAAGTTAATAGGAGCCAGGCAAGTAACATGCTAAGGCTGACATGGATCATGCAAAGATAGTCAAGAACCATGCCAAGTGTTACGAAATGCCCGATATGGCTCATTTAGTCTCCCATACTTTTCATTTAATCAGGTTGTCTTGTTTCACGCGCCGTAATATTTCTGTAAATGTAATTTTTCGTCGTATCGCGTGACGCTTTTATTGCTCGCGCGGCACGTGCGAAATGTATTATTGCACACTACTATATATATCGGGTAGAGATATTGAAGGGCAAAGCCAATATAGAGGGAAGCTCTTAAACATATTCAGCTGTCGGGCAGGTGCCATTGTAATTTCGTTAAAGCCAAACAGTTGGGTGAGTCAAATGTTTTTTTAGTCAACTCTTTTTATTATTGACAATAATTATTCAGTTTCGTAAAATCACGTTCATTCTTGTATTGTGGTCACATCGTTTATCGTATTTGCAGTTCAGTTTATTAAGATATAACCAAGGCAATGTGGTAATGAGTTAATTTCATCTAGTCGCTATCACGACTAATTTCGAAAACATGTTATGTATGTATTAATGTCATAGCATTACGTATGTTTGTTTTTATTGCATAGCATTCCTATGTCATACTTCGTACCTATCGTATATTCTTAGTTGTTGCAACAAAACCCATTTCAATTAAATTAGACTATTGGAAAGGTGTGTTTATTTTCCATATTCAGCTCGCCGGTTATGGGCAGCCGGATGGGCTTGTGAATACCATGACGTCTGGTGTACCATTACTAGTGTAACCCACCAATTCAGTGCCAGCGTACAGGTACGAGTGCGGAGGGGAAAGTGACCGTGCCAGAGAGAAGGCCGTGTCAACGTATATCTTCCAGTCAAGTAGTGTTTTGACTAAAAGTGAAGGACAATAACAAGTAGTGTTTTGACTACAATCAAAGGACAATAACAAGTAGCGTATTGACTACAAGTACAATACCAAGTAGTGTATTGACTACAAGTAAAGTACAATAACAAGTAGTGTATGGACTACAAGTAAAAGAACAATAAGTAGTGGTTTGACTACATGTGAACTATGACAGTAGTGTCTGACTACATAAATGTTTGCAACCAGTAGTTGATTGTATGGGTTTGCAACAAGCATTTGTCATCCACGAGCGTTTTGTTTTGTTTCTTTAAAACCTTGCCCGGTCTCAAAGGGTCAGCTCGACTACGTTACACCAAGTCAAGCAGGTACATTGCCAAAACAGACAAGACCCATGCCAATCAATCCATGGACCATGAAAAGGCAGATAAGAAAAATGTGAAGGCACTGACCTGGACATGCTCAGGCAGACAATTATAATACCAAAGCATACAAGTACAGTGCCAAGGAAGACAATGTAACATGTCAAGGCAGATATGTAACATACCAATGTCATCAAGTATCATGCCAAGGCAGACAAGTAACATGCAAAGGGAGCCAAGTAACATTGCAAGAAAGACAAGGAAAAGGTCAAGGCAGATAAGTAACATGCCAAGGAAGACATGGAGAATGCCAAGGCAGACAAGTAACATGTCAAAGCAGATAAGCACAAAGCCAAAGCATGCAAGTACTATGACAAGGAAGACAAGCATCAAGCCAAGGTTGACAAGAACCATGCCAAGGCAGACAAATAACATGTCAATGCAGACAAGGACATTTCCAAGTTAGACAAAAGGACAATGTCAAGGCAGACAGATGACATGCCAAAGCAGGCAAGGACCATGCCAAGGTAGACAAGGACCATGCCAAGGTCGACAAGTACTGTGCCAGTGCCATCAAATAAAAAGCCAAGGAAGACCAAGACAATGGCAAAGCAGACAACTACAATGTCAAGGCAAACAAGTACAAAACCAATGCAGACAATGACCATGCCAAGGCAGATAAGTAACATGCCAAGGAAGATAAGGACCATACTAAAGTAAACAAGTACTGTGCAAAAGCAGAAAAGAACTATCCAAAGGAGACAAGTATAATGTCAAGGCAGACAAGGACCATGCCAAGGAAGACAATTACAATACTAAGGAAGACAAACACAATGCCAAGGCAGACAAATACAATGTAAAGACCAGCAAGTACAAAGTTCAGTGGACAATAACCATGCTAAGGCAAAAATACAGGAAGACAAGGACCATGCCAAGGCAGACAAGGGCCTTGCCAAGTCAGTCAATTACAATGTGGATGGAAGATGAGGACAGTGCCAATGAGACAAACAAGGACCATGCCAAGGCAGACAAGAACAAAGCCAAGGCAGCATAGATTAGGGCTGTTCATTACCTGGTCGATAATGGAAAGTCACTTTACCAGATGAATATTGTTTGGACTTGCAGGTACATACTTTTAGTTCAGTGTGTCCCCTAGGGGTGAAATAATGGAAGTCAAAAATCCTCTTGGTGCAATAAAAAAAAACATTGGTATCAAAACTGGGGGTCAAATTTAAATTTTGGGGGTACTAGAAGTACAACTGAGGGTAAAGGGAAATACTGTTTTGTTGAACTTGCAAAAAGAAACTCTAAATAAATCAATGTTTACATTGCATATTTCATGCATTTTGCTGTTGAAGTGTGGAACAAGAATATATATATTTATACTGCCATGATTAAATTATCACATATTATTTTTCAAATACTTTTACTATAATTTGATGAACATGTATTTATAATTTGGTATCCGGCCAATAAAATTTTATAGGAATTTTATTTGGTTTTAAATTTGCCATTCTTTTGTGCAGATTCAGTACAACTGCCATGGTCTGTTAGGATGTGAGATAACTCTACAAGCATATCAGAATGTAAGATGAGATGATGAAAGTCATTAATGACAACTGATAAGGCTGTGCTTATAAATTTACTGGAATCAGAATTCCTTGGAATTATTATAGATATAAGTACACATATAACAGTCCATAACACATGTATTGTTTATTGCATTGCTTAAAACTGGGCATCAACTAACCAGTCATTTACTTTGAGGACTGCATTGCTACTGGTTATGTGGCATCAGGCAGGTGAAGATAACAATTTTCTTTGTAACAATTTGAAGAATAAAGGGTGCTTTTGCCAAGTTGATGAGATAAAATACAAACTTAGATTCACTGTTACTTATGGGGTCACCTCGAAAATGTAAGTATTTATCTGTGTGCAACAAAACAGCTTTAGCATATTGTATACTAATTTTTTTAATGTGTTCAAGTGTTATACTACATAAAATTTGATATGACTTATGTTACACATACTCAGCCAGGTGTTTGACCGGTGGGAATCAGAATCCCATTTTGTGCTTGCAATATACAACATTTGTATAATGTTCTGAGCAAGCAACATCTTTGGTTTCCAGGTTCATATCTGTAAGGACTTCTTAAAACTTTTTTCTGGTCTCAATTAATAAGGACTCTTTCCTCAAAGGATCTCAATATATATCCAGAAATCCCAGTTTACCTGTACTTGTCATTGTTTATGGACTTGTCATCTCTGGAACACTTTAAGCATCATAATTTCAACTGGTAAGCTTTCCAACAACCATGACACATTAAGGCGGCCATCTGTAAGCAAGTTTTTGTCTCACTGAACAGTTTGGTGAACTTTCATCAGGCAAGGAACTATTGTAGAAAAATGAGAATAATTTTACTCTGAAGATACAAATTAAAACAAACTTATAATTTTTGTTGAAAGCATGCATGTGCAATTTTGACTGTGGCAATCAGGTGCATTCCTGATACAGCTGGGAGCTTTTATACTGAACCAGTACTGCCACCAACCCCTCAATTTTATTTTTCATTTTTGACAGCAAAGAACTGTTGAATATTTTCCTGTGACAAGGCATCTAAAATAATCAGTATGTGTCTTATGCATGAATAAAGTTCAATACTACTATAACAAATTAGCATACATTTCATCACCCCTCATCGATCTTGGTTTTTAAATACTTACCTCTGCAACAGACATATGTAAATATGTAAGCCAAGTCGGCTGTTCATTTTCATCCCCCAAGTTACGCATTTAATCTCCTGTGCTTGTCTGTGACAGGCAGTCACCAAACAAGCCAAACTATTTTTAAGCTTAACTAAAAGTAAATGTATACCACATTACTGAATTAGCTTCTGTGTGAATGTATAAATGCTATGCTTGTGATAATTAGTTTCATGCTTTCTACCTTAAAAACTAGATGTCAAAAGACAAAACTATCCATCAGACCTTTCAAACGATCCATTGACTGAATGTAACACCAGATTGTGAAAACTAAGATATGTATATATTTTTGACATTAATCTTTGTAGAAAATAGAGATATTTGTAACAATAGAAAATTTTTTATTAGAAAATGCTGAATTTATCAAAAACGTCTAGCAGTATGTTGTTTTTTCCTTGATTATTTCCTACTGTACTTCAATTGAGCACCCCATATTTGTAGCAGGAATAAAACTAATATAAATACCTTATTTGAAAAGGGTAACTATACTATTCTTCCATGATAAACACACTATTGTAAGTAGTCATGAGGAGTATGAGATGGAGCTGGATTGCTGCCATGTCTGCAGTGTGACAGTTTATAGTGATGTCTAGGGACATGATGCCGCAGACATCTAGCGTAATGTTCCACCCGGTCACATTATTCTGACACCAGGCTGACCAGTCATAATGCTAACCTTTCAATGCTGAGCACCAGGCAAGGCAGCTGCAAGTACCACTGTAATGCCTTTGGTATGACTTAGCCAGGATTCTAACCCACAACCTCCTGCATCCAAGTCAGATGCTCTAACCACTAAGCCACTGGATTAGGGTTTTAGGGTGATGATTTAATTTATAGGATGGACTAAATGGACAGGATCAAATAATCTTGTGTGAAGTTTTTGAATCATAGCAACATATACTTTATTTACAATTTTATTAAATAATGCACTAAAATAAATTTCTTGACAAAATGTTAATAAGAAAATAATAACAATAATACTAATACATATAGTTGGTGCATGGTATTTATTTTTAAAAAGTTCAAAAGGTGGACCTGCATGTGTACAAATGTCAGTTTGGTCCTTTAATATGGGTGGTCACTAACAGACAACTTTGACTGTAATTGGTAATTCCTCTAACAAATGGCATCCAATAATGTGTATGAATTGCATTAAAACATGGACAGATGGAAAGGTGATTACTATATGTACATCACAATGTACGACCCAAATATTGCTTCTGCATAAACAAAATGGCCACTTAACCCCTTTACAAATTTAAGTACCAAAGAGATTGTCTTTATTCAAACTAGAGGAATGGTTAGCAATTTGCCCATGTAAATATACCCCTGTCTCTCTTGCTTCCCACCCCTACCCCCATGACTGAGATGAATCAATAGTAAAAAAATACATGTAACTCTTCTGAAAACAGTGTCAATATAATAATTGATTGTACATATTATATGCTGATCATTTTGATATGTACTCATTTCTATCCAGTTTTATTGAAATCCACTGAAAACTTAGATATGTTTTCCATTCATTAAATTCCATCATACAACACAGACAGCACCAAGTTAGAACATTCTTACAAATATAACAGAAGTCATTTGATATGTCAGTACAAATATAACAGAAGTCATTTGACATGTCAGTACAAGTATAACAGAAGTCATGTGATATGTCAGTATGTACATCTCCTGATAGTGACCATAACATCAATCTGTCAAGACACTGAGACTAATTGCATTCATAATATTCAGTGGCAAGATAAAAATGTCAATATTGCTGAAAATAAATATAATTTGACAATATGAGCATCTTCATATGATGATCATAACATAAATCTGTCAAAACGCTGCAACAAATTGCATTCATGTCAATGAGAGGCAAGACCTAAATGGCAATAGCTCAGACAGAAAACATAATTTGTCAATATGGGAATCATCTGATGATGAATATTACATGTACATTGTATTCATGGTGGTCCACTGCAAACAATGAGATTTTATGGAGTTTGCAAGATCAGTCATGCACTACATCCAGCTCCAAATCATACAGCACTGACGCTGACCTGCTGGCACATCATTTATGATATTCATTTGAAGTCATAATAACCACTGACCTATTGGTGCATTAAGTGGTGGAAGGTAAGGGTCTATGATGTTCATTTGAAGAAATTGTTATCAGTTTATGGTCTTAGACTAAATAGCAGTAAAGAGCAAAAACCCAAAAACAAATCCAAATGTACATTTCCAATTGAATTCCATTCATGTTCCAAATACATTCTAATAATGAGACTGTTGATATGACTGGTCTCAGTTTTGCTAATGTGCCAATTACCTGGAATGTGGTCATGTCATAGCAGTATTTTGATGTGTTGCAATAATAAAATAAAAAATGGCCCTGACTGAATTCTCTAAAAGTACAAATTAATGATATAGTCCAAGAAGTATCAATGAGCACTTTGTAATTATGGTGAATAATTATGGATGTAGGTCAGGTTCCTTTCAAAAACAAAAGGTTGTCAACAAGTTAGGAATTTCCAACTGAACAGCTAATGACCTAGACCCAGATTCAAATAATAATGATCTAAATGTGTAATCTATCATAATATAGAAATATTAGCTATGTATATGCTGGTTACAAAATAAATGTCACTAGTCAGGTAGACCATTAACTTTATTTTGGACTAAGATCTGAATTTAAAACAGATATATGTTGCATAAAGTTATGGACAAAAGCCATAAACAGTACAAATTAAAGATACATAACATAATAGTACCAATATATATATATATATATATATATATATATATATATATATATATATATATATATATATATATATATATATATATATATATAATGTGTGTGTGTGTGTGTGTGTGATGGCATGTAAGGGTCTATTCTGTTTGCATTAGCTATATCCAGACAGATATGGTATTTAGGTGATTTAATAGATCATCTGTGTAACCACTGCAGCAGTAAGGCTAATTTAAGACAGAGAGACAGAACAATCTAGGTACCTGTAGGCCAGGGCTATTTTTGGGCAGTTAAACTGTACAATCTAGGTACATGTACATGTAAGGCAATTTAGGGCAATCACACTGTACACTCCTTAGACCTGTAAGGAAGGTGTATGTCAGTCAAATTGTACAATCTAGGTACCTGTAAGGCAAATTGACATGCTGATGTAAACACTAGATATTTAATACAGACATTATAATATGAATATTAAGGAAGAAAACATTTACTGACATTCTGGACAATCAATAATTTCAGCAAAGCAAAATAATAATAATAATAATAATAATAATAATTAAAGTAATAACAACAACTGCAATAATAATAATAATAATAATAATAATAAAAGTAATAACAACAACTGCAATAATAATAATAATAATAAGTAATAACAACTGCAATAATAATAATAATAATAATAATAATAAAAGTAATAACAACTGCAATAATAATAATAATAATAAGTAATAACAACTGCAATAATAATAATAATAATAATAGTAATAACAACAACTGCAATAATAATAATAATAATAAGTAATAACAACTGCAATAATAATAATAATAATAATAATAATAATAAACCAGCATAAATAATAATAATAATATCCCAGAAGGTTATCAAGTCAATATTTTACAGATCTCACATATAATTTAAAACAAACAATACTGCTACTAATACTACTACTAATACTAATAATAATAATAATAATAATAGTAATAATACAAATAATAATACAGCACTGATCGATTAGTTTGCTACAATTGACCTTTTTCATAGCATCAGGTCTGCATGATTTGACTCGTGCAAGGTTAATTGTATTCAGGAATATCTTCCATCTCTAATAACACCATCTCATTCCAGTAATATGAGTACTAAGGAAGAAAACATTTACTGGACCTAGCCAGGTATAAGTGTAGTAATAGAGAATAGACTTTAACAAGGGAAGTAATTATATGAATCAAGCAATGTCATTTACCTCCCTTCTGTACATGTGTTTTCACCACTATATATGGATTATTTTAATCAATTATAGACAATGCATGTGACTTAAACTCAGAAACTGTACAATATGTAAATATAATAGTCAACCATATAGTATAAATGAAAGAAACTAAAATATATAATCATAATAGTCAACCATGTGGTATAAATGAAAGAAACTGTACAATTTGTAATACAATAAATAGTCGACTGTATGGTATAAATGAAAGAAACTGTACATAATGTAATTATAATAGACATATGGTATAAATAAAAGATTATGATTGGCTACACTAGGTGTAATAATAAATGTACTAGTATGTACAGTGGTTTACAGCATATCAGCACACTACTGGCTATATATTACCACTTATAAGTTCTAAAAATGCCGTGATAAAAAGACAAAAAAAGAAATTAGGAAGATACGTCATTCTTCCAAATAGATGCAAACTTGATGGCCTACAGGATGAATAGCAGTATGTTATTATTTTATGTTTAAGATGTTTGTATAAAAGCCTAAAAATAAAGGGTCAGAATTTTTTTAAAATACCTCAATGTTTACAAAGTCCCAAAATAATCTGAGGGTACATCGTAGGGTTTCTTAAGTGAGTTCACATCTCAAAACTAAACAAAGTCATTTTTTTAAATGGGAATTTCTAAATGTTACCATACAAAGTCTTAGTCCATAATTGTGTATCTGCAGGTACAGAATATATGTTTTAGATTAATGACACTTTTAGACAATTTTCTTGTTATACCTTTCCATGATGGGGCACCAAGGCAGCCATGCTGGTCAGTCCTGAGCAGATATCAAACACACCACCTTTGAATTACAAGTGTAACACTCTACCAAATAAGCCACTATGACTACGTCTGCGAGTATAGAGTGGGAAAAAATGTGTTAGGGAGATGGACACATATAGATTGGGGAAAGATGTGTTAGATGGACAAATACAGAAAAAAGTGTGTCAAACGGATGGACAAGTACAGAGCAGGGAACAATGTTTCAGACCAATTGATGAGTCTAATAGGGGAAAATGTGTTATAAAAACAAGACCAGATTGGGGAAAATGTGTGTTGAATTGACAAGTACAGAGTGGGGAAATATTATGTTTAAGACAGATGGACAAATAAAGAGTGGGGAAATGTGTGTTAGACAGATGGACAAGTACAGAGTGGGGAAAATGTGTGTTAGACAGATGGACAAATAAAGAGTGGGGAAAATGTGTGTTAGACAGATGGACAAATAAAAAGTGGGGAAAATGTGTGTTACACAGATGGACAAATAAAGAGTGGGGAAAATGTGTGTTAGACAGATGGACAAATAAAGAGTGGGGAAAATGTGTGTTAGACAGATGGACAAATAAAGAGTGGGGAAAATGTGTGTTAGACAGATGGACAAATAAAGAGTGGGGAAAATGTGTGTTAGACAGATGGACAAATAAAGAGTGGGGAAAATGTGTGTTAGACAGATGGACAAGTACAGAGTGGGGAAAATGTGTGTTAGACAGATGGACAAATAAAGAGTGGGGAAAATGTGTGTTAGACAGATGGACAAGTAAATGGATGGACACAGAATGAATAAGTGCAGTGAATGACAGATGGAAGTATGAATACGGTAGCATGTCCCCTGTTTGTTTGTTTTTAATAGACTACCAGCATAACACGATTGAAACAGAATGGACATCGATTAAGTGAAAATACTAAAACACAATGTATGCACATTAATTGTTTATGATAATGAAATGTAATAGATTCTACAAACCTTCACCATACATACTAATGCAACAGTGAAATTATAAAAGAAATGTAATAGATTCTACAAACCTTCACCATACATACTAATGCAACAGTGAAATTAAAAAACAAATGTAATAGATTCTACAAACCTTCACCATAAATACTAATGCAACAGTAAAATTGAAAAACAAATGTAATAGATTCTACAAACCTTCACCATAAATACTAATGCAACAGTGAAGTTGAAAAACTAATTTAATAGTAGAAAAGAACAACAATCAAACAAATATACTCTTACAAGACTTAAAACTTTAACATGATATGAATTGCTTTACACACCATGACATTAACACATAAGATGAAGCTACACACTCCCATGAATACCATAGTTATTCTAATAGAAGGCCCCTTCTAATAAATGCCTTGTCTCTTCTCCAGACAAAAAATAAACTCCTATAATATTGAGGCTTATGCATCCTTAGTATATCCGTTATGGTATGTCCAAATAACTAATACAGTACATGTGTAATCCAATGACTGTTATACATCCTATACATCCATTATGGTATGTCCAAATAACTAATACAGTACATGTGTAATCCAATGACTGTTATACATCCTGTATATCCATTATGGTATGTCCAAATAACTAATACAGTACATGTGTAATCCAATGACTGTTATACATCCTGTATATCCATTATGGTATGTCCAAATAACTAATACAGTACATGTGTAATCCAATGACTGTTATACATCCTGTACATCCATTATGGTATGTCCAAATAACTAATACAGTACATGTGTAATCCAATGACTGTTATACATCCTATATATCCATTATGGTGTGTCCAAATAACTAATACAGTACATGTGTAATCCAATGACTGATAGAAAAATCAAAGCTTAATTTACAAATATATTCAGTCAAACAGTTATGTACAGTATTTGAAACCCCATTTGGAAATTGCACCATCCCCAGGACATTATTAGTATAATTATGGTATATGCAGTACTCTACCAAATGATATATAGGTCTTGTCAAAAGCAATTAATGAGGTTTTTTTCACCACAGTGAGAACAGGTTTTTAATAAAAGATGTGTGTTCATGTAAACATATGCATTGTCAACATCATAATTTCACAGTTCAATTCTAAATACACATTCATAATTTACATCTTTTGAAAAAGGTATACTTAATGGTTCCACCATTATCTTTCCAGTCATGCCACTATGTTGCACTGTTGTCAACTACATAGCTGTAATACAGAAAGTGTTTATCTGTTGCAAATTATGTTGCTCTATTGTCAAACACGTTGCCCCATTGCAAGCAATGTTGCTTTTCTCCATCAATATTATCCTACTGCCAACTATATGACCTTATTTCCATCAATATTTTCCTATTGCCAACTATACTGCCTTGTTTCCAACAATTTTGACCTGCATGCTGCCAACTATGAGGCTATATTGTCATTCACATTGCCTTTTTCCTATTCAATGCCCATTGCTCCCACTACGTCACTCTTTTATTGCCCTATTCTAGTACAGGTTAAATGAAAGAGATATATTGAAGAAGAATGTCCTGATGAAATAGCTGGAAAAAAGTAGTGCCAAGCTGTATTTAAATTTTCATGTGAGTTCACCATTACATTTTCCATTGGAACTATTTATTGGACTTATTTGTTCATTAGGAAGGAAACTTGACAATAACCTTTGCTATCAGACATTAAATGATAATTACAGGTCACTACCTGTTTTCTTATGCTTTGGCAGAATGAGTTAGACTTAGGTTGATCTGACACAGGGATAATGTTTGTCTCAGCTTGAAACGTCAACATATTCATATACCGTATCAAATGATTTCCTTCCCGTCACTTGCAACAAAACATAACATGTCAAGTTAGTTCATTCCCCTTACTAACAACAAAACTTGTACCATACCAAATGAGTGCTTTAATTCTCCTCACTGGCAACAAAACATATACCATATCAAATTAACCCTTTCCCATCACTTGAATCAAACTATATTCCATATCAAATGAGTTCTTTCTCATCACTTGAACCAAAACATATACATATCAAGTGAGTTATTTCCCCTCACTTTCTAAAGACCATATACCAAATCAAATGAGTTATTTCACTTGCAACAAAACATATACATATCAAACAAGTTATTTCCCCTCACTTGCTAAAAAGCATGTACCATATCAAATGAGTTATTTCCCCTACCCTGCAACAAAAAATATACCATATCAAATTAGTTATTTACCCTCCCTTGCAACAAAACATATACCATATCAAATTAACCCTTTCCCATCACTTGAATCAAACTATATTCCATATAAAATGAGTTCTTTCTCATCACTTCAACCAAAAACACATATATATCAAATGTTGTTTCCCCTCACTTGCTAAAAACCATATACCATATCAAATGAGTTATTTCACTTGCAACAAAACAGAGACATATAGAATGAGTTATTTTCCCTCACTTGCTAAAAAGCATTATACCATATCAAATGAGTTATTTCCCCTCCCTTGCTGAAATTCTAAAATCAATTTGTTGTATATAAAGACTTGGCACAGTGCATCTATTAATACTGACACCTAGACATCAGGGAATAAAAATGATTAGTTCCAATCAGGGTGTGTGATACTGAAGTACATGCTGAACATCATGATCAAATAATCAACCATCTTGGGTTAAATGAATATTTCATTAAATAATATAAAACACACTTACCTGCTGTTATACTTAAATTGGTTATGTAAAATTGACATCTAAACAATTGTGGTTGCAAGCATACAGTTTGCTGAAGTCACATTCAATGGAAGGTTCTGCAAGAAAAAAAATCATGTCTTCTGATGTCATGATTCAATGAAATAGCAACAAATTAAAGAAAGAAATCAGTACTGGTGTACTGTGCTTGTAATGTTGCTGGATAAAATTAAAGTATAAATGAACCTATTGGACACCTTCCATATATAAGGCTGTACTGATATAGGTTTTTAATTTTACTCCACATTATCCATCTATGAAAAGGACACATGTTGACAAGAAGAAAGCCATTTCCTTGATTTTACTGTTGTGTTACAGTTGTATTTAAATGAAATGTGCTGACAAAGGACAAACATTTGTGTAACTGTGTGGTTTATCGACAGATTTGTTTGTAACAAGTATTATTAATAGGATTTATAGGTAGAGTATGTTTCCAAATACCGCTGCTTGAAATGCATATTATGATATATGAATATGTACCTTACATGGTCCCTTATGTATGCATAACACTGTATAACATATCCTCTGTATTGGACATTATCATGTACATGTGTATCAAAAAGTCCATTCTGTTTCCATATGTCACTCTATATCATATCATTATGTTTTGGGTATTATTATGTACATGTACATTACATGGTACTTTCTGTTTCCTTGTACCACTGACTGCTCTGTTGGCCTTAAGTGTTTACAGCATCCACCTCAGATGCAGGAGGATGTGGGTTCGATACCCAGCAGAGTCATACCAATGACTTACAAAAATGGTACTAACAGCTACCTCGCTTGGCACCTCAGCATTAAGAGGTTAGTGTTAGGACTGGTCCGCATGGTTTCAAGATACTGTGAGTGGGTGGGACATCATGATACATGTCTGTGGCATGATGCTCTAGTGCTTAAGACATCACTATAAACTGTCACACTGCAGACATCGTAGCGATATGGCTGAAAAATTGTTAAAGCTACGTTAAAATTCCAAATCACACACACTCCTTGCACCACTGTATACCATATTCACCATATTATGATATACATCACAAGGTTTGTTCTGTTTCCATATATCACTCTATACCATATTCACTGTACTCACAATGATGATGTTAATGTACATTAGTCAACTCTCAGTACATATAAAACTATATACTATATCCAGTAAACTTGGTACTATGATATGCATGTACATTAATCCTGTTGCTCCCTCTCTTTCCATATCACATATACATTAACATGTACATTAATCCTGTGGCTCCCTCTCTTTCCATATCACATATACATTAACATGTACATTAATCATGTGACCCCTCTCTTTCCATATCACATATACATTAACATGTACATTAATCCTGTGGCCCCTTCTCTTTCCATATCACATATACATTAACATGTACATTAATCCTGTGACCCCTCTCTTTCCATATCACATATACATTAACATATACATTAATCCTGTGGTCCCTTCTCTTTCCATATCACATATACATTAACATGTACATTAATCCTGTGGCCCCTTCTCTTTCCATATTACATATACATTACCATGTACATTAATCCAGTGGTCCCTTCTCTTTCCATATTACATATACATTATCATGTACATTGATAATGTATTGTATCATAGCCTATGTGTCATGAACCATATTGATATGAGGCACAGGTGTATTGTTTGACCACTCTTAAATTTGTATAATTTTCATTTCTTCATTTGCTTAATGCAGGGATGTACATATGGAGTTGTCCCAAGAATCTCTTCTCACAATGTGCTTGATAATTCTTAAAGCAAGTATGACTTTGTATGTGTTATTTATATGATGCATGCAATGCCTCTTTTTTGTAGCTATTCATACATTGCTATATATCAGAGCACTAATGAATGACTGAAACATTAAACACAAATTTATCCATTGTGCTCTAGAAAACAATTGCCAGAGCTCATTAAAATCACATTAAAATCATCCACTGTACTCTAGAAAACAACAAGTGACAGCTCATTGAAATGACATTAAAATCATCCACTGTACTCATGAAAACAACTAGTGACAGCTCATGGAAATGACATTAAAATCATCCACTGTACTCTAGAAAACAACTATTGACAGAGCTCATTGAAATGACATTAAAATCATCCACTGTACTCTAGAAAACAACTAGTGACAGCTCATGGAAATGACATTAAAATCATCCACTGTACTCTAGAAAACAACTAGTGACAGCTCATGGAAATGACATTAAAATCATCCACTGTACTCTAGAAAACAACTATTGACAGAGCTCATTGAAATGACATTAAAATCATCCACTGTACTCTAGAAAACAACTAGTGACAGCTCATTGAAATGACATTAAAATCATCCACTGTACTCTAGAAAACAACTAGTGACAGCTCATGGAAATGACATTAAAATCATCCACTGTACTCATGAAAACAACTAGTGACAGCTCATTGAAATGACATTAAAATCATCCACTGTACTCTAGAAAACAACTATTGACAGAGCTCATTGAAATGACATTAAAATCATCCACTGTACTCTAGAAAACAACTAGTGACAGCTCATGGAAATGACATTAAAATCATCCACTGTACTCTAGAAAACAACTATTGACAGAGCTCATTGAAATGACATTAAAATCATCCACTGTACTCTAGAAAACAACTAGGGACAGCTCATTGAAATGATAGTAAAATCATCCACCGTACTCTAGAAAACAACTAGTGACAGAGCTCATGGAAATGACATTAAAATCATCCACTGTACCCTAGAAAACAACTATTGACAGAGCCCATGGAAATGACATTAAAATCATCCACTGTACTCTAAAAACAACTATTGACAAAGCTCATGGAAATGACAATAAAATCATCCACTGTACTCTAGAAAACAACTATTGACAGAGCTCATGGAAATGACATTAAAATCATCCACTGCACTCTAGAAAACAACTATTGACAGCTCATGGAAATGACATTAAAATCATCCACTGTGCCCTAGAAAACAACTATTGACAGAGCTCATGGAAATGACATTAAAATCATCCACTGTACCCTAGAAAACAACTATTGACAGAGCTCATTAAAATCACATTAAAATCATCCACTGTACTCTAGAAAGCAACTAGTGACAGAGCTCATGGAAATGACATTAAAATCATCCACTGTACCCTAGAAAACAACTATTGACAGAGCTCATGGAAATGACATTAAAATCATCCACTGTACTCTAAAAACAACTATTGACAGAGCTCATGGAAATGACATTACAATCATCCACTGTACCCTAGAAAACAACTATTGACAGAGCTCATGGAAATGACATTAAAATCATCCACTGTACCCTAGAAAGCAACTATTGACAGAGCTCATGGAAATGACCTTAAAACATCAAGCTCAAAATCATTCATTGTAACCCAGAAAACGTGTTTTGGCAGTTTGGGAATTGCTCAACCCTGAAGCTAAAACATAACAATGGTACTCCAACAAATATGTTCCTGAGCATCTGGGGATGACCTTAAACCATCAAGGTCAAATAAATCTAGTGTAACACACCAAACATTTGTCAAAGCATGTGGGAATTAATATGAAGCCTTAAGCTCAGACTAATCCATTGTACACAGCAAGGATATGCCCACAACAGCCTATGTCTGTCTGATACCAGTATTCAGCCTTTGTTATGCATGTGCTTAAGGAAATGTGGTTCTTTAGAAGGATTCATTACTTTTGATAGGATTATTTTGTTTGCAAAAAGTGAGCATTTTCATTAGGGTTGGCACTTCATTTCCTTGATATGTCTTCCATGCAAAACACAAGTTCCTGTTTATCTCAAAGCTAAAACATTTTTGTTAGATCTTAACAAGTATATGGTATGGTGTGCCACCACAAAAGTCTCAAATGCAAATGAATACACAAAATATTAGCATAATTGTTATTTTTTCATCTGTTGTACAATTTCTTTAATAAATGCTGTGGTAAGTTAAGGAACTCCAGGGACTTGTTGGTTACCATATAACTTAAAATTAGTGGATTGCACTGGTTAACAAGTCTTACATACAGTGAGTGGGCTGCACTGGTTACCATGTCTTACATTCAATGTGTGGACTGCACTGGTTACCATGTCTTACATACAATGACTGGACTGCACTGGTTACCATGTCTTACATACAATGAGTGGACTCCACTGGTTACCATGTGTTACATACAATGAGTGGACTGTAGTGGTTAACAGTTCTTACATAAAATGAGTGGATTGCAGTGTTTACAGTGTTTGATCTAGAATCGGTATGTTGCAATGATTAGCCTGTCTGACTTACAGTCAACAGATTGCAGTGGATAACATATCTGATTTACAACCAGTGGTTTGCAGTGGTTACAATGCCTGACTTACAATCAGTGGGTTACACTGGTTAGGATGTCACATTAGTAATCAAGTGGTTACAGAGGGTGGCATGTCTAACTTAGAATGAATTTGTTGCATTGGTTTGTGTGTGTGTGTGTGATTTAGATTCTTAATGTAGCTTGAACAATTTTTATGTTATATCATTGCAATGTCTGCAGACTGCAACAGTTCATGGTCATGTTTAGTGCTGGGGCATTATGCTGCAGACATGTAGAATGATGTCCTACCCAGTCACATTATCCTGACACCAGGCCAACCAGTCCTAACACTAACCTCTTAATGATGAGCGCCAAGTGAGGCAGCTGTTAGTACCATTTTTAAAAGTCTTTGGCATTGGTTAGCATGTTTGACTTAAAGAAACAATCCATGGGTTCTAGTGGTTAGCATGACTGATTTTCAATCAGTGGGTTGTAGTGGTTAGCAGTAGTATATATAAATGGGGGTTATGGACAACTGTTTTAAAGTTCAGGGAGATGGCTCATGCAGAGCAAAACCAAGTGTTTTGGATACAGGAAATTGGGTCGGGTGGTCACTCCAACAAATAAAAATGGGTGTTTTTGGACTATTCAAGGGTACACAATAATATCCATTTTTCTACACTGGAGTGACAACCCCACCCCATTTCTGTATCCAAAACCAATTTTTTCTTTGCGTGAGCCATATCCATGAACTTACAAAAGTGGTTCAGAACCCCCATTTCATATACTACTGTTAGCATGTCTGATTTACTATCGGTGGTTTGTGTTTGTCAGCATGACTGATTTACAATTAGTGAATAGTAGTGTTAGTGTCTGATTCACAATTAGTGGGCTACATTGATTTAGTGGATATTAAGACCGACTTAGAATCAGTGGCATGCTGATCTAAAACCTGACCAGACCAGTCTGGACCAGCTGCCTGTTTTCCTATCAGTGGATTGCAGATTTCAATCCTGCCTGGCTCAGCTGCTTTTTTTCCTATTGGTGGATTGCAGATTTCAATCCTGCATGGGTCTACTGCCTGTTTTCCTATCAGTGGATTACAGATTTCAATCATGCCTGCATCAGCGGTCTGTTTTCTGATCAGTGAGTTGTAGATTTTAATCCTACCTGTGCCAGCTGCCTGATTTCCTATCAGTGGGTTGCAGATTTCAATCCTGCCTGGACCAACGGCCTGATTTCCTATCAGTGTGCTGCATATTTCAATCCTTAGGGTCAGCTGCCTGATTTCCTATCAGTCGGTCACAGATTTCAATCCTGCCTGGGCCAACCACCTGTTTTCCTATCAGTGGGTTGCATATTTAAATCCTGCCTGTGTCAGCTGCCTGTTTTCCTATCAGTGGGTTGCAGATTTCAATCCTGCCTGGGCCAAGTGCATGTTTTCCTATCAGTGGGTTGTAGATTTCAATCCTGTCTTGGCCAACTGTCTGTTTTCCTATCACTGGGTTGCAAATTTCAATCCTGCCTGGGCCAGCTACCTGATTTATCATCAGTGGGTTGTAGATTTCAATCCTACCTAGGCCAGGTTCCTGATGTATCATCAATGGGTTGTAGATTTCAATCCTACCTAGGCCAGCTGCCTGTTTTCCTGTCAGCGGGTTGCATATTTTAATCCTGTCTGGATCAGATGCCATGTTGTGTATCTGGGCATAATCTATGTTGCCTTGCTACAAAATGGTATTTCATTTTCTGATGTAGTATTAATTACCAAGAAACCAATATATACTATTAAATTTAACATGATATCATCCCATTTCTGCACAAATGGTTTTTATATTTTTAATTGGAAAATAAAAATAGTTCAGCACTAAAAGCAGTTTAAAATATTGACACAAGATATATATATATATATATATATATATATATATATATATATATATATATATATATATATATATATATATATATATAGATATATATCAGACTGTATATTTCTTGCAAATGATTATTTTCAGGATTATTTTTGTTTGGTAATTTAGAAAACTTGTATCATTAAAATCCATGAGGATTTAAAAATTTGCCAACATTTTACATGCGATATGAGTTTAACACAATTTAACTGGTGATTTTGTTTTCTAGTAAAAAATGCTAAACTCAGAAGACAGTTTCAAACTGTGCAGATAAAGCACAACACAAGGAAATCCTGGAGACAGTACCATCACTAGGTTATCTGGTCCACTGTATTGACAGGCACAATTTTACATCTTTATTGCATAGGCTCTTATTAGTAGTCTATCTATCATCTGATTGAGTTTTAAAAATATAATTTATAAATCTTGTTATATATGCCAATTTATTTTTGTATATAATTCAAAGACTAATTACTTTCATTTGTGACTGCTATTTTGTTTTCACTTTCCATCATTGTATTAGTAGATTCAGTGTAAAAATCAAATAAAACATATAATAATAATAATAATAATAATAATATTTGTTTAGCGCCTAATCTTTAGAAGCTCTAAGCACTATGCAACATTAGACAACACCTATAAGATAAGAAACATATTAATATTATTACAAAAACAAACAATATGAAATTAGAAAAACCTTAATAAATAAAAAAAATGCTGAGAATATTTCAGATAGAAAACATTATTAGGTCTTTAAGTTTGTTCTTGCTGTCAAAATAAGTGAGTTTTGAAAGCCCTCTTGAATGTGATCACTGTGTCTTTGTGTCTAAGTTCAGTGGGCAATTCATTCCACGTTCCTGGGCCCTGGTATGCAAAAGAACGCTGTCCATATGACTTTGTTTTCATAGTGGGAATAATGAGTATATGATTGTCAGAAGAGGAGCATAAGTATCTTGCTGGTGTGTACACATGGGTGAGGTCAGATAGGTATGTTGGACTAGAGTCCTTCAGTGAAATGAAGCACAGAGAACAAATGTTGTGCTTGATTCTGGATCGAACAGATAGCCAGTGTATTATTAAAATTCATGAGTATTTAAGCATTTGCCAACATTTTACGTGCAATATGAGTTTAACACAAATAGTTCATATACTGTAAATGCATCAATATATGAACAGCATCATTTAACTGGTGATTTTATTTTCCAGTAAGAAATGCTAAACTGTCAGAAGAAAATGACAAATTGTGCAGATAAAACACATCACAAGGAAATCCTGGAGACAGTATCATCACTAGGTTATCTGGTCCACTGTATTGACAGGCACAATTTTACATCTTTATTGCATAGGCTCTTATTAGTAGTCTATCTATCATCTGATTGAGTTTTAAAAATATAATTTATAAATCTTGTTATATATGCTAATTTAGTTTTGTATATAATTCAAAGACTAATTACTTTCATTTGTGACTGCTATTTTGCTTGCTCTTTCCTTCATTGTATTAGTAGATTCAGTGTAAAAATGAAATCAAACATTTCCTCAAGTGGACTACAATGTTATATGGTCTTGTCCAATTACATTGGAAAATTCAATGTTCCTCATCCTCCATCTCTGTCTGTCTCAGTATAGTGGAACTATTTATACACTTGAAAATAATAATGATACAAATAATAGTAATAGTAATAATAATAATAATACAAGTATTAAGAAACATTAAGGACAATACTAATAACAACTGTAAGAAAAGAAATGTATCCCTGAATAGGGTTTTACCACATTTTATAGCAGCCCTAGCAACTTAGTTTGCATGGCAGAGAGAGAGAGAGAGATGCACCAGAAAATGGGACGAAATCAAAAGAAGAGAGAATGAAAGCCAAAATAAAATAAAGAAATGTAAAGACTCTAGATAACATCACAGTAAGGCAGACATACTGACAGAAATCAACATGTAAGCAAGACATCACAGGAAGGCAGACATAGTGACAGAAATCAACATGTAAGCGAGACATCACAGGAAGGCAGACATGGTGACAGAAATCAACATGTAAGCAAGACATCACAGGAAGGCAGACATAGTGACAGAAATCAACATGCAAGCAAGAGCAGCAGAGGGACTGAGCCCACCAAGTTTTCGGACAAAAAGTACCCCCTATCGAAAACATTTTTGATAGAAGGTCTTATTTCACAAAATAAACCCTCTATTCAGAAAACTATGATAAATAACTCTTCTCAGATGACTAGATGAGTTATTTCATGAAAAAGAACTCACTATAAAAAATATTTCTTGACCGGGGTGACGTCGACGAAACACTTGGTGGCTCAGTCCCTCTGCTGCTAGCTATGTAAAATATTTTAGGATTTCTAGTTAAAAATTGTATCCAACCCAACTCGGTATCGTGTCCGAGGATCATGTAAATTTATCGTGTGGTTTTCGTTGAGCACGACTAAAGAAATTTCTAAATTTATTAAAGTCCATATCACCGCCGCACCAAGTTCGATGAATATTTTGTAACGTGTGTGCGTCAACTCCGTTAAACACCGCGAGAACGTTACAGTTATCTCTGATCACTTTCAGAATTTGTGTATACCGTTGAGTTACATAAATCACATCGGTGTTTTTGTGCCTGCCGCGGGAAAATATCCTGGCAGGATTTGTTTGTTTGTCCAACATGATGTCGTCATACACGACTAAATTATCAATACTCCCATCGATATCATCGATACTCGGTGCTTCATTGATATCAGTTATAAATTCAATAACATCTTCGTGAAAATCACTTTGATATTCCATTATCGATTTTGCACTTTCGTTAAAATCTTTTAACACCTGATAACATCGCTGATCATCCACAGACGGGGCTATCAAATATAATTTATCCCACTTCATCCACTTCATTATCAAATTAAGTAACAACTGTGTCTTACCCGACCCAGATGGACCTATAATAATCATTCGGATTGAATTTGGTAGCACTGAGTTATGTTTGATTGGCTCTCGTCGCTTTGTCGCGGAAAAGTCAGTGATTTCCATTTAATATATCATAAAATAAATATGGATTTATACTGTGTGAAATGCCGAGCACATACCCCAACTATGGATACAACAACAATTACAACAAAAAATAATCGACAAGCGCTCACGGGCAAGTGTGAACGATGCGGTATAAAAAAATTTAGATTTATTTTAAAAAAAACGGAGGTGACATCGCAGCCAAGTTAGGAAAATTACCAGGAACACCGTGGGCTAAATACCCAGGAGAAAAACATCTTCCAGGATATAATTACTGTGGTCCAGGAACCCGACTTGATATCAGACTTGATGCTCAGGATCAACCAAAACCCGGTGAGTATCCGATAAACGCTATTGATAAGGCGTGTCATGCTCATGATGTAGCTTACCGAAGCAAGGATTTGCAACAGCGCCATCTCGCGGACGTGAAATTAATTCACGCGTTAAATGCCATCCCTGATAAATCTTTCAAAGAAATGTTAGCATCCTGGTTAATAAAATCTGCAATGAAAGGTAAATTAGCGTTAGGTACTGGTATATAATGGAGTCGATTTATTATTCCCCAAGCGGATACTGGAGAGGTAACGCAGCAATTGATAAACTTGCCAGCGCGGCATTAGTAACACGCGCGGTTGCCAAAAATTGGTTATCCCGACAGGCAATATGGCAAATTTATCTACCGCGCCCTAAACAAATTCACTTCGCGCATTTTGATGTTAGTGTACCAAATGAAGTTCATCAAGCTGATATATTATTTCTGCCACATGATACTATCCGAAGACGCACATACAAGTACGCGTTAACCATAGTTGATGTTGCCAGTAGATACAAAGATGCTGAACCGTTAACGACTAAAACAGCATCTGAGGCTGCTTCTGCGTTTGAAAGAATTTATCGGCGAGGCGGTCTACGATGGCCAAATTTATTACAAGTTGATCCTGGCAAAGAATTTCAAGGTGCAGTATCATCGTTGATGAAACAACATAACGTCGCCATACGACGAGGACACACTGAAATTCATCGTGATCAGGCAATTGTTGAGCGATTCAATCGAACACTTGCTGAGCGGTTATTTGGATATCAATACGCGAAGGAATTTATTCAAGATGCGAGATCGCGCGAATGGGTTGCAAGATTACCAAGTGTGATAACTGCGCTAAATAATGAAATTACCCGAACCACCAACATGAAATCTGCCATCGCGATCACGAAAAAAAATATACCCGTACGACGTGATTCTTCAGAACAGCCGATACTGGGTAATGTTAGAGTTAAATATTTATACGAACCAGGTGAACTTGAACGCGGTATACGAAGAGCAACTGATCCCATCTGTAGTGTTACCACACACAAGATATCCACCGTGACAAGATACACTGGCAGACCAGCAATCTATAGATTAGATTCAACTGCTCCTCAACGCGGATTCACACGTGAGCAACTTCAGGTAATTCCCGAGGACACACAATTGCCGCCAAAATCACTGAAGTGACAGCGCTGGCACTCCGACGTCGATTACACTCAAGACAGGTCAACATGACATTATCACGTGTATGACCGCGACTGTTATCTTTTCTATCTACGGTAAATTGTCTTGAATCTTTATTCGAATACTGCCATAGCATTATACAATTACAGCTCGCACAGTGATTATTCTGCTGTTGTTTCAGCGCAATGACGAAGTCATCGTCAAGATCAAAATCGCGATTATTTTTTTTGTCACTCTGTTTGTAACCGGCTAATTTTTTTCTTATTACATCGCTGTTGTTTTCATTGTTTTTATCAGTGTTTGAATGAAAATCCGAAGGATTTTTCAAGACAATTCTTCGCATTTGAGATATTCTTTTGACTCTGGACACAGCCAAGTAAACTAAGTTCGACCATTTGATTCGATCATCAACGATCCAGACAGTTGTATCAGAGATAGTCAGTCCTTGAGAACAATGAATGGTCATAGCGTATCCTAGCGTCCACGGAGATTTATTCATCGCTAGTGCATCCTCGACAGCATCGATGTCGACTAGCACAATATCATTCAGTACTAAATTCTGTTTCTCTGTCTTTCCTGGAATATCAACATCTATATTCTGTAACCGCGTATCAGCTGGTCTATAACATAACGGCGTTGGCAGCATTGGAAACTTTTTTTGTTGCAACCGAAATAGCTGCTGTTGAAGTGTGTCTCTGACTATCTTTCTACTTGCCACTATCAAATCGTCTGGTTCCCACACGCGTAAAAAGTCGCTCATCGAAGTTTCAGGAATCATCTCGCGCATAATTTCACATTGAATTTTATTCGGTTGTAGCCTGATTAGTGTTTTAAATTCTCTCAATGTTGCATCAAGTGCTCAGTAATCATTAGACACTTCCTGGTAATAATCAACAAAATTCCTCAGCCAATCATGAGGAGATGCGCCGACAAACGGAGGTGGTTGACCGTGATCGCCGCACATAATCACTGCAGTATTTTTCGTTAGCAGCCAATCAAGAAATGTTTTTAACGTTTCCAGTGGCACCGTACATATCTCATCCCAAATTATTATATCATTGATATATTTTGTGCCCATTCGCTCAGGAGTCCACACACCGCCGCTGTATTTGAAAAAGCTGTGATAAGTAAAAGAAATGACTCCTCGCTGTTTCATCTCCCTGGCAAGTCTGTGTGTAGATGTTAGCACAATCATATCTGAATTTCGAAATAATTCAATCGCTCTAGTTGTTTTACCAGACCCGCCCGACCCGTTTAAATAAACAGTTTTATGTCTGGTGATTGGATCATACACAGATGGTGCGGAAGATATTTCTGGCATCTATGATTTATAATAATTATCCTCTATTGCAACATCAGCGGATTCACAATACTCGTGCAACATCTCGGCTTTTATTCTCCACGAACTCCATTCAACTCCGCCGCAGAATTTCATTATACCGGTCAGTGATTCTGAATATTTTTTATCGATATAAAATGAATCCGTGGCAACTCTAACTGCCATACCAGTGTGGTATGGGTCAGGAAATCGATTTACCATCGATAACAAATTTATAGAAACATAAGCCAGCATTGAAGATCTCAAATGTGTGTATTGAGGCGATTCTCCGTCGATATAACTTACAATTGTGCCCAACTTTTTCCCGTCGGACAAGAACACATCCTCCCTGTTACAAAATATGTCTCTGGCAACCGCGTCGGCGATTATAAAATCCAATTCAGCTTCATCGATAATCAACCGCGAGTGATGAATTTTATGATCAAATGCTGCATCCTGAGTAAATTTACCGATTATTCTTCGTCCAAGATCTTTCGCTGTGCTTTCACTGTTTTTGAGTTTAATCTTGAGAATTTCAGGAGCTCCTTCGCGGATAGCATCGATAGGAGTTTCTGGACGTGCTTGTGTCCATTCTTCGATAACTTCATCGAGAGTTACACGTTCTGGTGTTGGTAACCAAACTGAGGTCTGCTGTCGATAACATATGATTGCTTCACTGACGGTCAACGACAACAGCATGCCGCTGTCAAGCATGTATCGCAATAACATTATTGGTACCCAGCGCTTTTCAACGAAGTGCCTGCCAAACCAAACATAACAAATCTGATGAAGTCCCGCGGCGAACACAAACGAAGTCACACGAGCAAATCCTGTCAAATCAAAATCGGGTAAACTGCCGTTTACGGCGACTCGTGTCATCGAGTTCGTGGGATGTCCGAATCGCTTAAAGTATTCGCGGCACTCGCCGTTCCCGAGAAAGCTTCATGGGTAGCAGGCAATCATATCCACGGAAATCATATCCCGGTAGTCATATCGGGTATTCCATAACCCGCCATGACCATACTCGACACAACTTAATTGTATATCCGAGAGAAACTGACTTCGGGTTGGTCTCCACGAATTTCTTTCTCTGGCGGCGTGAGCGGCAACACTTGGAACTGTAAAACAATTAACCAATAACTGCTCTTCGCTAGCATTTCTCATATACGTTTTTGCGAGTTTTTTCATTTCCTGGTGCAACGATTCCGTCCGGTATAATTCTCCGTTCGGTCTCACAAATTGATCATAGTCGCCATCTTCAGAGCTCCTAAATAACCACACCGACACAGGATCGGTTTTACTCAGCGCGTAAATAACCTCGTATATGTTTCCGCGATAAAACTTGACAACACGATCTCGTGGGAATATTGTAACCGCATCAGTCCACGCGTGCGAATTATGATCAATAATTTCAATCGGTGTTCCTGACTTTTTATAATGCTTCGAACTGTATAATATTTCTCCGGTTAGTGTTTTTACTGTTATTGAACATTTTAATTTACTTGATAGCGCAGCAACATCATTTATTGTTGCCCCGGTATTCTTAACCGATTCACCCCATGATGTTATTTTTTCACGTCGCAAATCGGTTAAACCGTTTCCTCGTTTTGCGTTTTTAAAATGTTCCGTTACTCGTTCGGCTACACAATTCAACACCGTCGAAGTTTTCATCGGGGTGAGTTTATGAATTTTTGGTTTTTTTACCGGGTATATTCCATAAATGACTGCGGTTACAGGATACGATCGAGCGTAATATGGTATATCAATCCCGGTCAGCATTCCTGGTTTGGAGTCGCTACTTAACAGAGCGGTCTTTCCGTTAGCAAGAACAGGGTCAAGTTTGTCACGGATAATCCACTCATTGGAATCTACCTTCACGATAAATTTTATTCTGAAAAAATATTTCTTTTTACGTTGATGAAAATCAATATAATCAATAATTGTTTTTGCTCGGGCATCAGTCATTGTAGCATCGATGATGACCTCATCACCGAAGAAGAGTTCGTCAATGATATTAACGTCGCGGATAATTTTAAATGTCGACCATACATGAAAGGCGCCGTCGTCGCGGAATTCCCTTTTACCCTCGTTGATAATATTAAACAGATCAGTTAGATGCCGTCGTCGTGGATCGGGGTTTAGCCTGTCAAGATCGAATCTCCCAGCGGCGGATAATTTCGAAAACTCCTCCATGTTATATTTAAGACAAATATTTAAATACAAAATATTGTATATACAATGAACAACTGCAAGTGGTTAAAGGTTGGATCTGTAACAGTCTGTGGTAAGTCCTGCAGGAAGGAATTCTGCGGTGAACATATACAGAGCATCAAGCGAGGAAGCACAGGACCTATTCCCTGCCTGCGATGTGGCATTGGTGTCAGAGATAAAACACAATTATGTGCGGGGTGCGGGGGGAAACGATACCGTGAACTCAAGCGATATTACAATAAAAACAATAACGGAGACGCGCTAAAATCCGAAAGTGATTATATAACTAGGTTTTCAGACAAATTATAAATTAGACAAATACATGAAGTATATATGAATCAAGAATTTGTCCGGCATCCAACCATCAAGAATTATGAAGCATCACGTGAGCAAATAGTGAGAAATAGCAGGTTGGAAAAACCAGTTGGTAATGTTCAAAATTCTGGTTATCTAAGATTTAATGCTGGAGGGAAAAAATATTATAATCACAAGATTGTGTACGAGTGTTTCTTTGGGATAATCAAAGACGGTCTTGTAATTGATCACAAGGATAATAATAAACTTAATAACTCTCTTCAAAATTTGCAAGCCATTACTCCAAGTGAGAATTCTGCACGAGGTAACACTGGCAAATTTGCAAAAATCCCCAGAGCTGTAAGATCTCTCAACAAAAATACTAATAAAGAAAATATATTTCGCTCAATGAACTCAGCTGCGAAGTATTTTGGTATTCACCCCCATTCGGTTCATCGTGTCGCAGAGAATATTATCAAATCAACTTTTTCAAGTAAGTTTGATAGCTGGATTATATTTTCCTATGTGGATAACTCTGCAGCGACTATGTGAAAATCAATGATGCAATTATGTCCCTGTTGTCACCTTGACTTTGTCAACAGCGCGCTATAACACTTTACAGGTAACAGCAGACGATTTTCTGCACAAGGAAGTAAATAATTTCCCTTGACGCTATCAGGTGACAGCGTAAGAATGATTTTATCTTCTGGATTTTATCAGGCAAACTTGTATTTATCTTTTTTTTCACAGACAATATCGCTATTTTATTACACTTGTTTGGATTTATGGTTCGTCTGTAGTTTCCACACGATAATATTTAAGAAAATACGTTTTAAACAAATCACGTTGAGTTATTTCTGAACTTTCAGGTATCAGTCAGTTTATATACGATATCGTCCCGATACCATATTGGGGTTTCGAAACCCAACGAAGTTGCACGACTTTCTCCGTTATCGCCCCGTTCCGCGGTGACCTTTTACCCCAAAACAGGGTTGATTTTCGGGGGTGGGTGTGCAACTTGTTGGATGTAGAATATAACCCCGCATCTGTCTGTGTTGTTTGTACCGTCCTAGGATAAGTTATGTTTGTGCCGTCTTAAGATAAGTTATGTTTGTACCGTCTTAAGATAAGTTATATGTTTGTACCGTCCTAGGATAAGTTATATATACAATTGTAACTGCTGTAAATAGCTTCTACTGCTGTAAATAGCTTAAATAGCTTCTACTGCTGTAAATAGCTTCTACTGCTGTAAATATTGTAAATACTATATGTTTGTGCCGTCCCTAGGATAAGTTAGAATTAAGTACTAGGATAAGTTATGTGTTATGTGTTGTCCCCATATGAGCCTTGCTAGCATATCAAATGGTAAGCAAATGGGGAATGTCTCGTCGTTCGCAAACACACCCTCTGGGCTTTCTAGACTGTTATTTGATAGTTTAGGAGCTCATATCGGGGTAGTGTTTCCGCTCCCCTCCTGAGTTTGGTAGCCTATAAGCTAGAAGCTCAGGAGATGTGATGCTTTTTTATTTTAAAGATATAAAAATAAACATAAATATGAATCGAGAAAATATCAATAATGTGATTGATGCTATTAAAAAATTAGAAAAACAAGGATTTAAAATATTACTAAATGTTGAAACTATTCTGTCAGATTTTGAATCATTATACGAAGCTAAATGCACAGGGCGTTATATTCTTCCTGCTCAATATCGATTCATAAAGATGATCCAAAATAATTTGTATAAATCACTGGCCAGCGTAGCGGAGACACAAATAAATGAATTTGTTCCACTGTCTCGTGCAATCGAAAAGATCGGGCTGGCACTGGCAGCTGAGTATGAAACAAAGAAGATAATTAATAATCGGGTCCGAAAATTAAAGCATTCTATGTCCCTTGACAGCGTCAAGGATGAAAATCCAGAGAATTTTGAAGTCAATGATAGCTTCGTCACTGACGAGGAAGTAAATACCTCCCCTTGATTGCATTACTTGGAAGTGAAATCGGGTACCTAGAAGTGAAATCGAAAGTAAAAAAAAGTAATATTTATTTTTTACTGTGTAAATTATGCAACTGTCCGATTTCTTTGGTTTTCATAGCAAAACCTCTATCAAATCGAGGAAAATGAACAATTTCTTTGATTTTCATAGCAAAATACCCCTATGAATCTGTGACTTTGGACTGTTTCTCTGGTTTTTACTAGCAAATACCCTATGAAAATCAGCGAAATTGTCAGTGGTAAAAAAAATGTGTATATTTTTAAAGACAATCCTAAAGGATTTTCACTGCAGTATTTTATCGAGATGATCCCGTGAAATGCACGAGTGAACATAATTAAGGATTTGGTCTGCGTCACAATTAATCATCGTGATATTGTTTTCGCGGAATTGCTTCAGCTGAAAATCTGTCAGTAAAAAATCATCATTGCCGTACTTATCGATGACTATTTTAACATAACCCGGTAAATGGTTTCCGGTAAATATTTTTCGGATGAATTCTTCAAGCGCGCGCTTGTCAACGATGGAACATTTCACGTGCTGATACATACTATATTTTTTTTATTATTTAATATAATTTATTACGACAGTGCTGTCGCTGATGGTGATGTCTCTAGCGTTTCCCACAGTGCTATCATCGTCGTCGTTGTCACTGTCAATAAAATCACTGTCAGAGAGATCTTCATCACTGACAATAAAATCACTGTCGTCGGAAACATTGTGTTTCTACGCTAGCGTCAGAACTGTCAGAGATTTTCATCATCATACTTCTGGTAATTCGAAGATTTTTTGGACATTATTATGATATGATATTATTAATTGAAAGTCCCTGAACAATCTACGACTTCACCAGCAGATTAATACTAACCGTCTCGCCACGTAGGTCCAAAAGTCTACCCTGTTGGTCGGTGACTCTAAAATTCATCCTTGTCAGCGTCGGACTCAAACACCGCAGAAATACTGGATTGATTGGTTCTTGCACAATCAAAAACCCAGGTGGTTCTCTAGGAGTAAATGAGTATAGTATAAACCCTTGCTGGGCTTGATTTGATACTGTTGTGTCTATGTTGTAACTGCCATCAATTTTTGCGTCACATACAAGATTGTCCGCGACGACATCAGTGATATTTACGATGCCGGGAGAAATATGTCGGCCATCACCGCTGGTGGAATTATCGTGTCTGAGGATAGTTGGCGGTGGCAATATTCGTTTGTGTTGTGCAAGTATGTCATCGAAGTGCTCATCGACGATATCAGTGACGTATTTTCGTAGGATGACCGGGGAAACGTATCCTGGAAATTCGGTAGTTCAGCTTCGCTCAGCGAGTACTTATCCAAAAAATTGTTGTTTAATGATGGAGCTACTGTTAGTTACTACCTGAATCATTCGTTGGTTAATATATTCCATATCTGCGCCAATCTGATTTAATATTTCGATTTGCTTAATAATTTCTCCACGTGAACCTGTTACATCAGAAAGATGTTCTTGGAAGCGTTGCCGTAGATGCGCTAGTTGCGCGCGGTGCGCCACATTAATAGTTTTAAAAAATTCAGTAATTTCGCTCAGATAAACACGAAATCCTAATCCCCTCACCCCCGTTGGATATGTTGTATGAGTAAAAGTCCACACAATATCTCCGCCGTCGCTAAGAGGCGGGATACACCTATCCACCGTTGCACCTTTTATATTATCCAGACGCAGCCTATAACCCGGTGTAATTCCGTGATATGACTTCGCGTCAGTGATATAATCGGATTTTTCGGGTGCAGGGGGTGGTATCGGTGGTGCCGGTGGTGGATTTTCAGGCCATCCTAATACTGTTCTGATTGAACTGTTATAAATGTCTACGTGGTAACCCGGCGTTAAGATTTCGATGACCGTTGACAGTGTTGGCTCGTGTGCAGTTATATTGATTTTTGATTCCTTTCCGGTGATACGCTTCATTTGACGCTGTATTTCTTTGTTGGCTTCTTCTATCTGATAACTCCCAGTGGGTAACGCAATGACGTTCCAATGTGGTATGCCGTCAGCGATATTCTGATACGAAAAAACAAATGAGTTATTCGGCGATTGTCCTTGAAATGATGTCGACCTGATATTGGGCCAAATGTGATATATTCGTAATTGTGCCAGCTCGATTTCTTTTACTGGAATTGCAGTTGGAAAGTCTATGTTAAGCTTTGGCTGCGTCGAAGATATTGTTATCATTGATGTTTTTACCGGAGCTGTATTCGCGGCTATCTCTTGAAGTATCTCCGTCATTATTTATCTTCATCGTTTTCAAATTAAGATTCTTTGCGCGCTCGTAATCGTTGTATATGCTAGATATCATCGTAAATTCAGAATCTGATATTGTTGTATCGTCAAGGCTGGATGATATCAACGAGGACAATTTCGAGTAGGCACTGTTGGCCGCGTTGTTTAACTTTTCATATTCGTGTAATTTTTTTTTTGCAATTATATTAGCAACTCCTGCAATCGTCGTTGAGGCTGAAATTGTGATTGTAATCGCGATTGCAGTTGTCACTGGTGTCAGCGCTGATAATAACACCCCAGTAGATGCAACTACCGCGGATACCGAATACACTATTGTGTCTAGCACGGTTACACGCCGTTTGTATTTTTTTATTTTTATTGCATATCTGTCTATGGCGTTCTTAACGTTAACTGCCATTCGCGCACTTGATCATATCTGTATTGCTGAGCGCCTAATGACAGTGTTGTCGTTGATGCCATTTTATTAATTTACGCGGTGACCAATTGAGGTGTTTCTGCGACGAATTCCAAACACCACCAGTAAGATGTTGCGGTTAATTTCTTGTCTGCGGCTTCCAGTATAAATATTTCTTCGGTTCCGCTGTTTAATATGATAGTCACAACCCCGGAATATTTGTCAGTGGAATGTCTCCAGGGATATGTTGTGAAGATTTCAAATTTAGCGGCGGAAAACACAGACAGTCTATACACACCAGTAGCTGTTGCTGTATATTTGATAGTATTATTTTGTCGGGACCATGTTGCGAATCCCGATGATACCGTATATACGATGTTGGTGATATGCCCGGGGGTAACTCCAGTGGGGACTTTAATCAGACTGGTTTTGTTAACGATCTCAGGAATTCCCGGTACGATATCCTGCTGTGTTTGTTTGATCGTGTCAATGTCGGTCTTGATTTCAGAAAGTTTTATGTCGATGACTAGAGGAACCCCAAAGAACTTATCAATGGATTCATCAGTTTTTTGAAAGTTTCTTCGAAAACGCGCCCACGTGAACATCATACTCTGCCCGCAACGTGGCTAGTTTACCGTCAATTTTGTCTACGTATTGTTTGTTTGCGGCATCTTCGGGGGATGTTGGATCTCTTAGCACGGTTATTTTATTTTCGTTCATGTTGAGTTCACCTGTCATTGTATCACCGGTCTTTGTTACACGTCCCCCTGCGACTTTTCGTGCATCATCTCGCAGCATCGCAATTGATATCGACGAATCTTTGATTCTGCCGCTGTCAGTGAATACAACGATGTTGTCCGTGACAGCTCCAATAACCCTGCGAATTATGTCATTCCACTTAATGTTACTGGTTCTTAGCTTGCCGTGCCTGTCCTGAAAAATTACAACCTCATCTAGATCTATCCCGGTCAGATTTAAAAGATCATCAATTTCATCTTTGGTCGCATACTTTGATAAATCGATATCTTTTTTTTTCTTCCTTTGTTCTGCTTGATCTTCCGTAAATATCAACCATTATTAGTTACGTGGTTGTTTAAAATCACATCTGTGGTGTATTCATGCACGACTTTGTGCGGAGGAGTTTTTGGGTGTTTTGTTATCGCGGAAAGAACGTTTAAAACCTCCTGACCACAAATGGGAGGATCAATCAGTGTTTGTGTTGGTAACGTTGATTGCCAAACTGGAATGTTGGAAAATCTTTGGACGTGTCTGAAAAACTCAACTGGCGGTGCTAAACCGTACGAGTCAAAATAGATAATTCCACGTGGATCGATCGCGTAAGCAACCCAGTGAGTTCCAGGACCTTCCTTGTTGTCGAGATTAATAATACCGGTTTCTGTGCTATTCGGTCGTGCTGGTAATTCATCTGGCATAAATACACCTCTGAAATTCTTTATACGTAATTGTTTAACAGCATCAAGCAAATCAAAATTTGACATCGGAGTGAAAACACTTAGAACTTTTTGGGGTACCATGACGCCGGAGTTCCCGGTAGTCTTAGCCCTGATCCCCTCTTTTTTTGTATTCTCGCCCTGTGGCTTTCTTTAGTGCCATTCCAGCAGCGGTTCCAACAGCCCCTAACGCGGCTGCTTTTGCGACTGCGGAAGCAGCAATAGCTATCAGTGCTGGTATCGCGACGAGAAGAGGAAATATTCCACCGGTTTTAACCATATCTTTGACCGCGGCTGGAGAGAGATCAAGTCGAACTCCAGTCGTTGCTTGCTTCGCTTTATTGAAATGTTTTAGTTGGGTTTTAGTTAATGACAGTTTGTTTGAACCACCCGCTAGCTGATCGTGTTTTAGTGTTATTGATGTCCCACATGTGCTCGCGTTCTTCGATTGTAATTTCTTCACCTGACCCGGAGTCAGAGTGACATTAACATGATTGTATGACATTTTATTTAATACGATACTGATCTAATTGCATTGTTAAAGCAATGTTACAAGTTTTCCACTGGTGCATCGATGACTCTCATTCGGCCGCCAACACCTTCAAGTAACATTGCTTTATCGGAAAGTATGACCGCGACGGCTCTGTAATTAGCTATAGCTGCTACGTTTCTATTTACGGTAGCCCTAAAGTGAATATCAACGACAGACTGTCTGCTTAGATCAAGATGCTCCAGCGAGAAGTAATAGATTGGATAATGAGATGTAAAATCCAATTGTGATATTTGCAAACCAGTGTCGATGTTTAGGTCGCGCGCTAGATATTTTGTCAATCGTTGATATGCACGTGCAACATGGTTGTTACCAAAATTTAGCATTATGTTCTCGGATGGTTCCTGATGTCCGTTTATTCTCAGAGAAACGTCAGTGATACCAAGTTGATCAAATATCATATGCGAATGTGTTTGATCGTTTAATCGTGCAACACTCTGAAGAGCAATGAAAATATGTCGCGGCGCTGCAACTCCCTGCTGTGATGCTATATGCCAGGTAAATGAACCATTGATGGTACTTTGAATACTATCTGTGGTTGTTGTAAGCCACGATAGCAGCGTTTTACCACCTTGATCCATAAAAGAAAGCAGTCGCTGTTCTTCGGCAATTGCAGGAGTCATTACCGGCATCCACAGTGATAGTTTTGTTATTAATACCTTACCAGCATCACCAGCACCAGCACCAGCTTCTCGCCATAGCGCATCATTGTCGTCGCCTTTTCTAGCAAGCACGACTGTATGTTTTGCTCCGAAAATTACCTTTCTGACATCTCGGCAAAATCCAAAGATATGCGACAGCGGAATCGCACAAGAAAATTTTTACTATCTCCGCTCAACATCAATTTACGCGCGGCGAAACCCAAATTAAAATTTGCATTAGCACCATGAACCACCGGATTCACATCAGCGTCAGCGTTGGCGGCAAAGTTTCTTGGTCGTCTAATATTATACTGATCACTGTCGGGATGATTAGAAGTGTCCTTGGCAAACATCATTGATGGACCAGCTGATCTTGTATAATCATCAGAATATCTTGCCAGACCAATTATTGTTGTAGCAACATCGACATCCTTCTGAACTGATTCAATATTTTTTCCATCAATCATGTAGGTAGCACTATCAAACAAGGCCATAATTCCGTTATTGACAAAACCGACTTTAAATGCAGTCGCGTAGTCTGTGTTATCGGTTTAATTAATTTCACCTTCTATTTCAATAAATGCTTCAGCGGGCAGGAAATATCTACTGGTATCCTGAACCTGAAGTTCAATTCGTTCTCGTTTATTTGGTTCTCGTGCGTCATAAGAGTAATACTGATAATCACGCACCGATTCATTTTTGAGAACCGGTTCGTCTATGACGAATGCTGGGTCGGATTCCCGTTTGAACATTTTATTGTAAAAGTCATCGTCTACAACGAAGACCACTTCCCGCGACCAAACTTGTGTTTATTTGTTCAGGAATTTCGTTGACTAGCGCGGCTAGCTTTTGATTTGCGGCTTCATTTATTACTTTACTGACATCCGCTGGCATGTCTACGGTGGCTGGTAATTTTACCGGCGGAGGTTTTCTACGTATCAATCGTGCTAGTCTATCCTTGACTGTCGTGAATGCTTTACCGGCAGCGCTACCAGCAGCGCCAATAGCTTTATCTTTAATAACAGCAATGGCTTTCATCGATAATTGTTTTGCGATCGGTATTGCTTTAGGTGCCATTCTCGTAAATAAACCTTGAACAACATCGCCGAATCCGTCTCCATAAGTCATTCTGTATACTGGCACTCGTGAATTTACAACCCTGACCATGACTGGTCTACGATGAGAATTGTGTACTATCATTTTATTTAATTGTTATTTCTCTAATCGCTATCGACGAGTTCATCAATAAGTTCCCGATAGATGTGAGTATCCATGATACCGCCGCGAAATAATCGCTGACAGATATCAGCTGCTTCATTAATTATTTCTGGTGAGTTATTTCCAGCTCGTTTTCCTCCGATGAGAACTTCTAGCCGTGATACACCATTGATGATATTATCAGGGCAAACAGCTAGACCAGATCCGGTTTTTGGTTGTTGTCTTACAATTCTTGGGGCTAAAACATCTTGCGGTAAACTTCCAGGAGATGTTGTTAAACCAATTATCGGCGACCTAGTTGGCTCGGATTTTTGACGACGTGGACTTTGTTCAGATGCAACCTCATACTCACCTAACGGGACTAGGTCAGTATCTATTATTTTCGGCCGTTGTTGTTGTAAAGGTGTAGAAGGTTTCTGCTGGGAGGATTCTAGTTGTTTTACATGTTCGTTATAAACTCTTTTTACTTCTTCAAGGAGACCTCTGTATTCTAAATCATCGTCTCTGGCTTGTTTTTTGTTTTTATGTATGCGATATATCCATTCAATAAAATTATCATCATTCACGTTTTCAAAACCGGTTTTAATATACTAGATTTATTAAACATACCAATTAATATTTTTCTTGGCAATTCTTCTCTTGTAGTATTTCTAATATCTTCAGCAAAACCCTCCCTAAATTTTGCAATCAGTCCAGTATTTTCCTTTATTAGTTTGGACGCGAGTTCAGTACGAATTTGCCCAATACCTTCAAGTATTTCTTCGCCGACGGGTGGAGGTTGAGCTGCAGCTATATCAGTTGGAAGATCTCGTAAAATCTTTTTTGTTTGTTTGGTTCTTCTAGCAATCTTTTCAGTTTGCTCAGCGGTTTGTTTTAACACTGGAAGAATACCCTTTTCATCTCCCAATAAAGCTTCTTTGGTGACCGCCGCAGCCTTCTCGGTAGCTGTTGTAATGGGTTTAAATAATTCTTCTGCACCTGTTGCAAATTCAACTTGTGCCAGCTGACGTGCTTGTAATTTTTGTCTTACACTATCTCGTACAGGAAGAAATTTTTTTATTGCTTCTAGTCGCTCTCGAGCTTGTCTAGCAGAATGTGCTTCTCCAATGTTGGCCATTATTGTTAACTTAAATTTTTAATTCACAACAGAAATCCTAAAATATTTTACATAGCTAGCAGCAGAGGGACTGAGCCACCAAGTGTTTCGTCGACGTCACCCCGGTCAAGAAATATTTTTTATAGTGAGTTATTTTTCATGAAATAACTCATCTAGTCATCAGAGAAGAGTTATTTATCATAGTTTTCTGAATAGAGGGTTTATTTTGTGAAATAAGACCTTCTATCAAAAATGTTTTCGATAGGGGGTACTTTTTGTCCGATAACTTGGTGGGCTCAGTCCCTCTGCTGCTGCAAGACATCACAGGAAGGCAGACATACTGACATAAAGCAACATGTAAGCAAGCCAATATAAATCAGAGAGGAAGACAAAAACCTCTTTATTTAATTAATACTAGCCAGTCCAGTGGAAAATCCCATCCAAAACAATGTTGTGTGTTATCCTGAGGCATATCACATTTGAACAATTCTTGACAGTTTGACAATGTTAAATGAAATGACTTTGAAGATGTGATCATTATGTTAGTCCCCTGGTTACCATTGGCACCATGCACAGTAAAGAAATATTGAGTAAAGCAGCCATATCTTGCTTCAGCAGCAACAGTTCTTTGAATTAAGCAATAGTAATGGCAAAAGAATTAAGGTTATGGTAACATAGCAAGCACCGGACTGAAAGTCTAAAGGATGAAAGTGTATATTTACATCATCATTCTCCACGTAATTTTCAATAAGTATAACCTGATTCATTATATATAATGTAAATCCATTATTGCATCATTAATGTAAGATATCACTGATTTTAATTTGCTGTAAGGATAAACAGATTATTATGGAAAGCAGCAGAGAGGGTGAACAGACCATAGAATTCCGACAAAACAAATAAAACAAACAAATAAAATCATCTCGTAGAAAGGTCAAGATTTTACAAATGAACTTTTCCTTGAGATGTTTTTATTTCTGCAATGACCGATTGTACTAATAAAACCTCAGTTCGAAATAGTATCTGAAAAAATAAAGTACTCTACGTGTTTATTTATTTCTTGTTTATTTTTTTGACGACCAACGTTGGTAGGTACCCTCTCTGCTGCTCCTCTTCTGCTGATATTAATTAAATTATTATGTTATAATAAAATGATACATCCAGAATCTCATACTGCAAGAACAGCTCGAGAACGATTAGAAGCAATTAAAAAATTTCTTCCTGTCAAAGACTCATTTAGAAAAAATCTACAAGCGCAGCAAGAAGCAAAAGTTGAGTATGAAGAAGACACTAAAAAACTGTTTAAACCCGTCACTGCAGCTACTGAGAAAGTTGCAACTGTCATCAAAGAAGATCTTCTTCCGGTATCAGAAAAAATAGCAAGAAGAACTAAACAGGCAAAGAAGATTTTACGAGACCTTCCAACTGACATAGCTGCAGCTCAACCTCCACCTGTTGGTGAGGAAATACTTGGAGGTATTGGAGAACTTCGTACTGAAGTCGCCGATGTGAGAGAAAAACTTGCATCTAAATCCAAATCAGGAGGAGAGAGCTTAAAATTAATTGCAAGATTTAACGAAGGAGTTGTTGAGGAAATTAGAAAAACTGAAAGAGAGAAATTACCTGAGATGATATCAAAAAATATATCTAATAAATCTAATTTTTTAAAACCCTTTTATGGAAAAACAAATGATGATGATTTCATTAAATGGATATATCGCGTATATTACAATAAAAAACAAGCTAGAGGTCAAGAATTTAAAAGATTTAATGAAGAAGTAAATAGACTTAGAGGGAGACGGGAACAACTAGGACAAGGAGAGTCCTCCCAGTATCAGCTTCCTCCACCTCTGCAACAAATAGAACAACAGCAATCTTCTTCGCCGCAGCAAAGGTTGAAGTCGGAAATTAAAAAGGCTAAAGAGTCACTTAAATCATACTCCTCGAAGAAAATTCCTTCACCTTTACGTAAAATTTCTGCACCGGATATAACATTTGCACCGATAGATTCACCACATGGATTTCGAGAAGGTGACTCACCCCCGGCCACCACTGAAGTACTTACTCCGGTAATGCAACCACCAGTATTTAAAACACCTCAAGATGAACCTAAAACAGGATCTGGTTTATGTCCTGATAATATCATCAATGACGTGTCACGGTTAGAAGTTCTCATAGGAGGAAAACGAGCTGGAAATAATTCACCAGAAATAACCAATGAAGCAGCTGATATTTGTCGGCGACTATTTCAAGGTGGTATCATGGATATCGGCGTTTACCGAGAACTTATTGATGAACTTGTTGATGACTAGTTGTTAGATAAATGGTAAATAAAATAAGATGATTGTGCATGATAATCATCGTAAACCCACACAGGTTAGAGCGGTAAACTCACGATTACCAATCTATAGTGTTATTTACGGAAATGGACTTGGTGATGTCATTCGGGGATTATTTACAAGGATAGCTCCAAAAGTAGCACCTGTTGCAAAACAATTATCGATGAAGGCTATTGATATTGTTCGTGATAAAGCTCCTGGAGCAATTGTCAATGTTGCTGGTAAGGCGTTCTCGGCGATCAAAGAAAGACTAGCACGATTATTGCGACGAAAACAACAACCACCGGTGAAACTGGCAAGTACTGAGGTGATGCCTGCAGATGTTAGTAAAATAATAAATCAACCTGCAAATCAAAAACTAGCGGCGATATCTGAAGAAGCAGAAAAAAATATAACAGCAAATTTAATAGCAGGAAGTGGTCTTCGTCGACGATGATCATCATTTGGAAAAATGGTAACTATAATAAAAATGTTCAGGCGCGAATCAGACCCAGCATTTGATATGGAGGCACCTGTCCTTAAGTATGAATCTATTCGTGATTATCAATTTTATTCTTATGACGCAAGACTACCAAATCAGCGGGGGAGAATCGAATTACAGGTTCATGATACAAGTAGATATTTCTTGCCCGCTGAGGCATTTATTGAAGTAGAAGGTGAACTTGTAAAGGAGGATAATACGGCATATGGTGCCAATCTGCGTATTGGTTTTGTCAACAACGGGATTATGGCGTTGTTTGATAGCGCCACATACATGATTGATGGAAAAAATATTGAATCAATTCAGAAGGATGTTGATGTTGCTACAACAATAATTGGTCTGGCGAGATATTCTGACGACTTTACAAGATCAGCCGGTCCAACAATGATGTTTGCTAAGGATATTACCAACAACGCTGATCATATCAGGTATGCTAAAATACTAACACCAGTAGGTACTGCAGTTGATCCACAACCAGTTGCTGATGGTCCTGAATACGCAGCCAGACCAGCTGCTGCTTTTGATATTGTAAAAGATGATAGCGTGACTTTCAACTTAGGATTTGCAACACGCCAAGCAGCGTTGTCAGGAAATAATAGAAATTTTTCATGTGCAATTCCACTGTCTCACATCTTTGGATTTTGCAGAAATGTTAGAAAGGTCATCTTTGGAGCTAAACACACAGTTGTGCTTGTAAGAAAAGGTGATGATAATGATGCAATCTGGCGAGGTTTTGCTGTTGATGACGCTGGTAGAGTAAATATATCGAAGCTTTCATTGTGGATGCCAGTAATGACTCCATCTATTACTGAAGAACAAAAATTACTCTCTTTTATGGATCAAGGCGGTAAATCATTGCTATCATGGTTAACAGTAACCACAGATGCTATTCAAAGTAATGTTAATGGTTTATTTACATGGCATATAGCATCACAGCAAGGTGTTTCTGCACCACGACATATTTTTATTGCGCTGCAAGATAATGCTAGGATAAATGATCAAGAACGTTCACATATGATATTTGACAACCTTGGAGTTAATGAAGTTTCCTTACGGATAAATGGACATCAAGAACCGGCTGAGGATATATTGTTAAATTTTGATCAAAATCATGTAGCGCGCGCATATCATCGTTTAATGTCATTCATGGGACGTGATCAAAATATAGATACTGGGTTGCAAATATCACAACTAGATTTTAAAAAATTGTACCCGATTTATTATTTTTCGTTGGAACATCTTGATTTATCCAAGCAATCTGTCGTTGATATACACTTTCGAGCTCGTGTTACTAACCCTCCTCCTGATATACCCGGTCCACCTCTTATTCGAGGCACCTACAGAGCGATCGCGGTCATACTTAGCGACAAGGCCATGTTACTTGAAGGTGGTAGTGGTCGAATGAGGGTCGTTGATGCACCGGTGGAAAATATTTAATCGTGTTATTTAGAAAAATATCATTTATATAAAAATGTCGTATAGTCATGTTAATGTTACTCTGACCCCCGGTCAGGTAAAAAAGCTTCAATCAAAAACCGCCAACAAATGCGGAACTAAAATATCACTAAAACGAGATCATATTAGTGGTGGTCCAAACAAATTATCGCTGACAAATAATCAGATTAAACATTTCAATAAAGCCCTAGAATCAAAAACTGGAGTTCAATTTCATCTCTCCCCGAGCGCCATCAAAGACATGGTTAAAACCGGTGGTATATTTCCACTAATTGCGGCCATTCCGGCATTAATAGCTGCAGCTGCTCCAGCCGTAGCAAAAGCGGCCGCGTTAGGTGCTGTTGGAACAGCCGCTGGAATGGCACTAAAGAAGGCAACAGGGCGAGGATACAAAAAAAAGGGGCGCGGCTTAAGATTACCGGGATCTCGTTGGGGGAGAGGCCTAAGGCTTCCAGGATCATTTCGTTAGACGTTCCAGCATCAAATTTTGATTTACTTAATGCCGCTAAAAAATTAAAAATATCTGCCTTTAGAGGTGTTTTTATGCGAGATCAATTACCGAAACAACCAAACAAACTAGAAACAGGTATTATTAATCTCGATGAACGTTCCGGACCCGGTACTCATTGGGTATCATACGCGGTTGATCCGCGTGGAATTGTTTATTTTGATTCGTACGGGTTAGCTCCACCTGTTGAATTTATCAAGTATGTCGCACCACTCCACGCAACAACCAGAGGTTCCAAAGTTTGGTATTCAACGCTACCCACACAAACAATGACAGATCCGCCAATATGCGGCCGTGAAGTAATTAATGTACTCGACGCTATATCAAAATCATCCAGGCCGCCACATAAAGTCGTGCACGATTATACAAGCAACCGATTTGTTGCGCGTAAGGCGTTTTAAACAACGGATCTTATATAATGGTTGACATCTACGGAAGATCTTCTACTAGTAAGAAAATAAAATCCGACGTTGATCTGTCGAAGTATGCGACCAAGGATGACCTTGCTGATATCATGAACCTATCTGGAGTTGACCCAGATGAAGTTGTTATTTTTCAGGATCGATATGGTAAACTAAAAACCAGCAATATCAAATGGAATGATATAGTCCGGCGAGTACTCGGTGCAATTACGGATAATATTCCCGTGTTTACTGACGGTGGTAGAATCAGAGATTCAAGTATGTCACTTAAAACCATCAGAGATGAAATTGCAAAAAGTGTTGCTAATCGCGTGAGAAACACCGGTGACACAATGACAGGTGAACTTAGCATGAACGGGAACAAAATAGTAGCTGTAACAGCTCCAAAATCTGACAACGACGTCGCAAACAAACTATACGTCGACGACGTGGATGGAAAACTATCCACGCTGCGGGCCGAATATGATGTTCACGTAACCGGTTTTACAAGGCTTCGAAGAAATTTTCAGAAAACCGATGATGCCATAAATAAGTTCTTTGGAACTCCTTCCGTCATCGATATAAAACTTTCTGATATCAAAAGTAACCTAGACACGATCAAACGAACACAGCTAGACATCGTAGCGGGAATTCCTGAGATTATCAAAAAAACCAGTCTGATTAAAATTCCAGCTGAAATAACTCCCGGGCATATCACAAACATCGTATGCACGGTATCATCGGGATTTGCAACATGGTCAAAACAAAATAATACTATCAAATATACCGCAACAAGCACTGGCGTGTACAGGCTGTCTGTGTTTAGTGCTGCAAAATTTGAAATATTTACAACGTTTCCATGGCGTCATTCCACCGACAGGTTTTCCGGGGTTGTATCTGTTATATTAAATATCGGAACCGAGGAAATATTTATTCTGGAAGCAGATGATAAGAAATTAACCGCAACATCCTTCTGGTGGTGTTTGGAATTTGTAGCTGAAGCACATCAATTGGTTACTGCATAAAAATATATATGGACGGTGCACAATACAGATACAATCAAGCGCGTGAATGGCAGGCGGCGCTAAAAGATCAAGTTGATCAATATACAGTAAAAGTAAAAAAATATCGACGACGATTGGTTATCGTTGATGTGATTGTTTATTCAGTATCCGCTGTTGTTGCTGGAACCGGTGTAATATTATCAGCGTTGACAACGATGGCACCAGTAGCTGTAACTATTTGTATTTCAGCAGCAACAACTATTGCAGGTGTGCTTAATATCATCACAAAAAAAATATGTACTTGTACGAACGAAAAATTATCCGATTACAAAATAAAATTACATACAGCGACGGTAGCATACTCGAAATTATCCTCGTTGTTATCAGCAAGTCTCAGTGATGGAATTATATCTGATTTCGAATTTTCAATGATAACCAAAATATACGACGAAGGTATTAAAGATACAAGTATCAATAATGACAGAATTACTCCAGCAGATCGTGACCAACACAACTCCGCCAAAGATAACGATGATCTCGGTAAGTTCAATTAATCCTGAATTTAGTGTTAATTTTCCTACTGCAATTCCAGTAAAAGAAATAGCACTAGCACAATTACGAGTATATTACAGCTGGCCAAATATCAGATCAAAATCATTTAATGGTACACCAGCAAATAATTCGCTCGTATTTGCTAACAAGAACAAACCCGATGGAACACCTGACTGGGTTGTTGTTGGAATACCAACTGGCAGTTACGAGATTGAAGAGATCAGTGAGGAATTTGCGCGTAGAATAAAATCAATAACGGGAAAAGAAGCAAAAATATCAATTAATGTTCATGAACCCACCCTGTCCTCGACGATTGAAATAAACTCGCCTGATTACGTAGTTGATATTTATAAATCTTCAATCAGATCCGTACTAGGTTGGCCGGATGTTCCCCCAGTGTATGAAGTACCACCAGAACCAACTCGGGATGATTTTACATCATCGAAAAGTTTTCGTCATAATATTAAAATGAATTATACCCATTTCTGGTGGAATATAGAAAAACGGGTATGGGATAAACGGGATCAATTTCGTATCGAGCTAACTGGTGAATATTATTGGCTCTTACACAACGTTGCTGGTGGTAATTCATTTTACGATGCAGATATCAATAATGTCATTAATATCATAAATTTAGATCACGAAGAACAACTGGTTGATTTACGTATCCTTTTTCATGAATATTTGTCCGATGTGACATATACGCGTGAAGAAATTATTGAACGAGTGGAAATTTTAAATCATATAGCTGATACTATTGAATATTTTCATAATAGAATCATAAACCTGGTTTTTGAATCATCGGGCGATCATAGAAGATTTTTCGCAGCTAAGTACAAAATACCCGAAGCTGACATTGTAACGTTTAAGTTTCCTAATTATAATCCGGATAAATTAAGAAAATCTGTCAATGACATCATTGATGAGTTTTTTCCTAAAATACTCGATGCATGGAAAAACCTAGCACCATTAGCAACAGCTCTTAGATATGATAATGATCCACACGGCGGCGGAAGACACGTATCTCGGGGGATCGTTAATATAACACCGACGGTCGCGGTCAATCTGGTTTGTGACGTAATCGATGGCAGCTATCAAATAGATCTCGGAAGATCAAATCAAGCTCAACAAGGATACATCCTGTACACGTTCACACCACAAGTTCCCCCTGGAAGTTTAATCGTGCAAGAACCAACTAATCCTGTGTATTTACGGTGTCACAATAATATGTTAACACGAATCAATTTTAAACTCACAGACCACCTTAATCGCTTAATTGACATACGTGAAGAAGAACTTGTAATAAATCTGTATGTAAAGTCGTAAGACTTTTGTCGTAAGACTTTATCGTAGATCTTTATGTAATGGAGGGTTTACCAACTCACCCATCAGAGTTATAAATAAATAATAATTCAGAAATAAAATAATAATTCAGAAATAAATAATTTGTAAAATTAAGAAATTTGTACAATTTTATGCTTTTGATGGGGTAAATGGTAGTCAAATTAAGAAATTTGTACAATTTTATGTTTTTGATGGGGTAAATGGTAGTCAAAATTAAGAAATTTGTACAATTTTGTTAAATTTCAGTAAAAAAAAAACAAATTAATTCAGTAAATAAATAAATTAATTCAGAAATAAATAATAAATAAGAATCTTTGATTCTAAGTAGCCCATCAAAATTGCAAATTGCATGAATCAGAATCTTTGATTCTAAATCTTCGATTCTAATTACCAACTAACCCATCAAATTCAGAAATAATATTTCTGATCAAAGATCTCAGTCATCTTCATCGGAATTACTACTCTGGATCGTTTCACCAGTAACGAAGTTACTTTCTAACATAATTTTTCTTAATAGTCTTATGCGAGTACTAATCGTTTTCTTTGCCTCATACTCGTGGGATAATAACGACTTAATTCTTTCTACGGCGGTAGAGAGAGGAACGAACTCCTTCACATGATCATCTTCTACGGTAGCTAGCGACTGAAACATTGCCGCCTGAATCCGTTTCATGAGCCTGTATTCAGATCATAGTGTGTGTGTTCCCTGGGTTTTACGTTCTTGTAAAATCTCAAAGTCAGAAACTATTTTTTCAGGATTTAGTTCATCAGATATATTAATTCCATCTTTTTTCAATTTTTTAATAGCAACAATTACATCATTGATATTTTCATGGTTCATTATATAATATATAAATCTTTAAAATAAAAAAAAATATCCCTAGAACCCCTATCGAGTGTATTAGCGAGTTCGTCGGGATGTTTCAAGGACAGCACAAACATATAACTTAACTAAGGACAGTACAAACATGTACGCTCAGCAAAAACCCACCCACAATAATTAATCCAGTGGGTGATGCGAAAATATGTATCAACCACAAGTCAATATTGTGGATGAATTTTGCTGAGCGGGGGGGGGGGGGTGCGGTTCCCCCCACTATTATAAAATTCGCAATTATGCGTACACCACCGACAAATTGTCAGCCATGGGCGTTTGATCCTGGACCGCGAGCGTCACAGTCCAATACCATACTGATTGAGCTATCAAACCTTGTTACGAACATATGTTTTGGAAGTTAATATATAGTTAGCTATATAGCTAAGGAACCAATATATACACTAAAACAGCGGTTTCTGAATAATAACAGTTTCTGAATAATAACAGTTTCTGAATATAAAACAGCGGTTTCTGAATAACAACAGTTTCTGAATAATAACAGTTTCTGTATTTATAACAGCATTTTTCCTAAGCAGACTGCGAATCAATAATAACAGTGGCATGAACACACCTGCAGATCGATTACCATGACAACGGTTTCTGTTCTACACACAGCTTCCTGCGGATCAATAACATTGTCATGATCTCTCGTAATGTTGTGTGATGGAAAATATTTAAAAACCATAAATAATACTTCTACGAGTAATTAATTACGATGTAATTAATTACGATGTAATTAGTTAAACTGACTAATTACGATCATAAAAACCAAAAATCTACGAAGAAAACTATATATTACAAAGTAATCTCCCTTTTATATAATCAAAAATTCAGTAGTGTATGGAGGACCTACTGTGACATAAATTAAAAAAATTAATTCAATGTGGTGATGATAGTTAATAATGTGGTGATGATAGTTATTGATACTGAAATGTAATTTTCTGCTTATATTTTTTCGAGAAAGTAGATCTGGTTACATTTTCTGCGACGTATTTTACTACACGCGAGTTAATATCAAAATATGTCGCAGCCGCGTTCATAGACTGAAATATAATTTCTTTGCCAGTTTCTATGTTTGTGGAAATTACCGCCCTCTTTCCGATTGTCTTACATCTTCCTGTATTACCACGTGTATTATTCTCGCTGTATGTGACAACACGAAGGTTGGATAAATTATTGTTTTGAGTATCCCCGTCAATAAGATCAATAACAAGACCGTCATTGATCATCCCATTATGACATTCATACGTAAATCTATGACATAGATAATGTTTCTTTCCCCCCTCGCATGTGAACCTTAGATAACCATGATTATTAATACAACCAACTGGTTTTTTTAACCTACAGTGTCTGATGATACTATTAATATTTGATTCATAGTTTGTTATGACAGGATGTGGGACACATATATTTTGCTCCATTATAATAATATTATACGTTTAAATCATTGTTTGTCTGAAATCTTGATATATAATCCTCCACGGATTTTATAGCGTTTTCACCGCTATTATTTTTTTTGTCATAATATCTTTTAAGTTCTCTGAACCGTTTTCCGCCGCACTTTCCACATAATTCTGTTTTTCCTCGCACTCCAATACCACACCGTAGACATGGTATTGGTCCTAGACTTCCTCGTCGTATGTTTTGTGAGTGTATCCAACAAAATTCCTTTCTACAGGATTTGTTGCATCGATTTACTGAGCCGATCATCAACCATCTACATTGAGACATTGTATATATATATATATATATATATATATATATATATATATATATATATATATATATATATATATATAATTTTCTTTATTTAAATATTTGTTTTAATTATATGAACGAGTTTGAGAGATTATCCCAAACTAGGCCTGTTAAATATAAATTCAACCTTGACAGATTATCTTCTGACTTGCCAGTACGAGATCTGGTTGATCCGAAAAATAAAAGTTTGATCTCGAAAATTCACGACGCCAAGAAAGAATTTTACACGGATGGTGCATCTCATACATGGTCAACGTTCAAGATTATACGCAACACTGGCAAAGTCAGTGTCGACAAAGTCACGGACGCCACAATGAACGACAAGCGAGCGGCAACTATCATTAACTACATGCTGAATACGAGGGCAATCAAAAATATTTCTTCAGAGTAAAATTTATTGTATTAACAGAAACAGGTAGTTGGATTATCCGTGACAAATATGATCCTGTCCTTGGTAATAATAAAACTATCATATTAAGTAAAAATTCCAGACCGGGTCTACTGACGGGTATTGACAAACCGTATTATGAACGAGCGTATCCTGTAACGGCGGTTATTTATGGAATTTATGAGATAAATAAAAAACCCAACGTTGATAAACTAGCGCCGATGAAATTTTCAAGGTTAAATTGTGTGGCTGAACGAGTAATAGAACACTTTACAAACGCGATGCGTGGAAATGGATTAACTGATTTAAGGCGTGAAAAAATAAACTCGTGGGCTGATTCGGTTAAGGATACCGGTGCTACAATAAAAGATGTTGCTGAGTTAGGAAAAATATTAAAATTTCCAATAACTGTGGCGACAATAACGGGAGAAGAACTGTACCAGTCGAAATATAAATCGAAAGGAGCTCCAATAAATATTATCGATCATAACGCGCACGCATGGACTAACGCGGTAACAATATTTCCACGAGATCGAACTGTTAGATTTTACCCCACAGATAATTCTGTGGCAGATAATTCTGGGGCAGATAATTCTGGGGCAGATAGTATGTTTGATTTTATTAAAGAAATAAGTAAAACCGATCCTGTATCGGTATGGTTATTTAAAAGTAATGAGGAGGGTGAATTTGATCAGTTTGTCAAACCGAACGGTGAAATATATCGAACAGAATCCCTCCATGACGAGATGAAAAATCTTGCGACGTTTTTACAGTGCAAACACGCGGAAAATACTGACAAATTACTAACTAATTGTTTTACCGTTCCATCTGTTGCGGCTCATTTCGCCAGAGAGAGAAATTCATGGAAACCAACACGATTTGATTTACTCGAGGACGTACGCGCAAGTTGCGTCGAATATGGACATGGCGGATTATGGAATACCAAATATAATTACAATGATGTTATTTCGGTTGATTAGGTTGCATGTTATCCAGGAAGTTTTCTGGGATACGGAGATTGTTCTACGTACTTTGAAAGATTTGGTCACCCAACAAACGAGATGACGCGAGTGGCAATTAATGGACCATTACCTGATTTTGATCTGACTGGATTCGCCTGTATTGAGTCATTCGAGTTTAACGAAAATCTTCACAAGATTTGTTATGTTTGGTTTGGCAGACATTTTTGTGAAAAACGTTGGGCACCTATAGTTTTGTTACGATATATGCTAGATTGTGCGATACTGACATCGTTGATGGTCAGTGAGGCAATTATATCATATCATGCACAGACCAAAGTTTGGTTGCCCATGTCAGATTCTGAAGTTATCAGCGAGTTTAAGGATGTTTCCGAAGATGATATTCCTAATAAACTCAAAACCGCAAAAGATCTCGGTAGAAAAATTATAGGTAAATTTACTCAAGGTGGTGCATATGATTATAAAAGACATCACGCACGATTAATTCTAGATGATGCCGAGTACGATTTTATAATCGCTGATACAACAGCGAAAAATATATTTGTAAATCGAGAAAGTGTTTATTTATCCGACGGAACAAAATTAGGTACGATCGTTAGTTACATAAATGACGTCTCCCCGCAATATACTCATCTAAGATCTTCCATGTTGGCTTATGTTTCTATAAATTTATTATCGATGATTAATAGATTTCCTGAGACCGCAGTCAGAGTCGCAACAGATTCGTTTTATATTTCAAGTAAATATTTAGAATCTGTTATGAAATTTACAAGTGATGATGAACGATGGGGTTCGTGGAGAATAAAAAAGGAACTATTACACAATTATGTAGAATCAGCAGATGTTCCAGTGAGAGATTTTTATCGCGAGAGTAATAAAATATCAGAAATGTCGAAAGCACCATCGTTGAGTGATCCAATAACCAGATATAAGACAGTATATCTCAATGGACCTGGTGGATGCGGCAAAACAACTCGAACGATTAATGTTTTTAGAAATTCAGATATAATCGTGCTGACACCCACACATAGACTTGCACGTGAGATGAAACAGCGGCAAGTACAATCGTGCACGTATCATAGTTTCTTTCGGTGGCGCGGAGATACATGGACTCCTGAACGGATGGGATAAAAATATATACCTAAAATAATTATTTCGGATGAGATATGCACGGTGTCATTGGATACATTAAAAACGTTTCTTGATTGGTTGTTGACGAAAAATACCGCCATAATAATGTGTGGCGATCATGGTCAACCTCCGCCCTTTGTTGGACCATCTCCACATGATTGGTTAAAACATTTCGTTGATTATTACGAAGAAATAGATGATGATCATAGAGCTCTTGATGCAAATTTAAAGGAGTTTAAAAAATTAATCAGATTACAATCAAACAAAATTCAGTGTGAAATAATACGTGGAGTGATCTCAGAGACCTCAATGAGTGATTTTTTGAAATTATGGAGACCCACCGATTTGATCGTAGCAAGTAGAAAAATAATCAGAGACGCTTTACAACAACAGTTATTTCAACTACATAAAGAAAAACACTCAGAATTACCCGTACCGTTGTGTTATAGACCATCAGATACACGAAAACAGAATATTAATGTTGATATTCCAGGACCCTTGACAGAGTCAAGGAAACAGAATCTCGTATTAAATGATATTGTCGCCGTTGATATCAGTGTGGTCGAAGATGCAATACACGCTGACAAATCTCCATGGGTGTTGGGATACGCTATGACAATCCACTCGTCTCAGGGATTAACTATTTCTGATACACGAGTCTGGATTGTAGACGATCGCATCGAGTGGTCAAATTTAGTTTATTTAGCGGTATCGAGGGTCAGAAATATGTCTCAATTACGTAGAATTATAATTCCTGAAATCGTTGATAAATTTAACATCATCGATGATGATATAATAAGAAAAAAATTAATCGGATACAAACAATCTGATAAAAAAAATAAACGTGACTTTGATCTTGATGTTGAATTTATTATTGAGTTAAAACAGCAGCAGAATAATCATTGCACCAGTTGTAATTGTATAATGTTATGGCGGTATTCGAGTAATGATTCAAGACAATTTACCGTAGATAGAAAAGATAATAGTCGCGGTCATACACGAGAAAATACCATGTTAACCTGTCTTGAGTGTAATCGACGTAGAGGCGCTAGTTAAGTGATCGAAATCACCGGAGTGATTTTGGTGGTAGTTGTGTATCCGCGGGAATTATTTGTAGTTGTTCACGTGTAAATCCACGTTGAGGAGCGGCCGAATCTAATCTGTAGATTGCAGGTCTGGAAACGCCTACATTTCTTCCAGTGGATCTTGTCACGGTAGATATTTTGTGTGTGGTAACACTCCAAATAGGATCAGTTGCTCTCGCTTTACCACCTTCAAGTTCACCAGGCTCATATAAATATCTGACTGTAACATCACCTAATATTTTTTGTTTTCCAACATATTTTCGTTGTGTTGGTATATTTTTTTTTGTGACCGCGCTAATGGGTTTCATGTTGGTTGTTCGTGTGATCTCATTATTTAATGCAGCTATCACGCCTGGTAATCTTGCAACCCATTCACGAGATCTTTTATCCTGAATAAATTCCCTCGCGTATTGATATCCAAATAACCGCTCAGCAAGTGTTCGATTAAATCGCTCAACAATTGCTTGATCACGGTGAATTGCAGTATGTCCTCGTCGTATTTTGGTATTATGTTGTTTCATCAGCGATAATACTGGACCAAGAAATTCCTTACCAGGATCAACCTGTAGTAGCTGTGGCCATCGCAGACCGCCTCGTGGTCCACCACCTCGTTGATAAATTCGTTCAAACGCATCGGCTACTTCAGATGATGTTTTCGCTGATAGCGGCTCTGCTTCTTTATATCTACTTGCAACATCAACTACGGTTAGCGCGTATTTGTACGTTTTTCCACGCACAGTATCATGCGGTAAAAACAGAATATCAGCTTGATGAACTTCATTAGGAACACTGACATCGAAATACGCGTACTGAATTTGTTTAGGACGTGGTAGATAAATTTGCCATATTGCCTGTTTGGATAACCACGCTTTAGCAGTAGAATGTTTAACCGCCGCTGCATCAGCGAGTTTACCAATTGCTGCTTTGCCTCTCCAGTATCCTCTCGGTGAATAATAAATTGATTCCATTATTAATTACCAGCCCCAATCGCTAATTTACCTTTCATCGAGGATCTTACTAACCAATTAGCTAATGATTCTCTAATATTTTTATTTTTTATAGAATTTAATGAATGAATTAATTTTACATCTGCAATATGCCTATCTTGTAGATTTTGACTTTTATAAGCTACATCATGAGCATGACAAGCTCGATCAATAGCGTTTACTGGTTCCTCGCCTGGTTTTGGTTGATCCTGATTATCGAGCCTGATATCGAGTCTGGTACCAGGACCGCAATAATTATATCCTGGTAGATGTTTTTCTCCACTGTATTTAGCCCATGGAGCACCTGGAAACTTTGACATCAAATTAGCAATATCACCACCGCGCTTATTAGGTAAAAACGAAAATTTCTTTCTACCGCATATAGAACATTTTCCACCGTACGCTATTTTTTTATTTTTTGTTATAACCGTAGCTAAATCAACAGTTGGAGTTTTAACTCTACAGCGTAAACAATATAAATTCATGTTATAATATATATGGATATAATTGATTTCTCAGCAACTCGGCAGCGAGAGCCAGTTAAGCATCATCCTGCGCTACCGAACTCCATCAGAATGATCATCATAGGACCATCTGGATCGGGTAAGACGCAGTTATTACTTAATATGATAATGAGATGGTTGAAATGGGATAAGTTGTATTTAGTAGCACCATCCGTTGATGATCAACGATGTTATGATGTACTTAAAGATTTCAATGAAAACGCGCGATTACTGGATGAGGATAATGATGTTATAGAGTTTATAACCGATATTGATGAAGCACCATCCGTAGATTCCATAGACGGATTTATTAATAATTTAGTTGTATACGACGATGTGATGCTAGATAAACAATCAAATCCAGCCAGAATATTTTCCCGAGGTAGACACAAAAATACAGACGTGATCTATGTTACTCAACGATATACAAAAATTCCGAAGGTGATCAGAGACAACTGCAACATTTTAGTTGTGTTTAATGGCGTAGACACACACGTTGCGAAATATTCATCAAACTTGGTGTGGTGGTGACATGGATATAATTAAATTCAAAAATTTCTTCTCACGAGCGCAAGCTACCCCACATGGATTTATAACAATAAATTTACATGATCCAAGAACAAGATATCGTGTGGGTCTTGATAAAATATTTGGGTAACAGGGGTGATGATAAAATTAAATTTAATTAAACAGATATCATTAATATAATGAACAACTGTGCGTGGCTGCGTCAAGGAACAACAGATAAATGTAATAAAAAATGCCGTGGAGAATATTGCAAGAAACATAATTATCTTATAAAGAAAAACCCTCATGCTGGTCCACGAAGTTGTGTTGGTTGTAACAACGGCGTTAGAGGATTATATCAGATTTGCAAAAATTGCGGTGGAGATCGATATCGAAGTTTGATGAACTATTACAGAAAAAGAAAGAACATAAATCCAAAAATAGAAAAACCACCATCAGAACTTGAATATTACTTGAAACATAGAACAAATTCCGAAGATTCAGATGAAGATGAAACAGATGAGGAAAAACGACAGCGAGAACGCGTTGAAAAATATTCATCAAACTTGGTATGGTGGTAAATTAATAGCAGCAGAGAGGGTACCTACCAACGTTGGTCGTCAAAAAAATAAACAAGAAATAAATAAACACGTAGAGTACTTTATTTTTTCAGATACTATTTCGAACTGAGGTTTTATTAGTACAATCGGTCATTGCAGAAATAAAAACATCTCAAGGAAAAGTTCATTTGTAAAATCTTGACCTTTCTACGAGATGATTTTATTTGTTTGTTTTATTTGTTTTGTCGGAATTCTATGGTCTGTTCACCCTCTCTGCTGCTTGGAATCATCAAGATTCTAAGGTAATACAAATCCAGCGATTTTTAATTTGGTTTTGAGACGCCCCTCGTTCCCTCATATCAACGTACTTTAAGCAATTTTCCATAGAGGTTGTATCTTTTGTCCTGTCCTCTAGATCTTATATCTCCGTTTTCTCCATCACATTAATCCCGTATGTGTACGCAGATTTTCCACGAAACACATTTCTTCTTCTGGGAGGTGCGTCTTTAATACTCCTAATGTATACATTGAATCACGTACTTCTAGCGTAACATCCACAGTTGTTCGAATATGTAAACATTATTCATGTGCGCTATTTAAAGATATAAAAACCGACGCAGCCGTTTATGAAATGTGAAAGTTGGACTTGGATCTTCTCTGCTGGTCCGAATACTTGACGTGTACTTTATCGGACACAAAGGTGTCTGTTTACAATGACAACGCTCCTTTTGAGTTTCCTGGAATTCTATACTTATTTTTTCTTCATAGTATGCAGTAGTGTTCCTTTAACATATGATTTAGAACAAACTTGGACACACCGGAAAGTTCATTACAGGCAAACAAATGTTAGGACCATATATAGATTATTCTGCTCGAGTCCGTATTACAAGAGTAACCTGTTAAAGATACACCTGTTGTATCCTCGATAACGTAAATTTAGAACAATGCGGACTTGACTGGAACGAAACTTGGAACACCAAAGTGAATCTCTGGAACAATCGGCACTGACCAATCGAGCACGTCCATGCCCAATAACTACCAACTGGAATAGGATTACGACAAACGTTCTTCAAGCGCGGTGACCTTTATAAGCTTGTTGCCCAAATTGTTGCATGCAGGCGAACATTTAGAAATTCTCCAGGTTTATTTAATCGGTTAAAGATGGCGGCTGTTAAAATAGATGCTGAAGGTGGGCCTTGTTGTCCAATTTGTTTGGAACAGTTCAATATACCTAGACAGCTGCCGTGCGCCCACTCCTTTTGTGAGAAGTGTTTACAATCTCACATAACAGCTGAGGTTACAAAACACGAGAACCTGAGATATATTAAGTGTCCAGTATGTAGAAATTCTGCAAGTCCTTCCCTTAAGGACAAACCGACAAGTGAATGGACGACTTTGTTTCCCGTCAGCACAGCCTTACAGTTAATGTTGCCAACAAAATCGAAAGTAGATCGTTTGTGCGACGCTTGTAACACGGAGGGTACCTCTACCCCGGCTGTAGGATTCTGTGTAGTATGCAAAGAGTCCATGTGTGCAGATTGTTTGAAAGTGCACAGGAAGCAGAAGATGACAAAGGATCATACCATTCTTAGTGTGGAGGAATTAGTTTGTAACCCAGACAATATAATGAAACTAGCAGAAGGCTTTACCTGTTCTGAACATCACGGAGAAGATATAAAATACTACTGCAAATATCACAACGTTCCCTGTTGTGCTACATGCTTCTTCCAAGGCCATAAAATTTGCTCTAAAGTGATAGACTTGAAAGAAGAACTCCCTAGTCTGCTGTGTGAAAATAAACCCGTGGAAATAATTGCTGATATGAAGAAAATCGAGGCCCATCTAAAGACATTTATGGAGATGAACGAGTCCAGTGTTAATAATCTTGCTGAACAAGTGAATGGACTGACCGCCGAAATCAGAAAGATAAGAAAGGAAATAAATGACCTTATAGACGAGTTAGAGAAAAACGTGACAACAGAGGGAAACAGAATTTACAAAGAAGAGGTTATCAGGAAACAGGAAGAGAATCATCAGTGTTTGTCACTAATTCATGCTGTGAGAAATTCTCAATATCTCTTAGACGCAGTAGATAACTATGGGAGTAACTTACAGAAGTTTCTGATAGCTGAAAAGATGAAGTTGCAGTTACTTTCTTATTGCAATCAGGTTGGAGAAAAGTATGAGAAAACTGACACAATAACATTTGAAGTGCAATTAGCACTTCCAGTAAAATCAATTTTGTCCCTCTCGTTGTCAGAACTGGGAAAAGTTGCAACTACAACCAGCTTCAACACTCTGCCACTAACATATTTGTTCAGGCCAATGAAAGACTGTCGGGTGGAGATAATTGATGTAATTGATCTTAAAGTCCCTACTAGTATTACATCAGATTATACTGTTATTACATTTCTCCCTGGAGACAGAGTACTGCTTGCTGATCACTTTAATAGCCAATGCATCCTACTAAGCTCTTCGTATCAATTCATCACAAATCAGACACTGACAGGTAAACCATGGAACGTGTGTGTACTGGATGACCAGGAGGTGGCAGTGTCATTGTATAATGAGAGTAAAATCCAGATCCTGTCAGTGATTGGTGACGTCATCAGGCCAATAAGAACGATACCAACCAAATATAAATGTAATGGAATAGCAGCTGCTGGAAATGGGGAGATGGTTGTGATTGGTCACTGTGATAATAACAAGAGTTATTGGAGTCTGATTACCACGAGAGGAGATGTAAGGTGTACTCATCAGTATCACTGTCGTAACTATGATTACTACAACTATGTAGCTGTGAATAACAAGAAAACACGAGTGTATGTTAGTGTGTTTAATTCACTTATCTGTTTTGACATGGATGGTACGAAGCAGTTTACTTACAGTCCTGAAAATCTTATTGGCTCCCGTGGTGTAGCTGTGGACAGATATGACAACATCTATATTCTTGGAAATAATTCTAACAACATTCATCAGCTGTCTCCAGATGGGTCTGCCATACATATTGTAAATAGAGGAGTGCCAAAATTTCAGTGGGCAATTTGTATTCACAAGAGTAAGGATATCTTAATCGTCATGAATGCTTCAGATGAGAGAAGAAAATTACACATATATCAGCTGAAATAAAATTAAACAGGTAACTTTAATGCCACATTTTTGTAAAGTTAAATAAACTTTTTAAAAAATGTACATCAAAGTTATTTGGTAAAACAGTCCATTTTAATATGTAAATAAATGCTGAGTCAATTTTTAGTGTTACATTCCAGTAGAGATATACATGTTTGCCATATAAACAAAATGCATATTGATGTTCTTATGTGCAAAACAATCATTTTTAAATGGCAAATAAATGCTGAGGAAATTGATGTCTTTTGAAACACTGTTGCACTTACTTCAGTGTGACATACATTAAGTATGTAGGCTGTTATATTGTATACATATCTAACTTGCAGTATTTCTGATTATTGTTGTTATTATTATTATTATTATTAACAGTTGACCATCCACAAAAATCATGTCTGAAAATGAATGTTATTTCATTCTACTAAAGTTAGATAAATAAAAGAGAGAATTGACTGATCAAGTATTTTAATTTAATTATATGAATATTTATACATATTACTGGATTAGTGTGCATAATTTACAAGTCAAGTGTATTTATGGACAAATACAATTCCTCACTGTCAGTCAAAAACTAATCAATGGTTATTAAAATTTGCAATTAATTTCAATCTGGTTATGGAGATATTTAAGATTTCTTCACATGGCAGGAGTGTTTTATCATTATTAACAAATAATCTTGTAGATATGCAGAGGCTAAAATTAGATACATGCATTATTAATTTCAAAAGAAAACACTTCAGAGAAAGACCAGCACTCTCTTTAATTGTTTCCAGTTCTGGGAGACTAAGCTTTGAAAACGTCAGCATTATGAGAATTTACTCTTTTCATAATAGTAACAAATATAGTTGCAAAAAGAGATAAATAACATAAAGAGAAAAAAATAAGTTTGAAATATAATATATTAAATTAAAATGAAATATCATGTAAAAAATGTATATCAATCTTTAATGGTGAATTGTAAACTATTTATAATAATTAAAATGTATGGAATTGTTTTTATGTGTTGCATTTACTTAAATGTGATAAATATATTTGGTAGGTAGAGTTTTATTTTGTGAGCGTATCACTAGAAAGGCTAATACTGCTGATGCTGATTATTATTATTACATGTATTATTATTATTATTATTTGGCCTAATATAGGGATCACACCACTAATTCATCTTCCACAAAACATAATGATGCTATTTTTTACATAATTTTTTGATTACATTGGCATATAAACTACAAATGCTTCCGTTCATTTAGTTCTTAAATATACCAATACGGTCAGTTTCATCCATACCATGAAGTTGTAAAATGTGCATCTAATGCAAATAGAACTGTCCAAGGGGATACAGGTAATACATAAATCATGGTTAATAGAAGGCCTATCAAAATTTTAACTTCAGTCTGACATATATGTTAAAATACCCAGACAGCAGTAGTTACTATGAAGCCTTAAAGCTTCATGAAGTTTATTTTTCACACTTGTTTGCATTTATAATCATGTCTGCTCTAAATTACACCAAACATAATCTAATGTTTTCTAATTTCTCATAAATTAACTGATGACACTAAAAGGAATGCATCGATGCAAATAGTTGTCATGGATACATACACTGACTCCAAACTTGTAGTGATTAGACCACATATTCAATCTGCACAGAACTTAATGTATAAAAATATTAAAAAATACTTTTTTCCATTACATTGGAATACAAACTACACATGCTTCTTCCATTCATTTAAGTTAGATAAATTTGTACACAACTGTGGCTCTTTCAAATATCACAAATGCTTGATAATGACAGGCAGGTTTTAAGCATTTAATGTGTTAACTGCATCGGACAAACAATTGGACAAACCATCTATATCAGAGATTTACATCTACAAAAATAATCAGGTCAGTTCAGAAGAGTTTCCAATAAAAAGCCTAATCAAAATGTCAAACAAAAACATTCGCAAGGATCTAAATATGTCAAAAATGTATAGACCAGGTCCTCCTATGAAGGAAAAGGTAATTTAACAGTAAAAATGTCAAGACAAAAACACATTGGGAAATGTAAACAAGAGTTCCAAGAAAGACTAATTATACACCTGACAATGTTATAATATTCATCTATGTTGATAATTGAAATTTGTATGTAGACACCATTTGTCTTGTTTCAGTCTGAGTGGCCTTGCCCCTCTAACTCAAACTCAACAGGCATTTTCCTTACACAAAGAACAACCCATCCAAAACATGTGAGCCAGGTTTGTGATGTAAAACTAATGTTATGATGAGTAAAATATAATGCAAGCCATCAGCAATGTTTGATAAATGAAGATGGTGATTAAATGTATTGTGCACAAAGCAAACTGGTAACAGAGTGTGTGATGTGATGTGATTTGGATCTTTAACGTAGCTTTAACAATTCATATTGCTACAATGTCTGCAGTGTGGCAGTTTATAGTGATGTCTAGCATTGGGGCTTCATGCCACAGACATGTAGCATGATGCTTCACCCAGTCACATTATCCTGACACCAGGCCGACCAGTCCTAACACTAACCTCTTGATGCTGAGCACCAAGCAAGGCAGCTGTTAGTACTATTTTTGTAAGTCTTTGGTATGACGCGGCCGGGGATCAAACCCATGACCTCCCACATCTGAGGTGGATCCTCTATCCACTGGGCCATGGGGGTCAGTCTGGTAACAGAGAGATGGAAGGATAGATAAACATCATAATAAAACATGCTCCAGTGAATGGTTGACATATCTAAATCAGAGAGATTCCAAATCAAATTTACGTGTCAATTTCTCCACCATATACGTTATGTAAGTAATAAACTTGTCACACTCAAAGGATTAGCAATCATTAAAGCTGTAAAACATAAAAAAGAATCTCCTAAACAGAACACACTAAACACCAATATATACACACAAGTGGAATGTAACATAAACCAATATGCACACAGACAGAATATAATATAAACCAATATACACATGCAAACAGTATACCATATAATACAAGCATCCCTACAAATACATACCAATTTGCACACAAATACAAACACATACCAAAACACATGTATAAACAACAAGTGAAATTGAAGTTTAATGTAATTTTGCAATCTAATTCCCTTGTTATAAAAAACCTGAGATGAAGCCATTGTCCGTGAGATTCAAATAATTCAAAAACAAAGAAAACACTAGTTACACCATCTGAGTTGTAAAGACAGACTATGTGATACAATCTGTATTGTAAAATCAGACTATGTCATACAATATGAGTTGTAAAGACAGACTATGTGATACAATCTGAGTTGTAAAGACAACAATATAATGATGAAGCCATTGTCCATGAGCTTCTAATAATTCAAAAACAAAGAAAACACTAGTTACACCATCTGAGTTGTAAAGACAGACTATGTGATACAATCTGTATTGTAAAATCAGACTATGTGATACAATCTGTATTTTAAAATCAGACTATGTCATACAATCTGTATTGTAAAAACAGACTGTGATACAATCTGTATTGTAAAATCAGACTATCTGATACAATCTGTATTGTAAAAACAGACTATGTGATACAATCTGTATTGTAAAATCAGACTGTGATACAATCTGTATTGTAAAATCAGGCTATGTCATATAATCTGTATTGTAAAAACAGACTATGCATAACAATCTGTATTGTAAAATCAGACTGTGATATAATCTGTATTGTAAAAACAGGCTATGTCATACAATCTGTATTGTAAAATCAGACTGTGATACAATCTGTATTGTAAAAACAGACTATGTGATACAATCTGTATTGTAAAATCAGACTGTGATACAATCTGTATTGTAAAAACAGACTATGCATAACAATCTGTATTGTAAAATCAGACTGTCATACAATCTGTATTGTAAAAACAGGCTATGTCATACAATCTGTATTGTCAAATCAGACTGTGCATGACAATCTGTATTGTATAAACAGACTGTGCATAACAATCTGTGTTGTAAAATCAGACTGTGATACAATCTGTATTGTAAAAACAGACTATGTCATACAATCTGTATTGTAAAAACAGACTATGTGATACAATCTGTATTGTAAAAACAGACTATGTGATACAATCTGTTTTGTAAAATCAGACTGTGCATAACAATCTGTATTGTAAAAACAGACTATGTGATACAATCTATTTTGTAAAATCAGACTGTGCATAACAATCTGTATTGTAAAATCAGACTATGTGATATAATCTGTTTTGTAAAATCAGACAATGTCATATAATCTGTATTGTAAAATCAGACTATATCATACAATCAGACAATGTGATTCAATCTGTATAGTAAAATCAGACTGTGATACAATCTGTATTGTAAAGTAGACTGTCATACAATTTGTATTGTAAAATCAGACTGTGCGATAGAATCTGTATTGTAAAATTAGGCTGTGCATAACAATCTGTGTTGTAAAAACAGACTATGTGATAGAATCTGTATTGTAAAAACAGACTATGTCATACAATCTGTATTGTAAAAACAGGCTATGTGATATAATCTGTATTGTAAAATCAGACTATGAATGTAGTCTTCAAGATAAAGAAAACAAGACATGTTCATATCATACTCCAAGGAGTAGCCATAACTGGGGATGTCATACTCAAATATAACACATCATACACCAATATATACATACAAACACAAAACCCCTATGTATACATATGTACATAAAAGTAAAAGACCATACATCAACACACACACACATATGAATACATACCAATATACACACACATATACATATACACACCCATGCACATATATAAAAAAACATGAAAATGAAGTGTAATATAATCTTACGATTAAAAGCTAACATGAAACGTATTCTATTCTACTTTACATACAATGCTAGCAGAGACATGGATTATAAGAAGACTGATTTCCTTTGGAATGTACTTTCTTAAGAATGTTGATTCACAGTCCAATAATTTGGGATTTTCTAGGTGAGTGCTGCGTCTTTGCCAGTTTTGTTGCTCCATCTGAGCTAAAGGTCCAAATAATTTTGCAGAATATATGCAGTTGTCTCCCTTGATTTGTCAGTATTAAAACTTAAAGAATTTGTGGCACTAATTGTATGGAAAAGGTTTGATTGTGAGCATTCAGAAATTCAAAGATATTGAAGTTGTTAAAGAACGGTCTTTTCATACATTAACCATGGGTGATGAATTAGTACCATGAGACCTGAAGTGATTGATATACTGCCAGCATGGCAGAGTTACCCATACTCGACTCACATAATCTGATCCCAGTTTTCCATTGCATCAATCAAGATTCTTTGGCAATCACGTTCTCTAGAGCATTTGTAGCAGTGATAGTGGTGCCCCCAATGGGCAAACCTCATCCGTCTTCTGATATGGATGTTTATTTGTTTGGTGAATGCTCCAAGAAGAGAAGAATCATTTTACTGCAGGCCAGCCAATAATGAGTGCTAGAAAACATATCCAGTAAATTTGGTAATTGGCGTCAAACTGCTATCAACTTCAGTACTCTGATTAACTGACCCACAAATCAGTGAGCATGCTAAAAACTGTTAGGTAATAGAAATGCTGAATGTATTAACATAGTGAAAATGTAATAAGGCTACATAGTAAGGCTTATGTATATACAAATTACATAGTAAGGCTTATGCATATACAAATTACATAGTAAGGCTTATGTATATACAAATTACATAGTAAGGCTTATGTATATACAAATTACATAGTAAGGCTTATGTATATACAAATTACATAGTAAGGCTTATGTATATACAAATTACATAGTAAGGCTTATGTATATACAAATTACATAGTAAGGCTTATGTATGTACAAATTATGTAGTAAGGGTTATGTATATACAAATTACATGTAAATAACAGCTTGGCTTGACTTTGAAAATCAAGTTTCAAATTTAGTAGAAATAAGTTTAGCTTGGTTTTTGTTAACCAAGAAGTCTAATTCCTGAATGTAAAACCCACATTCACATCTGTGAGCTTTGTGACCAGGCCCCAGTTTCATCAAATTTCTCAAAAATGTCTCCTGGAACTGTTTTATATTATCTTGATAATGATAATTCAGGAAATGACATGATTTTTTTCAATGCTTGTGGCTGAAAAAGATGAAAAATCACTCTGTGGTTTTAAACTGAACTGTGATCCTAGAATCAATTTTATTCTTAAGGTAAAAAAGTAAAGAGTTCCTCAAATTTGATGAAATTTTCAAAATATGCTTCAAGGCAAAAACAAGGCCCTAATATGGATAATTTAAAAGGATATGATTGTTTTTTAATCCATGATGTTTGCTGAATGTTCTTTGAAACATAAATTGTGTCCAATGTTGTAGTGATTAGAAGAATAAATATTTAAAATTTCAATTGAAGGATAAAATTTTGAGACATTTAGCAAAATGCAAGCAGAATAAGTATTAGTAAGTACTCAAACAGTATGAGTATGGGTCAGTACTCAGGCAGAATGAGTATGGGTCAGTACTCAAGCAGAATGAGTATGGGTCAGTACTCAAGCAGTATGAGTATGGGTCAGTACTCAAGCAGTATGAGTATGGGTCAGTACTCAAGCAGTATGAGTATGGGTCAGTACTCAGGCAGAATGAGTATGGGTCAGTACTCAAGCAGAATGAGTATGGGTCAGTACTCAAGCAGTATGAGTATGGGTCAGTACTCAGGCAGAATGAGTATGGGTCAGTACTCAAGCAGTATGAGTATGGGTCAGTACTCAGGCAGTATGAGTATGGGTCAGTACTCAAGCAGTATGAGTATGGGTCAGTACTCAGGCAGTATGAGTATGGGTCAGTACTCAGGCAGTATGAGTATGGGTCAGTACTCAAGCAGTATGAGTATGGGTCAGTACTCAAGCAATATCAGCCCTGATCAGTATAACAGTAGCATATGTATTGGTCAATACATGAGCAGTATTTATAGTGATCAGTGCATAAGGAGTATGTATAGTGCTCAATATATAAGCAATATATATATATATATATATATATATAGTAATCAATACACAAGTAGCATGTGTAGTAGTTCATAAGTAATAAATATGGGGCAATACATCAATGGAGGAAATTATGGGACTGGTTTTTGAAAGAAATAATATGGAATTTCCATAACACGTCTTTCTATCACATACCTGATAATCCTATAAAATCCTTACCAATAAAGCAGTCAATATTCTGTAGTTCCAAAGTTTGTGTGAAGGTCAATGATTTCTTTCTAGATCTGCCAGCTCAATATATATATATATATATATAAATATGCACACACACACAAATCCACACTCAATAGATTCTCTTCCAATAACACAGCCACCAACATTATGTTTCATATTGGGATACATGCGAGCATTGTCAACTGCCAGTATAATTGCCAAATCTCCAGACAGTCCCTTCTTCATACAACTGACAAATAAGGCCCCAACAGCTGCAAAACCCTGACAAACAACAAAAAAATCATTGTATACTGCATTAATAGTATGCATTGAAATGTAAATATTAATAAAATATCACAACTTCCAATCAAGGTATGCAATCTTTGTTTCATAGTCTTATGGAAACATCATATTGATTCAACTGAATAATTTACACTATTTGTATATTAAAAAATATCAGTCAGAAAGGAATGGTTCCTAACTAGCAACACAGTGATGCTGGAACATCTGGGTCTACACTGCTAAAACGTTGCTTAGTGTGCATGGCTAAAAAAGTTTAGAAATGTGGGCACATGACAAAAACATGATATCTTACACAATATGATGCAACTGAGGTAAAACTTCTATGTACACAGGGTCCATAACTCACTGTGACAATGCACTGACTGTGCCAAAGCAGTACATAAAGTCAATCCTGACCAAGTTCTTTTTTGAGGGTAAAGAATGTCTAGATTTTCACTCTTTATTATTTGATAGACAGTAAATATTGAAAATGTACATAAAGTTCTGAAATGCCAATGCTTATGGAAACAATAATAATAGTTCAAACATTTTAAAATGTAGCATGTCAACAGTGTGTTTGGCATCTATATTGTGTTTGGTATTTACATTGTGTTTGGTAGTGCCATATTGCAGAGGTGAAATGTATGAATGATATGAAAGTGCCTTGTCAACAGTTAATTGTTACACCTAGAGATTGTTTTGTAGTCACTACAGTGCTGAAATGGGTAAATTTATCATTGAAACAACAACATAATGTATAACAAATAACAAATGAAGAATGAACAATTAATTTGAATGGATTGTTATCAAACAGGCCAAGATCTTGATGGTATAAGCAAGTTTACCATCCCTGATCAAAGTCAGATAAAAAATACTGCCTCCAGTGTGATAAAAAGCTTCGCAAATCAAATGAAAGATTACTTTATTGTTATGTGTGGATGTTGCGTCTGGTCAACCTTGTCAGATGTCATGATTGTCTATAAATATATTCCAAGTTTCATCAAAGTCATAAAACTGTTTCTTCCACTGCAGTAACAAGATACCCAGATGGACCTGATATAACTCACTATGCTTGCATAATTTAGCAGTTGAATGTCTCACAAAGCAGGGCTTGCTGTAGTACTGGAAGAACATAACTTTGTAAGACTCCCAAGCTTTATATCCAGCTGGTTTTACCAATATATCCCCAGGTGTAAATTACTTATGTAAACTCTCTCCTAAACTTTATATCATTTTGAATTTACTCATATACACTGTACGTTACTGATATAAAATATCTATCTCTCTTTCCCTATCCAAAACTTTATATGATGTTGATTAGCAGCAGAGAGGGTGAACAGACCACTTAAGGGAGTTGTCACCCTTGTGTTTGGACCAAAAAAAAATAGTGACCCTTCATAGAGGTCAATACCACATCTACGATTATAGTTTGTCCTAAACAGAATTGTAGACGCCCCCTCTCTGCTGCTATTCATGTTGTAAAAGAAATTTTTACCACCATATCAAGTTTGATGAATATTTCTCAACGCGTTCTTTTCATCTGAATCATGGGAATCTTCATCTGAATCATGGGAATCTTTTGTTTTGTTCTTCATGTAATATTCAAGTTCTGATGGTGGTTTTTCTATTTTTGGATTTATGTTCTTTCTTTTTCTGTAATAGTTCATCAAACTTCTGTATCAATCTCCACCGCAATTTTTGCAAATCTGATATAATCCTCTAACGCCATTGTTACATCCAACACAACTTCATGGACCAGCATGAGGATTTTTCTTTATAAGATAATTATGTACTTTACAATATTCTCCACGGCATTTTTTATCACATTTGTTAGTGGTTCCTTGACGCAGCCACGCACAGTTGTTCATTATATGAATGATATCTTTTTAATTAAATTTAATTTTATCATCCAAATATTTTATCAAGACCCACACGATATCTTGTTCTTGGATCGTGTAAATTTATTGTTATAAATCCGTGCGGAGTAGCTTGCGCTCGTGAGAAGAAATTTTTGAATTTAATTATATCCATGTCACCACCACACCAAGTTTGATGAATATTTCTAAGTGTGTGTGTGTCTATGCCATTAAACACAACTAAAATGTTGCAGTTGTCTCTAATCACCTTTGGAATTTGTGTGTATCGTTGAGTAACATAGATCACGTCTGTATTTTTATGTCTACCTTGGGGAAATATTCTGGCTGGATTTGATTGTTTATCTAGCATCACATCGTCGTATACAACTAAATTATTAATAAATCCGTCTATGGAATCTACGGATGGTGCTTCATCAATATCGGTTATAAACTCTATAACATCATTACCTTCATCCAGTAAACGTGCGTTTTCATTGAAATCTTTAAGTACATCATAACATCGTTGATCATCAGCGGATGGTGCTACTAAATACAATTTATCCCATTTCAACCATCTCATTATCAGATTAAGTAATAACTGCGTCTTACCCGATCCAGATGGTCCTATGATAATCATTCTGATGGAATTTGGTAACGCAGGGTGGTGTTTAACTGGCTCTCGTTTTCTTGTTGCTGAGAAATCAATTATATCCATATATATTATGTCATGAATTTATATTGCTTACGTTGTAGAGTTAAAACTCCTACTACTGATTTAGCTACGGTTACAACAAAAAATAAAAAAATAGCGTATGGTCGAAAATGTTCTGTATGCGGTAGAAAGAAATTTTCGTTTTTACCTAATAAGCGGGGTGGTGATATTGCTAATTTGATGTCAAAGTTTCCAGGTGCTCCATGGGATAAATACAGCGGAGAAAAACATCTACCAGGATATAATTATTGCGGTCCTGATACCAGACTTGATATCAGGCTCGATAATCAAGATCAACCAAAACCAGGCGAGGAACCAGTAAACGCTATTGATCGAGCTTGTCACGCTCATGATGTAGCTTATAAAAGTAAAAATCTACAAGATAGACATATTGCAGATGTGAAATTAATTCACGCGTTAAATTCCATAAAAAAATAAAAATATTAGAGAATCATTAGCTAATTGGTTAGTAAGATCCGCGATGAAAGGTAAATTAGCGCTTGGGGCTGGTAATTAATAATGGAATTGATTTATTATTCACCAAGAGGATACTGGAGAGGCAAAGCAGCAATTGGTAAACTTGCTTATGCAGCAGCGGTTAAACATTCTACTGCTAAAACGTGGTTATCCAAACAAGCAATATGGCAAATTTATCTACCACCACCGAAACGAATTCAATACGCGTATTTCGATGTCAGTGTTCCTAATGAAGTTCATCAAGCTGATATTCTGTTTTTACCGCATGATACTGTGCGTAGAAAAACATACAAATACGCGTTAACCGTAGTTGATGTTGCAAGTAGATATAAAGAAGCAGACCCGCTATCAGCGAAAACATCATCTGAAGTAGCCGATGCGTTTGAACGAATTTATCAACGAGGACCATTACGATGGCCACAGCTACTACAGGTTGATCCTGGTAAGGAATTTCTTGGTCCAGTATCATCGTTGATGAAACAACATAATACCAAAATACGACGAGGTCATACTGCAATTCACCGTGATAGGCAATTGTTGAGCGATTTAATCGAACACTTGCTGAACGGTTATTTGGATATCAATACGCGAGGGAATTTATTCAGGATAAAAGATCTCGTGAATGGGTTGCAAGATTACCAAGCGTGATAGCTGCATTAAATAATGAGATTACACGAACAACCAACATGAAACCCATTAATGCAATTACAAAAAAAAAATATACCAACACAACGAAAAGATGTTGAAAAACAAAAAATATTGGGTGATGTTACAGTTAGATATTTATATGAGCCCGGTGAACTTGAAGGTGGTAAAGCGAGAGCGACTGATCCTATTTGGAGTGTTACCACACACAAAATATCCACCGTGACAAGATCCTCAGGTAGACCTGCAATCTACAGATTAGATTCGGCTGCTCCTCAACGTGGATTTGTACGTGAACAACTACAAATAATCTCCGCGGATACACAACTACCACCGCGATCACTTAACTAGCACTAGCGCCTCTACGTCGATTACACTCAAGCCAGGTCAACATGGTATTTTCTCGTGTATGACCGCGACTGTTATCTTTTCTATCTACGGTAAATTGTCTTGAATCATTATTCGAATACCGCCATAACATTATACAATTGCAACTTGCGCAATGATTATTCTGCTGCTGTTTTAACTCAATAATAAATTCAACATCAAGATCAAAGTCACGTTTATTTTTTTTATCAGATTGTTTGTATCCGATTAATTTTTTTCTTATTATATCATCATCGATGATGTTAAATTTATCAACGATTTCAGGAATTATAATTCTACGTAATTGAGATATTTTTCTGACCCTCGATACCGCTAAATAAACTAAATTTGACCACTCGATGCGATCGTCTACAATCCAGACTCGTGTGTCAGAAATAGTTAATCCCTGAGACGAGTGGATCGTCATGGCGTATCCCAACACCCATGGAGATTTGTCAGCGCGTAATGCATCTTCGACCACACTGATATCAACGGCGACAATATCATTTAATACGAGATTCTGTTTTTCAGTCTGTCCTGGAATATCAACATTAATATTCTGTTTTCGTGTATCTGATGGTCTATAGCACAACGGTATGGGTAATTCTGAGTATTTTTCTTTATGTAGTTGAAATAACTGCTGTTGTAAATCGTCTCTGATTATTTTTCTGCTTGCTACGATCAAATCGGTGGGTCTCCATAAATTTAAAAAATCACTCATTGAGGTCTCTGAGATCACTCCACGTATTATTTCACACTGAATTTTGTTTGATTGTAATCTGATTAATTTTTTAAACTGCTTTAAATTTGCATCGAGAGCTCTATGATCATCATCTATTTCTTCGTAATAATCAACGAAATTTTTTAACCAATCATGTGGAGATGGTCCAACAAAAGGCGGCGGTTGACCATGATCGCCACACATTATTATAGCGGTATTTTTCGTTTACAACCAATCAAGAAACGTTTTTAATGTATCCAATGACACCGTACATATCTCGTCCCAAATAATTATTCTAGGTATATATTTTTCTCCCATTCGTTCAGGAGTCCATGTATCCCCGCGCCACCGAAAGAAACTATGATACGTGCACGATTGTACTTGCCGCTGTTTCATCTCGCGTGCGAGTCTATGTGTGGGTGTCAGCATGATCATATCTGAATTTCTAAAAACATTAATCGTTCGAATCGTTTTGCCGCATCCACCAGGTCCATTGAGACATACTGTCTTATATCTAGTTATTGGATCACTCAATGATGGCGCTTTCGACATTTCTGATATTTTATTACCCTTACGATAAAAATCTCTCATTGGAACATCTGCTGATTCTGTATAATTGTGTAATAATTCTTTTTTTATTCTCCACGGACCCCATCGTTCATCATTACTTGTAAATTTCATAACAGATTCTAAATATTTACTTGAAATATAAAACGAATCTGTTGCGACTCTGACTGCGGTCTTAGGAAATCTATTAATCATCGATAATAAATTTATGGAAACATAAGCCAACATGGAAGATCTTAGATGAGTATACTGTGGGGAGACGTCATTTATGTAACTAACGATCGTACCCAATTTTGTTCTGTCGGATAAATAAACACTTTCTCGATTTACAAATATATTTCTCGCTGTTGTATCAGCGATTATAAAATCGTACTCGGCATCATCTAAAATTAATCGTGCGTGATGTATTTTATGATCATATGCACCACCTTGAGTAAATTTACCTATAATTTTTCTACCGAGATCTTTTGCGGTTTTGAGTTTATTCTCGAGAATTTTAGGAATATCATCTTCGGAAACATCAGGATATTTTTCCTTAAACTCGCTAATAACTTCAGAATCTGACATGGGCAACCAAACTTCGGTCTGCGCGTGATATAATTGCCTCACTGACAACCAACGATGTTAGTATCGCACAATCTAGCATATATCGTAATAAAACTATAGGCACCCAACTTTTTTCACAAAAATGTCTGCCAAACCAAACATAACAAATCTTGTGAAGATTTTCGTTAAACTCGAATGATTCAACACAAGCGAATCCAGTCAGATCAAAATCAGGCAATGGTCCATTAATTGCCACTCGCGTCATGTCGTTTGTAGGGTGACCGAATCTTTTAAAGTATACAGAACAATCTCCGTATCCTAGAAAACTTCCTAGATAACATGCAACCATATCAACCGAAATAACATCATTGTAATTATATTTGGTATTCCATAATCCGCCATGTCCGTATTCGACGCAACTTGCGCGTACGTCCTCGAGTAAATCAAATCGTGTTGGTTTCCATGAATTTTTTTCTCTAGCAAAATGAGCCGCAACAGATGGAACGGTAAAACAATTAGTTAGTAATTTGTCAGTATTTTCCGCGTGCTTGCACTCTAAAAGCTTCTCCGCGAGATTTTTCATCTCGTCATGGAGGGATTCTGTTCGATATATTTCACCATTTGGTCTGACAAACTGATCAAATTCACCTTCCTCATTACTTTTAAATAACCATACCGATACAGGATCGGTTTTACTTATTTCGTTGATAAAATCAAACATACTCATATCTAACAGTTCGATCACATGGAAATATTGTTACTGCGCTAGTCCATGCATGCGCGTTATGATCAATAATATTTATTGGAGCTCCTTTCGATTTATGTTTCGATTCGTACAGTACCTCTCCCGTTATTGTCGCTACGGTTATTGGAAATTTTAATAGTTTTCCTAGTTCAGCAACATCTTTTATTGTAGCACCGGTATCCTTAACTGAATCAGCCCACGAGTTTATTTTTTCACGCCTTAAATCAGTTAATCCATTTCCACGCATCGCGTTTGTAAAGTGTTTTATTACTCGTTCGGTTACACAATTTAACCTTGAAAATTTCATGGGTGCCAGTTTATCAACGTTGGGTTTTTTATTTATCTCATAGATTCCATAAATAACCGCTGTTACAGGATACGCTCGCTCATAATACGGTTTGTCAATACCCGTCAATAGACCCGGTCTGGAATTTTTACTTAATATGACAGTTTTATTATTGCCAAGGACAGGATCATATTTGTCACGGATAATCCAACTACCTGTTTCTGTTAATACAATAAATTTTACTCTGAAGAAATATTTTTGATTGCCCTCATATTCAGTGATGTAGTTAATGATAGTTGCCGCTCGCTTGTCATTCATTGTGGCGTCCGTGACAGTATTGCGTATAATCTTGAACGTTGACCATGTATGAGATGCACGATCCGTGTAAAATTCTTTCTTGGCGTCGTGAATTTTCGAGATCAGACTTTTATCTTTCGGATCAACTAAATCGCACTGGCAAGTCTGGAGATAATCTGTCGAGGTTGAATTTATATTTAACAGGCCTAGTTTGGGATAATCTCTCAAACTCGTTCATATAATTAAAACAAATATTTAAAATAAAAAATATTATATATACAATGTCTCAATGCAAATGGTTGATGATCGGCTCAGTAAATCGATGCAACAAATCCTGCAGAAAGGAATTTTGTTGGATGCACTCACAAAGCATACGACGAGGAAGTCTAGGACCAATACCATGTCTGCGGTGTGGTATTGGAGTGCGAGGAAAAACAGGATTATGTGGAAAGTGCGGTGGAAAACGGTTCAGAGAACTTAAAAGATATTACGACAAAAAAAATAATAATGGTGAAAACGCTATAAAATCCGTGGAGGATTATATATCAAGATTTCAGACAAACAATGATTTAAACAAATAATACTTGATCTTTTAGCGCCGCCTGCCATTCACGCGCTTGATTGTACCTGTATTGTGCACCGTCCATATATTTTTATGCAGTAACCAATTGAGGTGTTTCAGCTACAAATTCCAAACACCACCAGTAAGATGTTGCGGTTAATTTCTCATCAGCTGCTTCCAGAATAAAAATTTCTTCGGTTCCGCTATTTAATATAACAGATACAACCCCCGAAAACCTATCGGTTCAATGCCGCCATGGAAACGTTGTAAATATTTCGAATTTTGCAGCACTGAACACGGACAACCTGTACAAGCCAGTTACTGTTGCGGTATATTTGATAGTTTTATTTTGCTGTGACCATGTTGCAAAACCCGATGATACCGTGTATACGATGTTTGTGATATGCCCGGGAGTTAGTCCAGCTGGAATTTTAATCAAATTGGTTTTGTTGACGATCTCAGGAATTCCCGCTATGATGTCTAGCTGTGTTCGTTTGATCGTGTCTAGGTTACTTTTGATATCAACGAGTTTTATATCAATGGTGTGCGGAGTGCCAAAGAATTTATTTATGGGTTCGTCGGTTTTTTGAAAATTTCTGCGAAATCTTGCAAAAGCGCCTACGTGAACATCATACTCGGCCCGCAGCGTGGATAGTTTTCCATCCACGTTGTCGACGTATTTTTTTGTTGCTGCGTCTTCGTCAGATGTTGGATCTCTTAAAACTACTATTTTATTTCCGTTCATGCTGAGTTCACCCGTCATTGTGTCGCCGGTGCTTTTCACACAATTAGCAACGCTTTTTGCAATTTCATTTCTAATTGTTGCAAACGATATACTTGAATCTCTGATTCTACCACCGTCAGTAAACACGGGAATATTATCCGTAACTGCACCAAGTACTCGTCGAACTATATCATACCATCTGATATTGCTCGTTTTTAGTTTACCATATCGATCTTGAAAAATAACAACCTCATCTGGGTCAACTCCAGCCAGGTTCATGATATCAGCGAGGTCATCTTTAGTCACATACTTCGACAGATCAACGTCGGATTTTATTTTCTTACTGGTAGAAGATCTTCCGTAAATATCAACCATTATAATAAGACCTGTTGTTTAAAACGCTTTACGCGCAACGAATCGGTTACTTGTATAATCATGCACAACTTTATGTGGTGGTATGGATGATTTTGATATAGCGTCGAGTACATTAATTACTTCACGACCGCATATTGGCGGATCTGTCATTGTTTGTGTGGGTAGCGTTGAATACCAAACTTTTTTATGAAGTGGTGCAACATACTTGATAAATTCAACGGGTGGAGCTAACCCGTACGAATCAAAATAAACGATTCCACGTGGATCAACCGCGTATGATACCCAATGAGTACCGGGTCCTGAATTCGAGTCTAGATTAATAATACCTGTTTCGAGTTTGTTTGGTTGTTTCGGTAATTGATCTCGCATAAAAACACCTCTAAAGTTTTTGTATTTTTAATTTTTTAGCAGCATCAAGTAAATCAAAATTTGATGCTGGAACATCTATCGTGGAAGCCTTAGACCTCTCCCCCAACGAGATCCTGGCAATCTTAGACCGCGTCCCTTTTTTGTATCCATTTCCAGTTGCTTTCTTTAGAGCCATTTCAGCAGCTGTTCCAACAGCACCTAACGCGGCTGCTTTTGCTACGGCTGGAGCAGCAGCAGCTATTATCGCTGGTAGCGCTGCGAGAAGTGGAAATATACCACCTATTTTAACCATGTCTTTGATGGCGCTTGGAGAAAGATGAAACTGAACTCCAGTTTTTGATTCCAGGGCTTTATTGAAATGTTTAATCTGATTATTTGTCAACGATAATTTGTTTGGACCACCACTAATCTGATCTCGTTTTAGTGATATTTTAGTTCCGCATTTGTTGGCCGTTTTTGATTGAAGCTTTTTACCTGACCAGGAGTCAGAGTAACATTAACATGACTATACGACATTTTATATATAAATAATATTTTTCTGAATAATTAAAGATTTTCCACTGGTGCATCAACGACTCTCATTCGACCACTACCACCTTCAAGTAACATGGTTGTATCGCTAAGTATGACCGCGATTGCTCTATAATTAACACCACCTGTATTTAATGTTGCTTTGAGATGTATATCAACGACAGATTGTTTTGATAGATCAAGATGTTCTAATGAAAAATAATAAATCGGATATAAAGTTCTGAAATCATGTTGCGATATTTGCAACCCAGTATCAACATTTTGATCACGTCCCGTAAATGACATCAAACGATGATATGCACGTCCTATATGGTTTTGTGCATAATTTAGTTGTATATTCTCTGTTGGTTCCTGTTGTCCGTTTATCCGTAAGGAAATATTTGTGAGACCTAGTTGGTCAAATATCATATGAGAGCGAGTTTGTGAGTTTAAACGATTAGTTTCCTGAAAAGCAATAAAAATATGTCGTGGTGCAGAAACACCCTGTTGTGATGCTATATGCCATGTAAACTGACCGTTAACGTTAGTTTGCATGCTATCCGTGCTTGTTGTTAACCATGACAACAAGGATTTACCACCTGCATCCATGAAAGAAATCAATTTTTGTTCTTCTGCGATCGTTGGAGTCATTACCGGCATCCACAGTGAAAGTTTCGATAATATTACTTTACCAGCATCACCAGCGGGTCTCCACAGAGCATCATCATCACCATTTTTTCTCACAAGAACAACCGTATGTCTAGCTCCAAAAATAACCTTTTTAACATTCCTGCAAAATCCAAAAATATGCGATAGTGGAATTGTACATGAAAAACCTCTATTGCCTCCTAGCAACATATTTCTACGTGCTGCAAATCCCAAGTTGAAATTTTCGCCAGAACCATGAACCACTGGCGCCACATCAGCATCAGCGTTATTGGCATTGTTTCTTGGTCGTCTTATATCATACGGATTGCTTTCAGGGTGATTGGAGTTATCTTTCACAAACATCATTGTAGGACCTGCTGATCTTGTATAATCATCAGAATATCTTGCTAATCCTATTATTGTTGTAGCAACGTCGACATCTTTCTCAATCGATTCGATATTTTTTCCATCGATCATATATGTGACGCTATCAAATAATGCCATGATCCCGTTGTTGACAAAACCAACTTTTACTGGATCTAAGTAATTAGGATCATCCGTTTTTACAATTGTACCTTCTACCTCAAGAAAAGCATCAGCGGGTAAAAAGTATCTACTTGTGTCATGAACTTGTAGTTCAATTCTTCCACGTTGATCTGGTACTTGTGCGTCATAAGAATAAAACTGATAATCACGTACCGATTCATCCTTAAGGACGGGTGCTTCCATGTCAAATGCTGTGTCGGATACGCGCTTGAACATTTTATTATAATTATTTTCGTCTAACACGTTGATTACCGCGTTCGGGAAATTCCACTTCCGGATATCAAACTTGAGATATTATTTCCAGATTCACCGAGTCCTTGATCTGCTAACGCTGCTAGTTTTTGATTTGCAGCCTGATTTATTATTTTACTGACATCTGCAGGCATCACCTCAGTACTTGGTAATTTTACTGGTGGTTGTCGTTTTCGTCGCAATAATCGTGCTAGTCTTTCTTTGATCGCCGAGAATGCCTTACCAGCAACATTGACAATTGCACCAGGAGCTTTATCACGAACAATATCAATGGCCTTCATCGATAATTGTTTTGCAACGGGTGCTACTTTGGGAGCTATCCTTGTAAATAATCCCTGAATAACATCAACAAGTCCATCTCCGTAAGTAGCTCTATAGATTGGTAATCGTGAGTTTACCGCTCTGACCTGTACAGGTTTGCGATGATTATTATGTATTATCATCTTATTTTTATTTACCATTTATCTAACAACTAGTCATCAACAAGTTCATCGATAAGTTCTCGGTAAACGCCGATGTCCATGATACCACCTTGAAATAATCGCCGACAAATATCAGATGGTTCATTAATTAATTCTGGTGAATTATTTCCGGCTCGTTTTCCTCCTATGAGAACTTCTAACCGTGACACGTCGTTGATGATATTATCAGGACAAACAAAATCATCTCCCAGACCACTGCCAGTAGCTCCTTCTTCTTCTTCTGATTTCTTAGGTGATGTTATTCTAAACATCTCCTTAAATTTCGACAGCGGTGAAAAAGATTGTTTTTGTTCTGCTCGTTGCAGAGGTGAAGGAAGTTTCCGCTGGAAGGGTTGTTCTTGTTCTAGTTGTTTCAGTCTCTCTCTATAAAGTATTTCTACTTCTTTATGAAGAGCTCTGTATTTCAAATCATTACTTTCAACTCGTCTTTTGTTTTCATATATGCGATATATCCATTTAATAAGATTAGCATCATTTGTACTTTTATGAGGGTGGTTTAAAATATCAGATTTATTAAATAAAGAATATAATATTTTTTCAGGTAATTTTTCTCTTTCAGTGTTTCTAATATCTTCGGCAAACCCTTCCTTAAATTTTGCAATTAATTCTACGTTTTTTTCTGCTGGTTTGGGTTTAGATACATGTTCTTTTTGTACGTCGGCGAATTCAGTACGAAGTTTTCCAATTTCTTCAAGTATTTCCTCACCAACAGATGGAGGCTGAGCCGCAGCTATATTAGTTGGAAGATCTCGTAAAATCTCCCCTGTCTGTCTAGTTCTTCTTGCTATCTCCTCAGTCTGCGCTGCAGTTTGTCTTGATACCGGAAGAAGATCCTCTTTGATGACAGTTGTAACTTTCTTAGTAGCTGTAGTGACGGGTTTAAACAGTTTTTTAGTGTCCTCTTCATACTCAATTTGTGCTTCTTGCTGCGCTTGCAAGTTTTTTCTAAATGAGTCTCTGACAGGAAGAAATTTTTTAATTGCTTCTAATCGTTCTCGAGCTATTCTTGCAGTATGAGATTCCGAATGTACCATTATTTTTTAATAAAACAATCTTTTCATTAATATCAGCAGAAGGGGTGTAAATTTAATTAAAAAGATATCATTCATATAATGAACAACTGTGCGTGGCTGCGTCAAGGAACCACTAACAAATGTGATAAAAAATGCCGTGGAGAATGTTGTAAAGTACATAATTATCTTATAAAGAAAAATCCTCATGCTGGTCCACGAAGTTGTGTTGGATGCAACAACGGCGTTAGAGGATTATATCAGATTTGCAAAAATTGCGGTGGAGATCGATACAGAAGTTTGATGAACTATTACAGAAAAAGAAAGAACATAAATCCAGAAATAGAAAAACCACCATCAGAACTTGAATATTACATGAAGAACAAAACAAAAGATTCCCATGATTCAGATGAAGATTCCCATGATTCAGATGAAAAGAACGCGTTGAGAAATATTCATCAAACTTGATATGGTGGTAAAAATTTCTTTTACAACATGAATAGCAGCAGAGAGGGGGCGTCTACAATTCTGTTTAGGACAAACAATAATCGTAGATGTGGTATTGACCTCTATGAAGGGTCACTATTTTTTTTTTTGGTCCAAACACAAGGGTGACAACTCCCTTAAGTGGTCTGTTCACCCTCTCTGCTGCTTGATTTTACTCATGTATACATTGTACATTACTTTTGTAAACTCTCTCCCAAACTGTATATGTTTATTTGATTCACATATACATTGTACAATACTTATGTAAACTCTCTCCCAAACTTTATATAATGTTGATTTTACTCATATATACATTGTACATTGTACATTACTTATGTAAACTCTCTCCCAAACTTTATATGATGTTGATTTTATTTATATCCTGTAGATTGCTAATGTAAATAGTCTCCCGTAGTTTATATCGCCTTTATTTGATTCACATATACATTGTACAGTCCTTATTTATGTACACTCTCTCCAAAGCTACAGATGGAAGGATGGATCGGGGGATTCCTATATTGTGAAGATTTAGCATGTTTACAACAGTGTTGTACCGTCGGTATGTGCTGCGCATTTTTTATGAATAATCACAAATACATTCCGTTGACAGTAAATGCAGCTAACTCTAACATTATAAGTACTCTGATCTGTTCTCTAATTTTCCTACAGTATATTGTTTTGAACCTGTGATTGATGAATTTTTTTCTCACTGCTACTGTTTCGTCTAATGCGGTGATTGACTACGCTCGGGTTCACTTCCGGGTCATCGATAATTTTGAGTACCACAAAAAATATAATTAAGTTTTGTAGATTTTGTTTTGCATATTTTACCACAACGAAATTGTGTTCTCCATGAGGTGAATGTTATATAATGATATTTAGCAAGTTCATGTTTACGTTGCATTGTTTTTCGTAGAAAATTTTTATTTTGTTGAATCATCATCATCATCATCATCTTTATTTCCTTCCATGGAAGATTACATGATATAGGAATAAATCATCTGAATACAATCAATAAATATAAAAAAAAAAAAAAAAAAAAAAAAAAAAAAATATTCTATATTGGAATACAAATTCTTACACAATATCAATCAACAAAGTGTTCGTCAACTCATAAGTTGCAAGTTTCAGTACCTTATTTACAGAAGATAGCTGCACACTGCATGACAAAGTATGCTGCATACAGGACGAATAGCTTGGAGTTTTCTTTGTCGATTACTCCTGATGGTAACCTTTTACCTAAAAGATATTGTAGTTGCAGCTCATCTTCTGCATTAAATAACGTAATGTGCAGGCTCAGGGGAAATTTATCAGTAAGGAAATCCCAGAAAGAATTTCGAAAGTTCGACATATAAGGACAACTAACACAACAATGAAGTATCAAGTCTGTATAAACATTCCCACATCTAATACACATATCAAGCTGTGTTTGTGGAACAGCAGCCCATAGTTTAGCTACATATGTAAATACCTTAGTGTGTTGTCTAGTTTTAGCCGACTGCCACACTGAGGCAGGTCGTAAGTATTCGTGTATCGAAGAGAATCTATCAAAATCTGCTTGATTAGACATACGAACTCTCCAGAGGCTATTTTCAAGACCAACAATTTTTGACCTTACAATTTCTTTCCAATTATGTTTATCTGGAATTTCAGAATGATGTAAATAATCAGTTAGATACCCGAGCAAGTCAAACTTCTTTGAGGTATAATATAAATTTGAAATTAACCCGCAGCTTGACATGCATCCGCTCAGAATGAAGTGAAATAACGCAACGTTAAACACACGTTTAGTATGTACATTGTTAGGCATCAAACACAATCTGTGTAAAAACATCAATTTTCTTCTATCAATTTCGGACTGCGCTGATGTCCATCCTAGCATTCCCAGGGCAATGTATGATCTTGTATGTATTGGAAAACCTTGTAAATGTTTGGCAAAATACCTCAGAGTTTTATCCAATAAAGCGAGGTCACTTTTTGAAATGTTACACCATAATTCACTTCCATAAAACATTGAAGGGAAAATTACCTTTTTAATTACATTTGCAGCAACCAAAGGATTTAAACCATTCGGTTTAATGCCAATACCAAACAGACCGTGAAAAGATTTTTTCCCTTTCTTGCATGCATCGAGTATTGCGTCATGCGACGTCAGCTTTGAGTTAATCCGGTGACCCAGGTGTGTTGCCGAATCGGTGACCGGCAAACATGACGGGCCAAGATACCATTTCATATTGATAAAATTCTTGTATTGGGGTCCGAAAATGATAATGTATGACTTTGTAACACTAAGCTCGAATCGCCACTTGTTACTGTAGTCGTATGCTATATCTAACAGCTTTTGTAGATTGCTAGGATATATAGCCAAAAGTGAAATATCATCAGCTAGGGTTGGATTTCCCACAGCTAAGGATCCAATCTTTGCTCCAAATCCACTATTTTCTAACTGTAGCAGCAAGTCATTTATAAATATTGTGTACATCAAGGTTGACAAAACACCCCCTTGTCTCACTCCTTGGCCAATTGAGAACCAATCTGAAAATTGCCCATTTACAAGAACTTTACTCTGTAAATTTGTATACATGTTAAAAAATATCAAAAGGGATTTACCCGTAATTCCCAACGTGAATAATTTAAAAAGCAGTCCTTCGTGCCACACGGTATCAAATGCCTTTTTTGTATCAAGAAAAGCAGCAAAAACCCGTGAACCCATGTTTACATTATATTGTACTGATTGCAACAGCACAAAACTCGCTGTTGTGCAGCCTAAACCTTTTTGGTAACCATGTTGTTGTGAACTGGGTATACTAGAATTAGTATCTTTGAGCCAAGTTACCAAACGTTCATGAATAATTTTCTCAAAGGTTTTGTAGATAACAGGCAGTAAAGTAACAGGCCTGTAACTTTCGAGGGAGTTCTTTGATTTTCTGTTACCTTTGTACAGTGGTATTACTAACCCTTTTTTGCAATCTACAGGTATGTAAGATTGATCAATCATCCGAGTAAATAAAATTGTCATACACTCGATGAGGTAGTCGCTGCCATAGATCAAATGTTCATTGCAAATTTGATCATGGCCCGATGCTTTTGATTTCTTTAGACCTTTAATGATTTCTCTTACTTCATTTAAACTGATACTGGTCTGTAAGGCCTCGATATGGCTTACTTCGTCCTGTAGACCCCGATTTAATTCTCTCTCTATAAATTCATAAAAGTTTCCGTCAAAACTATGGTTTAAATTCGGCGTGTGAATGTCCTCATAGTATCTAGCAAAGCCATTTGCGATGGAATCATCATCACGGACACAAACTCCATCAGTTGATAGTTCCTGACAAAAATTTGTATTGTTCCCTCTCTTAATGTTGATCATTTTCCAAAAGTGTCTTACATCGCATTCATGTGCTTTTTCAATTTCTTCATACACCTCCCCCATATATTTTTCCACAGCCAGTTTTTGAACGTTTCTAAAGTCTCTCTTCTTATCTTTATATTCTCTGTAAGAATTAAATTGACTACCCCTCGGTCTTCCCTCATTTATCCAAGTATACCTAGCTTGTCTTTGAAGTTTATGTGCTTCTTTGAGTTCATTTGACCAATATGGTTTGGCATGATAATTGAATTTAGACTTTGGAAGCGCGATGTCGCTTGACTGCTGTATTGCATTAACAATGTGCTGGTAAAAGCTATCAACATTGTCCGAAATAGTATCTATATCTAAAGTTTTCAGGCGAAGGTCCAGCTCAGATTGATAGGTTTTCAAGATATCAGCGTTTAATTTATTCCAGGCTATGTTGTTTCTCTTCATAGACTGTCTGAAGTCTCTCCCACAGGTCACTGTACGAAGGGAAGTAAGGATAGGGAGGTGGTCAGATATCGCGTGCTCTTCGTGATCTGAAACAATGTGCACACTTCGTAATCTACCTATGCATTGATCCGACAGTACAAAATGATCAATCATCGTTCTTGCTGGGGTGAACGTATAGCGGGAACCAGTGCATATTATTAAATGTCCAGCACTCACTAGATTATTATATCGCAAGAACTCATGAAATACTCTATCTTTGTAATCTCTGAAAGTGGCTGGTTCAGCTACTGCATTGAAATCACCAGTAAAATACACGTCCCCCAGCTGTGAGTACTGATCATAGAGATTTTGAATCAACTCAATTTGCGCTTTGTAACAATCTATGCCATATAATAGGGTCGGCATATATACACAAAAAATATATACATTTTGCATATCAGGAAATTTGAATTCTATGCCAACAACTCTGTCACTATTAACTTCATCTATAAAGTTAGCATATCTCATGAGAGAAGTTTTGCAGAAGATTGCAACTCCTCCTTTACCACATTTTATTAACTTACAATTAGAGGAAATATCCTCTGCCTTAGCAGTGCATTTATAATCAGAACGAATAGTATCGCAAAATGGAAGTATGTGCTGTAATAGTTTATGTTCAGTTACGCAAGCTACGTCAACATTATATTTATCCAGCATTGCACTAAAGCTAAGAGCAGAGGACATAATTCCTCTAACATTCCAGGTCAGTATATTAAGATTCATATTAACTTGCAATATAGGCATATTAATACTTATGCATCGTGAAAGCAGGACTAAAATGACAAAGATGACAAAACACATTAACTTACGACAGAACATAATGGCAAATTTATGAACAATTAACTGTCACCCTAGTCACAGAATATCGCATCCTGCACCTTCATTTGCCTCCTGATCGCGATTGCTAAACCTGTCTCGCCAAGATTGATTCCCATACCACCTTCTTACATAAACACCTTTTGGCCATGTTACATCATTTTCAACAGTGTCGCAGTCTGAATTATATACAGTCAGCTTGGCCGATAGACAATTACGTCTACTGTGGATAAACTTTATGGATAACGGATCTATATCGTATTCTTTCAAGAATTTACCGAGGCCTTCAGCAGTAGATTTGACGCCAATGCCACCCACATAAAAGCGCCTTGTTCTACGTCTAACTACACCTTCAAATACAACATTCTCATTTTTGTCATCAACATCCTCATGTCCAACAATACTCTCTGAACCTATTTCTAAACCTGATTTACCAAATGATCTAGGTCTTTCTACCTGACCCCCAATAACGGTAGGTATCTTGCTAGGAGGGGTTTTCAAGTCTATACCTTTCACATTACTGTTGCTAGTAATCGGATGCCTAGCGTTCTCTATCCTGGTCGAAGTCGAAGTTAACAGTTTATTTTGATTCTTAATGGGTGTGCGTACAACATTTGTCACATCAGGATGAACACTGGCTTTATAAATCTGTGGGATATTTCCATCGAAGGGGGCGATATGTCTTCTAACGAAAGTTTGTGAAATTATATCCGAACTTTTTGAAACCAGAGTTTGCAGAGCACTGACCCCACTCTTTTCCATAGTTGTTTGGGCCGTTACACCGGTTCGTGACTCTACTGCCGTTGTACCTGGTGTAGAGTCGTCATGTTTACGTTGCATTGTTTTTCGTAGAAAATTTTTATTTTGTTGAATGAATTCCGTTGCAAGAGTAAGTTTGTCCCGCAGTGGCTCGTAATGATGCTTTTAATTCGGTTATTAGAAACACCGAAATACGCTCAGAAACTGAAATACACCGAAATACACAATTGTTTACATGTTTTAGGTGTATATGTTGGTGCATCCTGATATTATGATTTCTAATTGTTTTAATAATAATAATAATAATAATAATAATAAGTTTTACAAATTTCTGGAGCATGCCGTCATTTAGGCTTACTTGGTTGTGCTCGACTGAACAGGTAAGATCAGGGCCGACAATTGGGCGGGGGGGGGGCAACTGGGGAGAAGGGGCCCGGGCCAAACAACACTTTTTAATTCTATCAAAGAAGACTTTTGTTTGAACAAGAACTAGAAGAGGCTTGGGTGTTTCTTACCCCAGGGCCCGTGATCGCTCTCTACGGCCTTGGGTACGATAAATAACGAATAGGTTAGAACTTGAAAAATGTGAGATTATGATTGTGAGAAACCAGAAGAAATATGTGTGTGTGTGTGTGTGTGTGTGTGTGTGTGTGATTGTGTGTGTGTGTGTGTTTGTGTAAATAAAGATGTAACTGACCCACAAAACGTGGTCAAAGCTGTCCAATCATGAACGAACGAGTGACTTTATTACACAAATATAACTTTATATTGAAAACATGTAAATACTTCCTATAAAAATCACATAAATCTAATTTTAATTTGCTTTTGTATCATTATTCAAACAAATAAAAAATCTCAATACATTTACATTCATGGGTATTATGTTAAAAATATGCGTATTTCTATATTTTGGTGTATTTCGTATTTTGGTGTGTGGTTTTTTAAAAAAAAGTGTATTACATTGTTTTTAGTATTAATCTCCATACGATTTATCTATAAATCATCATGTACTATATACTAATAATATATTGTATAGCACGATTACAGTATGATTATATTGTAGATTTTTGTATAGTACATGTACGATTTTTAGATAAATGGTGTGCAACGATAGAAGCCCCTGTGTTTTCGCGGTGATTTTCCGCAGTATTCCACACGCCTTAAAATTTCGTTGGATATATAAACCAAATATTTGGTGGAACTGGGAGGATGGTCAGACTTTCTTCTCTTGTTCGGTCAGAAGTCAAACTGATAGGTACAAATATTAAATTTATTATTATTTCAATTTCAACTTGCAGTAAATCAATGCGGATAAATGCAAGGGTAAGTTTTGTACATCGTTCCATTACTTGCTACAAAAATTGCTGGATCTGTAATTTAATAAGTAAAATCATTCCATTAAAAGTATTTTCATACCATTATTAACGGGCAGCTTTCGTTTTCAGATAGAATGGAATTAAATAAAAGTTGAATTGCCCTAATGAAGCTTTATTTATCTGAAATTTTCATTCTGGTTCTTAATCATTTTATTTATTTCAGCTATTATAATTGAGATTTTAGTTTTCTTCCCGAATTTGATTTTTTCTCACTACAGTATTCGCCAGGGTGCCAGTATAATCAAATAAGATGATAGTTTAAATTATTTTAAGTCTCAAATATAGATACATATTTGTATTTCTTATTGTTGAAGAAAAAATAAAATTACTTTTGCAATAAACTGAAGAACCTAAAAAATCGGAGTTTAGTTTTTCAATTACTTTCAGGATATGTATGAACATACACACATTGATTTTGTAAATAATACAATTACAAATGATTATATATATTCACAATGTTGACAGTCACATATACACACGCTACCGGAAGACATCACAATATACCCCACCCCTATCGACACAGGACTATAACTAGTCAAATACTTCAGCAACAGAAAGAAAAACAAAACGGAAATGATTCATACAAATGAAAACCAAACTCTTCAAGTATACAATTGCATGCTAATCTGCTTTATGCGGATTCCTGGTAGCCCAGAGGGCTTCCGAATTCATTTCCTGCTATTCCAGAGGGGTGTCGTCTGATTTAATAATGACTTAGACCCAGCATGTGTCTATCATTAATGTAATTAAAATTCATATAATAGTCTCAAAGTGCTGTGCTTCTTCAATTTTACAGCTGCAATCAGCATCCAAGAATTCTGGTTAATCTATAAATACGGTCTTTAGAGTGCCAATGTATGCACACAATGAGATGTAAAATCACCTCATTAATATGTGTCATACACTTGCAAAATCTCGGTCATTAAAGTCTATGTGTCAAGGCTAAAAGAAAATAAATCTAAAATATGAACCACCACCCGAGTGCAAGATCACCTGGACAAGATGTCTGGTTAGTCGTCATTATCAAAGAGTTAAAATAGTTTGATGAAGTGACCATATATTTCATGATTGGTCAAAGTGTCTGATCATAAATATGGCCTCCAGAGTTGTAGGATGATCGGTTAATCAGGATATAAGGTTACCTCATTATTATTGTTATTGGGGGTTCTAATTTCTTGTCAAGCTCGTCCGAGATCTAGATTATATAAGCTTATACCTCAAAGTTTGATCACAAACTTGGCTTTCATAGTTGTAACAAGAGGCCCAAGCAGACACGATATCACCTATTCAGCTAACTTCACAGTTGACCATTTCACTAAAAAGTCTTACACTGTAGTATTGGAAGAACATAACCTATGCAATATATCTCCCAGTTTTAATATCATGTCTTATGTTACCTATTTTACTATAGTCTGCACATTATATCGATCTCATGTGAGCTCTTGATCATATAAGCCTATATTCAATCCAAAACATGTAATTGTTATGGATGCCAGAATTGTTGCAAACTTAGCCAGTCAGATGCAATGGCGTCTTATTATTGTGTGTTTATATCTCCTAGTCTTGAGCTTTCCCAAATCTAGACGATATAAGCTTACATTACATGTTTGATCAAGATCAGATCAGAAATGTGGACTCCACAATGTCAGCCGATGAGACGCAAGATAATCTAACCGATATTTTGTGTCGACCTTGCACATTACTGAAATTATCTGAGATCTTCACGAGATAAAGTTTGATCAAATCGTATAAACAATACTGCTTTTGGAATGGCAAAAAGCACAGCCAATCAGATTTAAGATAACCCCATTAGGTTGTATGTATCTTACTCCTTATCGTATTTGTCCATAATCTTGATGATATAAGTATATACTCCAAGGTTTTGCCAAATCAGTTCAGAAATACTGACTCCAGAATGATATCAAAGACAACCAGTTAGATGTAGGGCAACCTCATTATCAAAGTATTCCTAGATATTGATCATATAATTATACACTGAAAGACTGATCAAACACGGATCAGATATATGGCCTTTAGAATGGTATCAAATTCAGTCAATCATTGTCATTTCGTTATTGTAAACATATGTCACTCTGATTCGTACTCTTCTGATATGCTGATACTACAAAACCTACATATCACGTTTGATCATCATCAGAAACAAAATATAGCCTACATGGTAAAAAAAACCAAATGTTGATGATGGATGCACAACAGACGATGGACATATAGACAAACAATAAGCTGATTTATCGCCAAGAGAACTCCAATGGACAGCTAATGAGATGGACGATTGCCTGCTTAATATTCTTGTATTTTGTTCATTATGGAATTCGTCCTAGTTGATGATAGGGATATTTTCCAGTCTGGGCTAAAATAATTGTCCCAGAATGGAAACAAGGCCAGCAAAATAGATGTAACATCACATAATTAATATGCATGAATCTTGCTCTTACACGGGTCCATATCATAAGATAGACTCACTTGGCCTAACATACGGATAATGAATGGATGACATACACGGGTCCATATCAAAAGATAAACTCACTTGGCCTTACATTCGGATAATGAATGGATGACATACACGGGTCCATATCATAAGATAAACTCACTTGGCCTTACATTCGGATAATGAATGGATGACATACACGGGTCCATATCGTAAGATAAACTCACTTGGCCTTACATTCGGATAATGAATGGATGACATACACGGGTCCATATCATAAGATAAACTCACTTGGCCTTACATTCGGATAATGAATGGATGACATACACGGGTCCATATCGTAAGATAAACTCACTTGGCCTTACATTCGGATAATGAATGGATGACATACACGGGTCCATATCATAAGCCAAACTCACTTGGCCTTACATGCGGATAATGAATGGATGACATACACGGGTCCATATCATAAGATACAATGGCGTCACTAGGGTTGGTGTCACCCGGTGCGGTTACTCATGGTGTCACCCCCATGGACCTCCTTCCTGCATAAAAATTCAAAAAAGTTATAGACAGTCATTTTGGTGTCATCCCTCTGAGATGGTGTCACCCGGTGCGGTCCGCACCCCCCTAACGACGCCACTGATAAGATAGGCTCAGTTTACTTTACATTCGGACAACGAATGGATGATATACACGTGTCCATATCATAAGCTAGGCTCATTTGGCCTGGCATACGAATAATGAATGGATTACACACACGAGACCATATCAAAAGCGAGACTCGCTTGGCCTTGCATACGGATAATGAATAGATAACATACACGAGTCCAAAAATTGTTATCAAAGTGTGTGTGTGTGTGTGTGTGTGTGTGTGTGTGATTTGCATTTTTAACGTAGCTTTAACAATTTTTCAGTCTGCAGTGTGACAGTTTATAGTGATGTAGCGTGATGTCCCACCCAGTTACATTATCCTGACACCAGGCCGACCAGTCCTAACACTAACCTCTTAATGCTGAGCGCCAAGTGAGGCAGCTATTAGTACCATTCTTGTAAGTCTTTGGTATAACTCGGCCGGGGATCGAACCTTATGAAAGAGTGCGTGATTGGAATATTGCATGAAACATAAATTCAATTCAAATGAAAGTTCTCTTTTCTTCCTTCACGTTTATAATTCAATACCAATTTGAAGGACTGTAATAATAACGAGCCAACAGAAATAAAGTTTCTTGAATGATGTCTCGTCTGCTTTGCCTGTAGAGTACATAATCCGGAAATTTATGATAGCCAGCTGAACAAGAAATGTGAAGTCGCAACAAACACCTTTAGTTGTTTATAAGTGTGAACATGAGGTAAATGCACACATGAAATTCCATGACCATACCACAGTAACTAGAAATCTAGACCAATGCAAGTAATATATATATATATATATATATATATATATATATATATATATATATATATATATATATATATATGGGTGGGTGTAAAGAAGAAAAAGAAAAGAGAGAGAGAGTTAAAACGTAACCTTGGACTCGGTAACACACTGAACAATTGAAACGATCCCGTTGCACAGCAAACGAATTATTTTTTCTATCCGTGTAAAAATAGAGGATTAAAACATATTTGTTCATCTGAGAATGCATCAATGTGCATTATAGCGATTTGATCCAACCATGAAACCAGGAGGTGGCTATTTTATTACCACTTAAATTAACCTGAAAGCATCTAGAGGTCTACATTCTATTTTCCACTCGGACTAGACATTGAGGCGTCATATGACCATATTACCCGTCATATTCTATTTTCGGACCGCGAAACCTCTTTCCAAGCTTAAAGTTGACCACTTTTAAGGTGACCTTCCGGCTTTTTCCATTGAGCGCAATCTTAATTTCATAATATTTTCGCCAATATAAATCTGGGAACACACTTTTAAAGTAAAATTTAGAACAATTTATGAAATATTTTTCCTTTAACAGTTTTCCTTGTCGAGACTGATTTTAGCTGCTGACATTAATAGCAATGAAAATTTACACCAATCTAATTGGCCTTCACATTTAAAGCTCTGATATATTTGCGTAGACACAGTGTAGTACCCGTCTGACTGAAGAAGGATGTGCATGTGACAATTAAGATCAATGCCTTTGTAGCAAACGTATTGTTATTTTCCTTAAAGAGCAAGCATTTTACTTTACATTTGCCAAACTTCTGATGCATTTGCATAGACCCTGTAAAATACACGTCTGACCGAAGAAGGAACAAGTAAGATCACTGCATTTGAAGCTAATTATTGAGAGCATTGTTTTACTCTAAATTTGCTTGCTTTCAACGTTTCTATTTATCCGTTTGCAATCATGTACAAGTAGGGTGAAAGGGACATGATCTCATCGAAAAAAGCTTTGTGAGAGACGGGAACACTTTTATTCTATTAAAACATAATTTTCTCGTGCATTAGTGTGTGAAAGTTCGATAGTGTTGGTACAACATGTTATTTACATCATATTTGTATCTGGTACACCATTCTGCTATTATGATAAAACTTTCTATATGACATTATGAATGACAGTCCAACAAGAAAATACTCGTTTACTTCAGATATTTGACTTGAATCTTTGCATTCTTTGTATTGATTGAAATAAAATCATCTTTCCTTCAGATGCATTTATGCATGCCTGTGAGTGGAATCTGTGACTCATTGCACGTTGATTTCTTTTAAAATGCTTGATAAACTATAACATGGACTTCATCATGGATTACAATGTGATTTATTAGGGTTTTGGACACACTGGAAAGTTCAGTACTGACAACAATTATGTAGAGACTCTCTATGGATAATTATTCTGCTAGAGTTTACTTTGTTTAAAAGGCAACATAATAAAGATATAGATTGCGTCCTCTAAAACGTAACATTTGGAACAGTGGGTACGGGAAACTCGGAACATCTGGAGCACATCTAGGATTAGTGGTCACTGACCAATCGAGCATGCCCATATTGAACAGGTGCAACCTAGGAAGTAACACCAAAGTTACGTTATTCAGGCGAAGGGGTATTTGTAAATTTGTTTTCCAAATACTTTTATACAGTAGAACATTTAGATGTTTTCCATTCAGGGTTATATAACAGTTTAATGTTAAAGATGGCGGCTGCTAAAATAGAGACTGACAATGAACCTTGTTGTCCAATTTGTTTGGAACAGTTCAACATACCCAGAGAGCTGCCGTTTGCCCACTCTTTTTGTGAGAAATGTTTACAATCTCACATAATAACTGAGGCTGCCAAGCATGAGAAGCTGAGATATGTTAAGTGCCCGGTATGTAGAAATTCTGCGAGTCCCGCTAATAAGGATAGACCGACAAGTGAATGGACGACTTTATTTCCCGTCAACACAGTCTTACAGTCAATCTTGCCAGCAAAATCGAAAGTAGATCGTTTGTGTGACGCTTGTAACAATGAGGGTGTCGTTGCCCTGGCTGAAGGGTTCTGTGTAGTATGCAAAGAGACCATGTGTATAGAATGTTTGAAAGTACACAGGAAGCTGAAAATATCAAAGGAGCATACCATTATTAGCGTGGAGGAATTAGCTTGTAACCCAAGAAATGTGATGAAACTAGCAGAAGGGTTTACCTGTTCTAAGCATCATGGAGAAGATATAAAATACTACTGCAAAGATCACAGCGTCCCTTGCTGTGGCACATGCTTCTTCGATAGCCATAAAATGTGTTCCAAAGAGCAGCAGGGGGGGGGGGGATCAGACCACTTAAGGGAACGGTCACCTTGTGTTTGGACCAGAAAAAAATAATGACAATTCATAGAGGTCAAATACCACGTCTACAATTATTGTTTGTCCCCAAAATAATTGTAGACGAACCCCCTCTGCTGCTCAATAATCCTGGGAATCTTCATCTGAATCTTGTTAATCTTCATCTGAATCCTGGGAATTTATTCTATGTTTCAAGTAATATTCAAGTTCTGATGGTGGTTTTTCTATTTTTGGATTTATGTTCTTTCTTTTCCTGTAATATATCATTAAACTTCTGTATCGATCTCCACCGCAATTTTTGCAAATCTGATATAATCCTCTAACACCGTTGTTACATCCAACACATCTTCGTGGACCAGCATGAGGGTTTTTCTTTATAAGATAATTATGTCTTTTGCAATATTCTCCACGACATTTTTTATCACATTTATTAGTGGTTCCTTGACGCAGCCACGCACAATTGTTCATTATATTAATGATATCTTTTTAATTCAGTTTAATTTTATCATCACCCCCTCTGCTGCTATTAATTTATCCAAATATTTTATCAAGTCCAATACGATATCTTGTTCTAGGATCGTGTAAATTTATTGTTATAAACCCATGCGGAGTAGCTTGCGCTCGTAAAAATAAATTTCTGAATTTAATTATATCCATGTCACCGCTGCACCAGGTTTGATGAATATTTCGCAACGTATGTGTGTCTACGCCATTAAACACAACTAAAATATTACAGTTATCTCTGATCACTTTTGGTATTTGTGTGTATCGTTGAGTAACATAAATAACGTCGGTATTTTTAAGTCTATGGAATCAACTGATGGTGCTTCATCAATATCGGTTATAAACTCGATAACGTCGTTACCGTTTTCATTAAAATCCTTAAGTACATTATAACATCGCTGATCATCAACTGACGGGGCTACCAAATATAATTTATCCCATTTTAACCATCTCATTATAAGATTAAGTAACAACTGTGTCTTTCCACTTCCAGATGGTCCTATTATTATCATTCTGATGGAATTTGGTAACGCAGGATGGTGCTTGACAGGTTCTTGTTTTCTTGTCGCTGAGAAATCATTTATATCCATGTTGTATAAAATATCTATGGATTTATATTGCTTACGCTGTAAAGTTAAAACTCCAATCACTGATTTAGCTACGGTTATAACAAAAAATAAAAAAATAGCATATGGTGGAAAATGTTCTATATGTGGTAGAAAGAAATTTTCGTTTTTACCTAATAGGCGCGGTGGTGATATTGCTAATTTGATGTCAAAGTTTCCAGGTGCTCCATGGGCTAAATACAGCGGAGAAAAACATCTACCAGGATATAATTATTGCGGTCCTGGTACTCGACTCGATATCAGGCTTGATAATCAGGATCAACCAAAACCAGGCGAGGAACCAATAAACGCTATTGATCGAGCTTGTCATGTTCATGATGTAGCTTATAAGAGTAAAAATCTACAAGATAGGCATATTGCAGATGTGAAATTAATTCATGCGTTAAATGCTATAAAAAATAATAATATCAAAGAAAAATTAGCTAATTGGTTAGTAAAATCCGCGATGAAAGGTAAATTAGCGCTAGGGGCTGGTAATTAATAATGGAATCGATTTATTCTTCACCAGTTGGATACTGGAAGGGTAAAGCAGCAATTAGTAAACTCGCTGATGCAGCAGCGGTTAAACATTCTACTGCTAAAGCGTGGTTATCTAAACAGACAATATGGCAAATTTATCTACCACGTCCTAAGCAAATTCGATTTGCTCATTTTAGTGTCAGTGTTCCTAATGAGGTTCATCAAGCTGATATTCTGTTTTTACCACATGATACTGTGCGTAAAAAAACGTACAAATACGCGCTAACTGTTGTTGATGTTGCAAGTAGATATAAAGATGCAGAACCGTTAACGACTAAAACAGCAACTGAGGTAGCCGACGCGTTTAAACGAATTTATCAACGAGATGGTCTACGATGGCCACAGCTGTTACAAGTTGATCCTGGCAAGGAATTTCTTGGTCCAGTATCATCGTTGATGAAACAACATAATACCAAAATACGACGAGGACATACTGCAATTCACCGTGATCAGGCAATTGTTGAGCGATTTAATCGAACACTTGCTGAGCGGTTATTTGGATATCAGTACGCGAAGGAATTTATTCAGGATACAAGATCTCGTGAATGGGTGGCAAGATTACCAAACGTGATAGCTGCATTAAATAATGAGATCACACGAACAACCAACATGAAACCCACTAGCACAATTACGAAAAAAAATATACCAACACAACGAAAAGATGTCACAGTCAGGTATTTATATGAGCCTGGTGAACTTGAAGGCGGTAAAGCGAGAGCGACTGATCCTATTTGGAGTGTTACCACACACAAAATATCCACCGTGACAAGATCCTCAGGTAGACCTGCAATCTACAGATTAGATTCAGCTGCTCCTCAACGTGGATTTACACGTGAACAACTACAAATAATCCCCACGGATACACAACTACCACCGCGATCACTTAACTAGCACCCAAGGCGCTGGCGCCTCTACGTCGATTACATTCAAGCCAGGTCAACATTATATTTTCTCGTGTATGACCAAGATTGTTATTTTTTCTATCTATGGTAAATTGTCTTGGATCATTTTTCAGATACCGCCATAGCATTATACAATTGCAACTTGCGCAATGATTATTCTGTTGTTGTTTCAGCGCATTAATAAAATCAACATCAAGATCAAAATTGCGTTTATTTTTTTTATCACACTGTTCATAACCAGATAATTTTTTTCTTATTATATCATCGTCAACAACATCATCACTAATCACTGACGAGTCCATGACGATTCGTCTCAATTGAGATATTTTTCTAACTCGAGACACTGCGAGATAAACCAAGTTCGACCATTCGATGTGATCATCAACGATCCAAACAACTGTATCAGTAATAGTTAATCCCTGAGATGAATGAATCGTCATCGCGTATCCAAGCGTCCACGGGGATTTATCAGCACGTAGAGCATCTTCAACAACATCAACATCAACTGCAACAATATCATTCAATACAAGATTCTGTTTCCTCTTTGACTCTCCTGGTATATCAACGTCGATATTTTGCCGTCGCGTATCCGCTGGTCGATAACATAACGGAACTGACAACGTTGGAAACTTTTCTCGTTGTAACTGAAACAATTCCCGTTGAAGTTTATCACGAACTATCTTTCTGCTTGCAACTATCAAATCGTTTGGTCGCCACGTTTGCAGAAAGTCTTTCATGGGTGTTTCTGGAATTATTTCACGCATTATTTCACACTGTATTTTATTCGGTTGTAGTCTGATTAATTTTTTAAATTCCTTCAACGCTGCATCAAGTGCTCTATGATCATCAGATACTTCTTCAGCATGGTCAACGAAATTTTTCAGCCAATCATGTGGAGATGGTCCAGCTACTGGTGGTGGTTGACCATGATCGCCGCACATTATCACGGCAGTATTTCTTGTTAACAACCAATCAAGAAATGTTTTTAATGTTTCTAGCGGTACAGTGCATATCTCATCCCATATTATGATCCTTGGAATGTATTTCTCTCCCATCCTTAAAGATGTCCATGTATCACCCTTCCATCGGAAAAAGCTGTGATAAGTACAGGAATTAACACCGCGTTGTTTCATCTTTCTCGCTAGTCTATGTGTAGGTGTTAGTACAATCATATCTGAATTCTGAAATAGTTCGATAGCTCGAGTGGTTTTACCAGAACCGCCAGGTCCATTTAGATAAACCGTTTTGTGTCTAGTTATTGGATCGTATACCGATGGTAATAACGAAGTTGTCAACGTTTGACATTTTTTACAGTAAATATCTTTAACCGCAACATCAGCGGATTCGGAATAATCGAGCATGTATTCATTTTTTATTCTCCACGAACCCCACGATGTATGAGTGCCTATGTTTAATCCTTCTAACAGTGCTGAATGTTTTTTATTTATATAAAACGAATCAGTAGCAACTCTGACGGCATGCGTAGAAACCTTATTTATCATCGATAATAGATTTATTGAAACATACGCGAGCATCGATGATCTTAAATGAGTATACTGAGGTGACTCACCGTCCATGTAGCTCACAATTGTACCTAGTTTATTTCCATTTGACAAGAAAACTGTTTCTCGACTTATAAACGTGTTCTTGTTCGTTGTATCAACGATTATAAAATCTAACTCAGTATCGTCCATGATCAATCTTGCACAATGTCGCCTGTGATCATATGCTGCTCCTTGTGTAAACTTGCCAATTATTTTTCTACCAAGATCCTTCGAATCGGTTTCGTCCGAATGTGGTAACCAAACCTCGGTTTGTTTTCGATATGATATAATTGTTTCACTTACAATCAACCGTGTTAATATCGTATAATCAAGCATATACCGCAATAGCACTATTGGTGTCCACATTTTTTCTGAAAAATGTTTTCCAAACCAAACATAACAAATTGGATGAAGTCCCATAGCAAACTCGAATGATTCGATACGAGCGAATCCAGTTAGGTCAAAATCCGGTAATGGTCCATTTATCGATACTCGCGTCATTTCGTGCGTCGGATGACCGAATCGCTCAAAATACACAGAACAATCTCCGTATTCAAGAAAACTTCCGGGATAACACGCAACCATATCAACTGAAATAACATCTCTGTGATCGTATTTAGTATTCCACAATCCGCCGTGTCCATATTCGACACAACTGGATATTATGTCATTGAGAAAATCAAATCTAGTTGGTTTCCACGAATTTTTCTTTCTAGCAAAATGAGCCGCAACTGACGGAACAGTAAAGCAGCTGCTCAATAATTCGTCAGCGTCATCAGTATATTGCAGTGCAAGATTTTTCATTTTTTCGTAAAGAGGATTTGTTCGATAAATAACGTTATTTGGTCTCACAAACTGATCAAATTTCATATCTGATTCGTCGTTAGAACTCTGAAATAACCATACTGACACAGGATCGTTTTTACTTATTTCGTTAATAAAATCAAACATACCTCCGGGATAACATTTAACAGTTCGATTTCGTGGAAACACTGTTACTGCGTTAGTCCACGCGTGTGCGTTATGATCAATAATTGTAATTGAGGCTCCTTTTGATTTATATTTTGATTCATACAAAATCTCCCCTGTTATCGTCGCTACGGTTATTGGAAATTTTAATATTTTTCCTAACCCAGCTACATCTTTGATAGACGCACCGGTATCTTTAACCATATCTCCCCACGTGTTTATTATTTTACGTCTTTTATCCGTTAGACCGTTTCCACGGGCCGCGTTTGTAAAATGCTCTGTTACTCGTTCAGCCACACAATTTATTTTTGAAAGTTTCATCGGTGATAGTTTATCAACGCTGGGTTTTTCATTTATCACATAGATTCCATAAATAGCCGCGGTCACAGGATATGCTCGTTCATAATACGGTTTGTCAATGCCAGTCAATAGACCTGGTTTGGAATTTCTACTTAGTACGACAGTTTTTTTATTACCGTGGACAGGATCATATTTGTCACGGATAATCCAATCATCTGTTTCTGTCAACACGACGAATTTTATTCTGAAAAGATACTTGCGATTATCAAGATAGTTAATGATAATTGCTGCTCGTTTGTCGTTCATCATAGCGTTAATGATATTTTTGTTGCGTATAATCTTGAACGTTGACCAGACATGAGATGCACCATCTATGTGAAATTCTTTCTTGGCGTCGTGAATTTTATTAATCAAACCTCTGTTTTTCAGATCAACCAAATATTTCATCGGTAGGCCAGGAGATATTCTGTCAAGATTAAATCTATTTCCACCTGAGGGTTTTATTCGGGATAATCTATCGAATTCGTTCATATTATATTTCAAACAAATATTTAAATAAAGAATATATGTATACAATGTCTCAATGCAAATGGCTCATGGTGGGTTCAGTAAATCGATGCAATAAATCCTGTAGAGGTGAATTTTGTTGGATGCACTTACAGGGCATACAGCGGGGGAGTCTAGGACCAATACCGTGTCTGCAGTGTGGTGTTGGAGTGCGAGGCAAAACAAAATTGTGTGGAAGGTGCGTGGGAAAACGATTCAGAGAGCTTAAAAGATATTATGACAAAAAAAATAATAATAGTGAAAACGCTATAAAATCCGTGGAGGATTATATATCAAGATTTCAGACAAACAATGATTTAAATAAATAATATTATTATAATGGAGCAAAATATATTTATCCCACATCCTGTCGTAACAAATTACGAATCAGATCGTAATGGTGTCATCAGAAATTGCAGGTTGAAGAGACCAGTTGGTTATATTAATAATACTGGTTATCTAATGTTCACATGCGAGGGAGAAAAGAAACATTATCTATGTCATAGATTTACGTACGAGTGTTTCTTCGGAGTGATCAAAGACGGTCTTGTGATCGATCATATTGACGGGAACACTCAAAACAATAATTTATCCAATTTACAAGCTATCTCTCACAGCGAGAATAATACACGTGGTAATACTGGAAGATGTAAGACAGTTTCTAGAAGGGCGGTAAATTCCACAAACACAGAAACTGGCAAAGTAATTATATTTCGTTCGATGTGTGCTGCTGCGAAATATTTTGATATTCACTCACATTCAGTACAAAAAGTAGCAGAAAATATATATAAAACAGCTTTCTCGAAAAAATATAAACAGAAAATCACCTTTCAGTATCAATAATTATCATCTACATCGAATTAGATTTATTTTTGGGGGGGTCAGAAATTATCATTATTATACTACTTATTTTTTGATTCATGAAGGGAGGTAATCATATGCAACATCCAAGGTCTGTGATGCCTACCCGTTTATGATTTCTAACTTACAAAAATGTACAGTTCGTGTATTTTTCTGTTCTATTAGTGAAACATTTAGAACAGCGCAACACGTAGAATACATGTAACCGTCATGTATATTCCAGCTTACTGAGTGCAGAATCCAGCGTCTAGTCTGTATCGATCGTGGGGTTAATTTTAGATCTACAGTACAGCACAGGGATCATGCGTGCATTTACTCGATTACAGAAATACGTGCATATAGTATTTGGAATTAAAAATCAGTTGCATTTTCCTTGTTCAGTGCAGAAATATAATGCGAGATTGTGTACGTGTGTATTTATGTGTATGTGTGGTTCGAGTAATATTAGCAACTAAATACTCCCTTGACTATGACACGGATTTACGAGTGGGAAATCTCGTAAATATATTTCTCCACTGAACAGTTATAGAGAGTACTGAAAATCTCGTATAGTCACAGGAAGGATGAAAACATCTAACAGTTAGATGGAGTGGTATAGTAAATAATCCAGCTTTTATAAATTAACTTGTTTGGTGAAAACGTATTTCTTGAACTCAGAGTTGTATTGGTTCCTTAGCTATATATTAACTTCCGAAACATATGTTCGTAACAAGGTTCGATAGCTCAATCAGTATGGTATTGGACTGTGACGCCCGCGGTCCAGGATCGAATCCCCATGGCTGGCAATTTGTCGGTGGTGCGCATAATTGCGATTTTTATAATAATGGGGGAACCGCAAAAAAACCCCGCTCAGCAAAATTCAACCACAATATTGACTGGTGGTTGATACATATTTTCGTATCACCCACTGGATTAATTATTGTGGGTGGGATTTTTGCTGAGCGTATATGTTTGTGCCGTCCTTCATTCATTGTATATATCCATTTCATTATATATTCATCATTGTATATATTCATTTCCTTAATTAAGTTATATGTTTGTGCCGTCCAATGCATAATCTGAGCTCGCTAATACACTCGATAGGGGCTCTTCATTCATAATCTGAGCTCGCTAATACACTCGATAGGAGCTCTTCATTCATTGTTGTCCCTGAAACATCCCGACGAACTCGCTAAAGACTCGATAGGGGTTCTAGGGATAATTTTTTTTTTATTTTAAAGATTTATATACTAAATAATGAACCATGAAAATATCAATGATGTAATTGTTGCTATCAAAATACTAGAGGAAAACGGAGTTAATATATCTAATGAACTAAATCCTGAAAAAATAGTTTCTGATTTTGAGATTTTACAAGAACGTAAAAACCAAGGAATACACACACTATCATCTGAATACAAGCTCATGAAACGGATTCAGGCGGCAATGTTTCAGTCGCTAGCTACCGTAGAAGATAATCAGGTGAAGGAATTCATTCCTCTCTCTGCCGCCGTAGAAAGAATTAGATCGTTGTTATCCCACGAGTACGAGGAAAAGAAAACAATTAGTACTCGCATATGACTATTAAGAAAAATTATGTTAGCGAGCAACCCCGTCCAAAGTAATAATTCTGGTGAAAATAATTCGCTCTGACCACGTGCAGATTATATTTATTTCTGAGATTATATTTATTTCTGAGATTATATTTATTTCTGAAATTATTTTTATTTCTGAAATTATTTTTTTTCTGAAATTATATTTATTTCTGAAATTATATTTTTTCTGAAATTATATTTATTTCTGAAATTATATTTATTTTATAATTCTGATGGGTTAGTTGGTACTTAGATTCATGCAAATCAATCAAATTTGTAATTCTGATGGGTTAGTTGGTACTTTGATTTATGCAAATCAATCAAATTTGTAATTCTGATGGGTTAGTTGGTACTTAGATTCATGTGAAATGATCAAATTTGTAATTCTGATGGGTTAGCTGGTACTTAGATTTATTATTTTTTCTGAATTATTATTTATTTCTGAATTATTATTTATTTCTGAATTATTATTTATTTATTCTGAATTATTATTTATTTCTGAATTATTATTTATTTCTGAATTATTATTTATTTATTCTGAATTATTATTTATTTCTGAATTATTATTTATTTCTGAATTATTATTTATTTATTTCTGAATTATTATTTATTTCTGAATTATTATTTATTTCTGAATTATTATTTATTTATTTCTGAATTATTATTTATTTATTCTGAATTATTATTTATTTCTGAATTATTATTTATTTATTTCTGAATTATTATTTATTTATTTCTGAATTATTATTTATTTACGTAAAATGATCAAATTTATAACTCTGATGGGTTAGTTGGTACTTAGATTTATGCAAATCAATCAAATTTATAATTCTGATGGGTTAGTTGGTACTTTGATTTATGCAAATCAATCAAATTTATAATTCTGATGGGTTAGTTGGTACTTTGATTTATGCAAATCAATCAAATTTATGATTCTGATGGGTTAGTCGGTACTTAGATTTATTATTTATTCTGAATTTGATGTGTTAGTTGATGACTCAGATTTATTATTTATTATTATTTATTTTGAATTATTATTTATTTCTGAAATTGATGGATTAGTTGGTACTTAGAATCGAAGATTCTTATTTATTATTTATTTATAACTCGATGGGCTAGTTGGTACTTAGAATCGAAGATTCTTATTTATGTAAAATGATCAAATTTATAACTCTGATGGGCTAGTTGGTACTTAGATTTATTATTTATTCTGAATTTGATGTGTTAGTTGATGACTCAGATTTATGTGAAATGATCAAATTTTCAGAAAAAAAATAAAATATTCAAAAAAGATGAATTTTTCAACACAGTTACCTCATCAGATATATTTTGCACCAATATTTTTATTTATTTATTATTCTTTTAAGTTGATCGACTTTAATACAGGAGTGTGCATAATTTAGAATCTGATCTCTGTCACAAATGATCTCGATAATATGTTCTCGACGGAGTTCATCTAATTGTTCTTGTGTTAATAAGAAATCCTCGCTTCCGTATTCATCAATAACTAAATTAACGTTAAATTGTTCTGTGTTTTGTGAAAACCATGTTCTGATGGTGTTTTCAAGTGCTTCTTTGTCATGTATAAAAACCCTCACGTGCTGGTACATTATATAATATTTATTGGATTAATTTTGAATCGAAGATTCTTGATCAAAGATCTAAGACTTTACATATAAATTTCTCACAAGCTCTTCTCCACGTAGGTCAATTAAGCGATTAAGGTGGTCTGTGAGTTTGAAATTTATTCGTGACAAATACTGATTATGCGTGCGTAAATAAACAGGATTGGTTGGTACTTGCACGATCAAATCCCCAGGGGGAACTTGTGGTGTAAATGTATATAAAATATATCCTTGTTGAGCTTGATTTGATTTTCCAAGATCTATTTGATAACTGCCTTCTATTACGTCACAAACTAGATTAACCGCGATTGTCGATGTTATATTAACGATTCCCGGAGATACGTGTCTTCCACCGCCGAGTGGATCATTATTATATCTAAGAACAGTTGTTGGTGGGGCTATTTTTCTCCATCCATTAAGTATTTCAGAAAAACTTTCCGTGATAAGATCCTTGAGCGTTTTTCTTAATTCGCCGGTTTCAAATACTGGTAGTGTAAATTTTAATAATTCTGCTTCAGTTATTTTATAATGATCAATATATGCTTGTTTGATACTATTTTTTTCTCTTGTATCTATATAATCACTAGCATTTATTGCCTCAATAATGCTCTGATTAAAATATTTAAGATCTAATATAATTTGATTTAAATGTTGTATCGTTACAATGATCTGATGTTTTAGATCGTCATTAGGATACTCCAGGATATAGTTTTTAAACAACTGTGCTAGTGTCGTTAATGTAGTTGTGTATTCAATTCTAATTTTGTTAGCATGTAATCTGAGATATCCTTCATAAACGATATTAGTTAAAGTTTTTGCATCAAAATCAATGATAGAAAACGGTAGTAAAGGATATTCTTTACCATCTCTCAAAACGTAAGCCCTCAACCCCCATGGATACGAATCTCGGTATTCTGGAGTCGTTATAAAACTGGCTTCGTCAGTAAGAAATTCAATTAATTTTGGTTCTGGTGGTCCTTCATGTACCGGGGAAACATCAGGCCAACCTAGTACGGATCTGATTGAAGATTGATGAATATCAACGGCATAATCAGGAGAATATATCTCTATCGTCGAGGACAGCGTCGGCTCATGAATATTAATCGATATTTTTGCTTCCTTTCCTGTTATTGATTTTATTCTACGTTGAAATTCATCATTGATCTCCTCGATCTCATAACTACCAGTGGGTATTCCAAAAACAACCCAGTCAGGTGTTCCATCGGTTTTGTTTTTATTAGCAAATACGAGCGAATTATTTGCTGGTGTACCATTAAATGATTTTGATTTGATATTTGGCCAGCTGTAATATACCCGTAGTTGCGCTAGTGCAATTTCATTAGCGTGAATTGCAGTTGGAAAATTGATATTAAATTCAGGATTAGTTGAACTTACCGAGATCATCGTTGTTTTGTGCGGGGTTGTGTTAGTCACGATCTGCTGAAGTAATTCCGTCATTATTAATACTTGTATCTTTAATACCGATACCTTCGCCGTATATTTTAGTTATCATTGAAAACTCGAAATCAGATATAATTCCATCACTGAGACTTGCTGATAACAACGAGGATAATTTCGAATATGCTACCTTCGCTGTGTGTAATTTTATTATGAAATCGGATAATTTTTCATTCGTGCAAGTACGTATTTTTTTTGCGATGATATTAAGCACACCTGCAATAGTTGTTGCTGCTGAAATACAAATAGTCACAGCTACTGGTGCCATCATTGTTACCGTGAATAATATTATTCCAGCTCCAGCAACAACAGCGGATACTGAATAAACAATCACGTCGACGATAACTAATCGTCGTCGATATTTTTTTACTTTTACTGTATATTGTTCGACTTGATCTTTTAGCGCCGCCTGCCATTCACGCGCTTGATTGTACCTGTATTGTGCACCGTCCATATATTTTTATGCAGTAACCAATTGAGGTGTTTCAGCTACAAATTCCAAACACCACCAGTAAGATGTTGCGGTTAATTTCTTATCAGCTGCTTCCAGAATAAATATTTCTTCGGTTCCGCTATTTAATATAACAGATACAACCCCGGAAAACCTGTCGGTGGAATGACGCCATGGATACGTTGTGAAGATCTCAAATCGCGCAGCACTAAACACGGACAGCCTGTACATGCCAGTGACTGTTGCGGTATATTTGATAGTATTATTTTGCTGCGACCATGTTGCGAATCCCGATGATACTGTGCATACGATGTTTGTAATACGTCCGGGAGTTATTCCGGCTGGGATTTTAATCAGACTGGTTTTATTGACGATCTCAGGAATCCCCGCTACGATGTCTTGCTGTGTTTGTTTAATCGTGTCTAGGTTAGTTTTGATATCAACGAGTTTCATGTCAATGGCGTGCGGAGTGCCGAAGAATTCATATATGGCATCATCGGTTTTTTGAAAATTTCTTCGAAATCTTCCAAAAGCGCCTGCGTGAACATCATACTCGGCCCGTAACGTGGATAATTTACCGTCTACGGTGTCGACGTATTTTTTTGTTGCTGCGTCTTCGTCGGATGTTGGATCTCTTAAAACTACTATTTTATTTCCGTTCATGCTAAGTTCACCTGTCATTGTGTCACCGGTGTGTTTTACGCGATTAGCAACACTTTTTGCAATTTCATCTCTGATGGTTTTAAGTGACATACTTGAATCCCTGATTCTGCCGCTGTCAGTAAACACAGGAATATTATCCGTAACTTCACCAAGTACTCGTCGGATTATATCATTCCATTTGATATTGCTTGTTTTTAGTTTACCATGTCGATCTTGAAAACTAACAACCTCATCTGGGTCAACTCCAGCCAGGTTCATAACGTCAGCGAGGTCATCCTTAGTCGCGTACTTTGACAGATCAACGTCGCCGGATGCTCTCTTAACACGTGAGGATCTTCTTCCGTAAATATCAACCATTATAATAAGACCTGTTGTTTAAAACGCTTTACGCGCAACGAATCGGTTGCTTGTAAAATCATGCACGACTTTATGTGGTGGTTTGGATGATTTTGATATAGCGTTAAGTACATTAATTACTTCACGGCCGCATATTGGGGGATCTGTCATTGTTTGTGTGGGTAACGTTGAATACCAAACTCTGGTTGCTGCGTGGAGTGGTGCGACATACTTGATAAATTCAACAGGTGGAGCTAACCCGTATGAATCAAAATAAACGCTTCCACGTGGATCAACCGCGTATGATACCCAATGAGTACCCGGTCCAGAACGTTCATCGAGATTAATAATACCTGTTTCTAGTTTGTTTGGTTGTTTTGGTAATTGATCTCGCATGAAAACACCTTTGAAGTTTTTTATTTTTAATCGTTTAGCAGCATCAAGTAAATCAAAATTTGATGCTGCAGCGTCTAACGTGGAAGCCTCAGACCCTTTCCCCAACGAGATCCTGGCAATCTTAAGCCGCGTCCCTTTTTTTTGTATCCTTGCCCTGTTGCTTTCTTTAGAGCCATTCCAGCAGCTGTTCCAGCAGCACCTAACGCGGCTGCTTTCGCTACGGCTGGAGCAGCAGCAGCTATTAACGCTGGAATAGCCGCAAGAAGTGGAAATATACCACCGGTTTTAACCATGTCTTTGATGGCGCTCGGAGAAAGATGAAATTGAACTCCAGTTTTTGATTCCATGGCTTTATTGAAATGTTTAATCTGATTATTTGTCAACGATAATTTGTTTGGACCACCACCAATTTGATCTCGTTTTAGTGATATTTTAGTTCCACATTTGTTGGTGGTTTTAGATTGAAGCTTTTTTACCTGACCAGGAGTCAGAGTAACATTAACATGACCATACGACATTTTTATATAAAATATATTTTTCTAAATAACACGATTAAAAATTTTCCACCGGTGCATCAACGACCCTCATTCGACCACTACCACCTTCAAGTAACATGGCTTTATCGCTAAGTATGACCGCGATTGCTCTGTAGAAGGCACCAGCACCTGGTGGGTTAGTAACACGAGCTCGAAAGTGTATATCAACGACAGATTGTTTGGATAAATCAAGATGTTCTAGTGAAAAATAATAAATCGGATATAGACTTGTAAAATCTAATTGTGATATTTGCAAACCAGTATCTATATTTTGATCACGTCCCATGAATGACATTAAACGATGCTATGCGCGCGCTACATGATTTTGATCAAAATTTAACAATATGTCCTCGGCTGGTTCTTGATGTCCATTTATCCGTAAGAAAACTTCATTAACTCCAAGATTGTCAAATATCATATGTGAATGTTCTTGATTATTCGTCCGGTTATTATTTTGCAGCGCAATAAAAATATGTCGTGGTGAAGAAACACCCTGTTGTGATGCTATATGCCATGTAAATAAACCATTAACATTACTTTGAATAGCATCTGTGGTTACTGTTAACCATGATAGCAATGATTTACCGCCTTGATCCATAAAAGAGAGTAATTTTTGTTCCTCAGTAATTGATGGTGTCATTACTGGCATCCACAGTGAAAGTTTTGATATATTCACTTTACCATCGGCAACACCAGCACCTCGCCAGATTGCATCATTATCATCACCTTTTCTTACAAGCACAATTGTGTGTTTAGTTCCAAAGATGACCTTTCTAACATTTCTGCAAAATCCAAAGATGTGAGATAATGGAATTGCACATGAAAAATTTCTATCATTTCCTGACAACGTTGCTCGGCGTGTTGCAAATCCTAGGTTGTAAGTCGCATTAACACTTCCTATAATATCAAAAGCAGCACCTGGTCTGTCTGCGTGCTCAAAGTCAACCGGTTGTGGATCAGATGCAGTATCTCGTGGTGTTGTTGGTAATATCCTTGGCAAACATCATTGTTGGACCGGCTGATCTTGTAAAGTCGTCAGAATATCTCGCTAGACCAATTATTGTTGTAGCAACATCAACATCCTTCTGAATTGATTCAATATTTTTTCCATCAATCATGTATGTGGCGCTATCAAACAACGCCATAATCCCGTTGTTGACAAAACCAACACGTAAATTAGCAGCATATGGCGTATTAGCTACAACATTCGTTACAAGTCTACCTTCGACTTCAATAAACGCCTCAGCGGGCAAGAAATATCTACTTGTATCATGAACCTGTAATTCGATTCTCCCCCGCTGATTTGGTTGTATTGCGTCATAAGAATAAAACTGATAATCACGTATAGATTCATACTTAAGGACAGGTGCCTCCATATCAAATGCTGGGTCTGATTCGCGCCTGAACATTTTTATTATAATTACCATATTTCCAAATGGTGATCATCGTCGACGAAGCCCGCTTCCTGCTATTAAATTTGCTGTTATATTTTTTTCTGCTTCTTCAGATATCGCCGCTAGTTTTTGATTTGCAGCCTGATTTATTATTCTGCTGACATCTGCAGGCATCACCTCAGTACTTGCCAGTTTCACAGGTGGTTGTTGTTTTCGTCGCAATAATCGTGCTAGTCTATCTTTGATCGCCGAGAACACCTTACCAGCAACATTGATAATTGCTTCAGGAGCTTTATCACGAACAATATCGATAGCTTTCATCGATAATTGTTTTGCAATAGGTGCTGCTTTTGGAGCTATCCTTGTAAATAATCCCTGAATAACATCACCAAGTCCATCTCCGTAAGTAGCTCTGTAGATTGGTAATCGTGAGTTCACCGCTCTGACCGATACGGATTTACGATGATTATTGTGTATGATCATCTTATTTTATTTACCATTTATCTAATCGCGGTGACTAATCATCAACTAGCTCATCAATAAGCTCTCGGTAAACGCCGATATCCATGATACCACCTTGAAATAATTGCCGACAAATATCAGCTGCTTCATTAATTATTTCTGGTGAATTATTTCCGGCACGTTTTCCTCCTATGAGAACTTCTAACCGTGACACGTCATTGAGGATATTATCAGGACAAACAAAATTATTTTCTCCTGATGCAGTCAGAAAACCACTTCCTACAGCGCCAGGAGGATCATCGTCATCCTTTTCTGCCAACATCTGTTCTCTTTCTTTTTTAAACTCCTCAATTGGTTCACTCAATATAGTACTTCGTTGGGCGTATAATCGCTGCATGGGTGAAGGTTTTTGCTGCGGTGAAGAAGATTGTTGTTGTTCTATTTGTTGCAGAGGTGGAGGAAGTTGATACTGGGCGAGTTGTTCTCGTTGTTTCAGACTCTTTCTATAAAGTCTTTTTACTTCTTCATGAAGACTTTCGTATTCTGGACCTCTAGCTTGTTTTTTGTGGTAATATACGCGATATATCCATTTAATAAAATTATCATCATTTACTTTTTCATGACCAGTTTTTAAAATACTAGATTTATTAAATATACCAGATAATATCATTTTAGGTAATTTTTTTTCTTCAGTATTTCTAATGTCTTCAACAATTCCTTTGTTAAATCTTGCAATCAATTCTAAGTTTTCTTCTACTGGTTTGGGTTCAGATGCAAGTTCTTTTCTCACGCCGGCGACTTCAGTACGAAGTTTTCCAATACCTTCAAGTATTTCTTCACCGACATGTGGAGGTTGAGCTGCAGCTATTTCCCTGGCTATGTCAGGTGGAAGATCTCGTAAAATCTTCTTTGTTTTTTTAGTTCTCGCTGCTATTTTTTCGGTTTGTTCTGCTGTTTGTTTTGATACCGGAAGAAGATCTTCCTTGATGACTGTTGTAACCTTTTCAGTAGCTGCAGTGACGGGTTTAAACAGTTTTATAGTGTCTTCTTCGTACTCAATTTGTGCTTCTTGCTGCGCTTGTAGATTTTTTCTGAATGAATCTCTAACAGGAAGAAATTTTTGGATTGCTTCTAATCGTTCTCGAGCTATTCTTGCAGTATGAGATTCCGGATGTACCATTTTATTATAACATAATGATGTAATTATTATAGCAGCAGAGGGGGTTCGTCTACAATTATTTTGGGAACAAACAATAATCGTAGACGTGGTATTTGACCTCTATGAAGTGTCATTATTTTTTTTGGTCCAAACACAAGGTGACCGTTCCCTTAAGTGGTCTGATCGCCCCCTCTGCTGCTCAAAGTGATAGACTTAAAAAAAGGCCTCCCTGCTCTGCTGTGTGACAGTAATCCAGAAGGAATAATTGCAGATATGAAGAAAATCGAGATGCACTTAAAAAGGTTTTTGGAGATTAACGAGGCCTGTGTTAATATTCTTGAGCACCAAGTTAATAGGATGACCGACCAAATCAGAGAAGTTAGACAGAAAGTTAATTCAGTTCTAGACGAGTTAGAGAAATGTGTGAAAATAGAGGGAAACCGAATTTACAAAGAAGAAGTTATCAGGAAACAGGACGAAAATCATCAGTGTTGGTCACTAATGCATTCTGTGAGAAATTCTCACTACCTCCTTGAAACAGTAAATAAATATGGGAGCAATTTGCAAACATTTCTTATGGCAGAAACGATGAGGTCTCAGTTATATTTCTATTGCAATCTTGTTGGATAAAAGTACGAGAAAACTAACACATTAGCAGCAACAGTGCAATTGTCTCCTTTAATACAATCCATTTTGTCCATCTCTTTGTCTGAAATGGGGAAAGTTGTGACCACCAACAGCTCCAACACTCTGCCCCTAACATGTTTGCAGAGGCCAACAAAGGACTGTCAGGTAGAGAGGGTTGATGTAATTGATCTTAAAGTCCCTACTGGTAAAATTCCATTGTATACTGGTGTCACATTTCTCCCTGGAGACAGAGTGATGCTTGCTGATTGTAGCAATAACCAATGCATCTTACTAAGCTCTTCCTACCAGTTCATCACACGTCATACACTGACAAGTCGACCATGGATCATCTGTGCACTGGATGACCAGGAGGTGGCAGTGTCGCTGTATGATCAGAATAAAATCCAGATCCTGTCAGTGATTGATGATGTCATCAGACCAGTTAGAATGATAACAACCAAGCACAAATGTAATGCAATAGCAGCTGCTGGGAAGGGGGAGATGGTTGTGAATGGTGACTGTGTTGATAACAAAAGTCAGTGGAGTCTGATCAACATGAGATGAGAGGTAAAGTTTACTCATCAGTATGACTCTCTGCGCTATGATCAATTCAACTATTTAGCTCTGAATAATATGAAAACACGAGTGTATATTAGCGTGTTTAGTTCAAATTCACTTCTCTGTTTTGATATGGATGGCAGGAAGGAGTTTACCTACAGTCCTGACAATCTTATTGGCCCCATTGGAGTAGCTGTGGACAGATATGACAACATCTATCTTCTTGGATGCTCGTCTGGAAACATGCATCAGCTGTCCCCAGATGGGTCTGTCCTAAAGGTCTTAATGTCAAAAGTGCCGAAACTTCCAAAGGCGATTTGTATTCACAAGAGTAAGGACATGTTAATCATCGTGAATCAATCAGAACAAAACTACACATTTATCAACTAAAATAAAATTAAGCAGAAATTCATTTTATATTTTACATTACACAGAAGTAAGCTGTATGGAAGAAATACATAAAGAAGTACTCTGGTAACATGCAAAGCAATCGTTTTTAAAATAAAAACTTAATGCTGAGCAAATTTTTATCATTTAAAGGATATATTTGTACTTACTTCCATGTGATGAATATTACATGTGAGTCTGTTATATTGTGTGCATATAGCTTGTAGATTGCGAATAATAATAATAATAATAATTATTATTATACCGCTCCGGTGGTCTATGTGGTCAGAGCATCCACTTCGGATGTGGGTAGTGGCGGGTTCTAACCCCAGCCAAGTCATACCAAAGACTTATAAAAAAGTGGTACTAGCAGCTGCCTCGCATGGCGCTCGGCATTATGAGGCTGGTGTTAAGATTGATCGGCCTGGTGTCAGGATAATGTGACTGTGTGAGATATGTCTGCGGCATGATCTCCCAGTGCTTGAAATCACTATGAACTGCCATGCTGCAGACATCATAGTGATATGACTGAAAATTTTTTTAAAGCTATGTTAACAATCCAAATCACTTACACGCATTATTATTATTATTATTAATGGTAGACCATTCACAAAAAATCTTGTCTCAAAATGAATGTTACCTGATGTTATTGAAGTTAGATAAATAAATAAAAACTTAGGGACCTGACTAATAAAATATTTTATGTCAGTTTGATAAATATCTGTACATATTAAAAATCCTAATAAGTACACATAACTTTAAGTTTTTTTTTGTGTTGGACAAATACAATTTCTCAGTGACAATCTCCAAGATGACCAATGATGATTAAAATTTGCAATTAACTTAAATCAAAACATCATATTTGGTGATGGGATTATTGGTCTTACTCAGATGTCTGGAATTGTATATCATTATTAAATAATAATACTTCAGAAATAGAATTGACTATTAAATCAATGAATTATTTATGTTAAAAGAAACAATTAAGAGAAAGACAAGCGCTCTTTGTTACGTTCTTCCAGTCGTGTTGCCTAAGCTTTCCTAAGGTCAACATTATGAGGATTTACTCTTTTCTTAATAGGAAAACATATAGTTGCTACGAACGATACATAACAGAAAGAGAATGAAGAATTATTATATATCTTAATTAAAATAAAAATTATGGCTATTTTGTGATGCGTTTCTCTAAACACACAAGCAATGTAGGAAATGTTTATCGATTTTTATTTGTGAAGTTTAAGCCATTTATAATGTCTAACATGCATATTATTTCCTTGTTGCATTTCCTTAAATATGATGAATATTAGGTAGGTTGACATTTACTGTGTGAGCACATTATGGTGTTACTATGTTAATTATTGTCTCAAGATGAATATTAGGTAGGTTGACATTTACTGTGTGAGCACATTATGCTGTTACTATGTTAATTATTGTGTCAAGATGAATATGTAATTTTACTGAATGAAACAGGCAATTGAAGGGTGTGATTCTCGTTTGGTATATTCAAATATTGTGCCATTTACTAAACATATTTACATAATATATTATATAAATATATAATATAGATCAGTCTAATAAAATGAAGCGATTACTTCAAAGTACATGCATCCCATAATTCACTATAATAGCATGAGGTTGTGTAGAATGCCTCATGTACATACTGATTAACAAGGAATATACAACAATTACTTTTAAGTATATGCATCCCATACTGTACTTTAATAGCATGAGATTGTGTAAAATGTCCAATGTACATACCATTAACAAGGATTATAATGCAATGAACCATAACTGTTTATAAAATCTCCAGCATTTCAATTAGGAAACACAGAAATAAAGCATGTTCTGCCTTCATTGTGTTTGTATTTATTTTTGTTTAGTGTCTCATCACCCTTAATCTTGATCCCAATTTGTATATCTGTCTCTATCTCAGTCTATCTAATGTAAGCACAATATAAGCAACAAAAGATGAAAGAAAAATACCAGATGCATTTTAGTAGCATTATAACCCATGTATGATGCGACACTTTTGCTTAAATCACTCATAACATAATCATTTGTACATGTACATATAATGATATAGTTTAGAAATTATACACAAATTGTTTAACTAATTTAATTCCATCAATGTTTATAGACCATTCATAGAGTCATGCCAGGTACAAGAGAATTATCATACGGACCAATTAAAAGTAACATATATTAGACAGGATAGGAAACCCCTTAGCATTACAGACATAATACATAATACAATGGCTAATATCATAAAGTTAGAGTGTGTGTGTGTGCGTGCGTGCGTGCGTGCGTGCGTGCATGCATGCATGTATGTATATATGTACAGGTATTAATGGCAGGATACTGGTATGTATGATAATAATAGCAGGATACTGGGATATATGGTAATAATAGCAGTATACTGGTATGTATGGTAATAAAAGCAGGATACTTGGATGTATGGTACCGTAATAATAGCAGTATACTTGTATGTGTGGTAATAATAGCTGGATAATAGTATGTATGGTATAATAGCAGGATTTCTATTTGAATTTACAATGAAAATGAGAGGATTATTAGATAACTTGCAATTCTTGAACAAGAGATATAAAATAAATAAGAGGTAACCATATGTACGATGACATTGTGCACGCATTTCTTGTTAATCTTCCTGAAAATGGGCACTAGTAGGACATAGTTGATTATTGAATAACGGGTCCCAATGACCTAGATCATTTAGGATGATATCATTTTTAAGATGAAGCTTTGCACATGACTTTGCAATGTATATAATAAATTGACACAGAGATGATATATCTCTAAAAAAATCAAACTAGTTAGTGCCATTGTTGTCACGAAGCTTGACAAGAAATATTTTCTACATCCAATCAGTTAAATGATTGCGGAAAAAGTTTAAAATTAAAGACAATACAAAATTATTTGAAAGCAGTGTAGTTTTTACCAGCATCTTGTCATCCTTTCTTGTAATTATGAATATATTCATGAAAATTTATATCTGTGTTCTTTACATAATCAATAGCATTTTCTAGCAATGGTTTCAAGATGACTTTTGTTGATATATATCCTTTGACACTTTAAATGATAACCACAATGCTCCAACAGTACCATTTTTATATTATGGTTGATGTAACATTATTGTCTGTGACATGTTATGATTTGTTTCCATGGCTGTAATTGTATTATTTAATGCTGTAATTATTGACTTGAAAAACTGTAAAACAAAACTAACAATAAGAATGAGTAAACCATGTATTTCAAATATGGATTTTAAAGAGAAAGGGCATGAAACCAACATAAAAGTGACTCATACACATGGGTAGGAGTTCACAAGCAACCTTCCTCCCATGTCGGAACCATTGTGCAGGCTTGACGTAATTTCAGCATGGGGATATAGTATTACAACCAAGATGTGGATGACAGGCTAAGGGATGAACATACATGCCAACTACAGGAAAGATTTGAGATGAAATACAAAAGAAAATTTGAAAGTTTTCAATTTGATTATGTATACAACAATGCAATGAAGTTAAGAACTGAGCATTTGAAATTCAGTGTGATGATGTATACAATACGATGCAGTGAATTTATGAATTTGGAAAACAATGTTCTACCCTGCAACTCAATGCTGTTACATTCAGATAGTAAATGTTACTAAAATTAACAAGGCCTTTAATGTGGAGACCAAAACCAAACTGTTTTTATAGTCAGTTTCAGCCATTCAATGAAGTTGTTAAATGTGCCTATAAGGATAATTTCTCCCATGCAATAAAGTTGTCTGTACCTCTATGGTTAATTTCATCCATGCCATTAAGTTGTTAAATGCGCCTCTATGGTTAATTTCATCCATGCCATTAAGTTGTTAAATGTGCCTCTATGGTTAATTTCATCCATGCCATTAAGTTGTTAAATGTGCCTCTATGGTCAATTTCATCCATGCCATTAAGTTGTTAAACGCCTCTATGGTTAATTTCATCCATGCCATTAAGTTGTTAAATGTGCCTCTATGGTCAATTTCATCCATGCCATTAAGTTGTTAAATGTGTCTCTATGCTCAATTTCATCCATGCCATTAAGTTGTTAAATGTGCCTCTATGGTTAATTTCATCCATGCCATTAAGTTGTTAAATGTGCCTCAGTCTAGTGTAATGATGACTGTTCTAATGGAGAGCGTGAGGAAAAATCATGGTCAATATAGGTCCATTAGATATTAAAATTCAATCTTACCTTTTTGTAAAAAATATGTGACAAAAATTGATTCATGGATACATACACTGTCCCAACCACTATAGTGATCATACCACAAATTTACTTTCCCAAGAACTTAATGTTAATGTACAAAAAAAAAATAAAAAAATTTTCTGACTAGATTGGCATACAAACTACACATGCTTCCATTCATTAGAGTTAGAGAGATTTTTACATGACTATGACACTTTCAAATAACAAAAATGTTTCTTCATGTAAAAAGCATGTTTCCAAATAGTTAACAATTAATGCAAATATAAAGAATATATAAAATAAATGTCTTTAAAAACTCTCATAAACATATTTTGGTATTAACCACATCTGACAAAAAGAATGGGATAAAAACAAATTCATCAGCAGGATTTGCATGAACGTGCATAATTAACTCAGTTAATTTTAAAAATCAATTGCCCAAGCAAAATATTTGTCTACAGATGAAATTTTACATTCAGAAATAAAAATTTGTAGAAAAATAAAGATTTGGAAAATACAAACAAGAAATGAGACTTTATACACCAGTCTATGTTTAATAGTTGTCTATGTTGATAACTGACATTTATATGCAGAACCATATCTCCTTACTTCAGCCTGAGTGACCTTGACCCTTTTATCACAAATTCAACAAGATTGTCCCCCCCCCCGCCCCGGTGCAAACCATCCTCAATGTTTGGGCCAGGTCTGCAGCGTAAAACTAACACTATTGTGAGGAAACATTTTTCTTGTTGCAGTCAGTGACCTTAACTTTTGACCTTTACACAATTCAAAATCATGTGCCTCCTACGTTGCCCAACTGCAAGCAATCCACAATGTTTGGTTGAGGTCTGTCAAGCAGAATTAATGTTGTTTTCATCTTTCAAACAGTGACCTTCACCTTTGATAATTTGACTCCAAATTCACATGGGTTTGTCCTCACACCAAATGCAATCCACCCAAACAAGGAAGGCAACCATATTTAAAGGAAAACTGGTGTACTTTTGCAGAAAAAAAATAATTCAAAAAGTGGTCTTCATCTTTAAGCTTTTGGGCCCAACATTGACACATGTTCATTCCCTATATCTAGTGCAAGACAACCATACATGTTGGCAACTATAGACAATGGAGAACTTGAGTTAATATATAGAAACCATTTTCTTTTTACTCAGGAACCTTGACCTTTGACCCTGAAGTCAATAGTATTCTTCCTTGCCCCAAATGCATGCCATCATCAATATTTGGTAAATGAAGATGGAGGGAAATTTACTGTGTACAAACCAAAATGGTAATAGACAGTTGGAAGGATGGACTGACAACATCATAATATAATATGCTTTGGCTTATGGTAAAATTCCAAATCAAAGTTGTGTGTCCATTTCTCAGCCATATTCTTTATGTAATCATTAAACTTGTCACACTGAAGCCATCATCAAAGTTGTATGTCCATTTCTCCACCATATCCTGTATGTAATCATTAAACTTGTCACACTAAAAGGACTAGCCATCAGCAAAGTTATAAAAAGTAAAGATGAATCTCAGACAAATACACTGTACACCAACACTCACATAAGCTTAATACACCATACTCCAAAATATACATACAAAAAACAGAATATGCTATACATATTATCCACACAAAACAGTACCAACAGAATGCACCAAACATCAATATACACACACAACAGATTACACCATACACTAATATGCACATACAAACAGAATACACCATACAATAATATACAAACACACAAACAGATGTACCATACACCAATATACACACACAAACATATACACCATACACCAATAAACACACACAAACAGATACACCATACACCAATATACACACAGAATACACCAATATATACACACAAAGAAATACACCATACACCAATGTACATACAAACTACACCATACACCAATATACACATACAAAGAGATACACCATACACAAAAACATGCACGCCATGTACCAATATACCAGTACATGAACAAGCAGAATACACCATGCACCACTATGCAAAATGAATACACCATGTACACTATACAAAAGGAATAAACCTTGCACCAATATACAAATAGAATACACCATACATCAGTATATAGACACAAACAGAATATGCCATATACCATTATAAACACACATGAAATATGCTACAGACCAATACAAAAATATACACCATACAACACTCAACACACACACACACATGCACACAGAATTCCCCATATAACAATATGCACATTCAAGCACAAAAATTCTGCACACAAAAATAGAAGCAAAATAAACCATACATGAATATACACACAAATTTATATAATACCAATATAAATGTAAAATCATAAACACACAAATATACATAAATGCACATAACAAAGCTCATGTATAAAACAACAGATGAAAATGAAGTTCAATAGAATGTTGCAATTTATATTACCTCTTAATTTAATGAACAAACATGACACATGTTATATTTTGCTTTACATATAATACTACCAGGGCTGTGAATTTGAAGACTGGTTTACGTTATGTAAAGGTTTATATTCTTTCTTAAGATTGATGATCTGCATTACAATAGTTAGGGATTTTCTAGTTGAATGCAGCACCTCTGTCAATTTTCTTGTTCCATTTTAAATAAAGTTTTAAGTTATTAGGGATTTTCTAATGAAGTGCTAAGCCTCTGCCAAGTTTGCTTTGTTGTATTTGAATTGAAGTTGCAAATGAAGTTACTACATATCTGCAGTTGTCTCCCTTGAATTGTCAATATTAGCACTTGAAAGACTCACAATACTAATTATATGGAAAAATAAGACCCAGTCTAGAAATGATAAACACAAAACAATCTTACTAGCAGCCCTGACATTGATATATAGCAAACATTCAATTTGTCATATTAGAACTTGAACGATTTGTGATACTAATTATATGAAAAAGTTTGATTGTGAGCATTCAGAAATTTAAAGTTACTAAATTTATGACAGAATGATGTTTCCATGGGTTTTACTAAAGGAGCTGAATTAGTACTATGAGTCCTTGAATGATGGATATATTGCCAGTATGGCAGATTTCCCAAATACTGATGTGCCGGATAACAAAAAGCAATACTACATGTGTAAAATGAGCATCATGCAAAAAGTGCAAGTACCCCATTTTTTATACATAACTGATGATTACAGTCTGTTAACATGAGACAAAAATGTTTCGCTTGTGATGTTTACTGTCCATATTTACTAAGAAATTTAATTCTTTGATCCCATGTCTCTTGATTTTAAGTAGCTGCTTTCACTCATTGCATCAATCAATATTCCTTGGCAATCCCTTTCTCCACAACATGTATGGCAGTGAGTGGTGTCTCCTATAGGGCAAATCTCACCCTTCAGATGACATGGATATATATATTTGTCTCAAAAACCATTTTTGCTGCATGTTGAAAGAAGATAAAAAAGATTTTACTGCAGGTTAGGCATTAATGAGTTATTAGACTGCTTTTCAGATATGAACTTTTGAGAGAGTGGCTGGTGCAAGGTGAAGTTGCTTACATTTGCAACATGTTCAAAGGAGAGCATGTTGGTATACCTCTATGTTACTTTCATGTACTGTGGCTGATATTGTTTTGGATACTGTACTTATGGAGATTTTACATGATGTAAGAACACAGCAAATTAAAATGACTGATCCTTTGTAATACAAAATTGGCCTGGATTAGTGTAAAGTAGAATGTCTTTAGCAGTTATTCAAATAAGGAAAATGAATTTTGCCAGACTAGACAATACCAGCTTCTAAAAGTGCAATGAATGATATACCAAAAACATAAAATGAAAAAAGTTATCAACTCTTTTGTTTTACAATTTACCTCTGAAGCCCAGGAAGTAAAGATGACCAAGCAGAACAGGCAGATTTTTTTTAAAAAGTGCACATCTGAATTAAGGCCAAGCTCTTTACTCTGTAACCCAAATTTCAAAAATCAATCATACACCAAAATAATGGGAATTATAAGTTCTTTTAACAATGCCAAAACTGTACAGATCTTTTTTAAATAGCTAGTACAACCAGTGAGGAAAACGGGGAAATTGTTTTTCTTTAAAAATCTAACCCGGTGCAAAATATGAAACTGTAGTGCTAACTTGAATGAAATATGACAATGTGTGCCAATAGTTTCCTTATTTTCATATCATCAAGTATGATGTTCTAAATAAAATGTACATTAACATTGATACTATGCATGATATTATGCTAATCATACTTATTTTGCTCATGTTTACACATTATGCCTTGAGGCAGTATTGCATGTGTAATGACCTTAATTATGGGGAAATTAGAAGTTTTAAAATACAGGAGTGAAGTCAACTTAAATTTAAAACTGTTGCACTATGGTGAAAGAAATGTATAGTGAAAATATTGTTTTTCATTCATTTGTAACAAAATTAAGAAATAAATGATGACAAATAAAATCTCTATCTTCCTTATTCTAGTGTTAGAACAATAAGCAGATATTTTAACCTTTAACCTTTGACTTCCATATTCTAGTGCTAGACTAATAGGCAGATATTTTAATCTTTGACCTTTGACTTCAATATTCTAGTGTTAGAACAATAAGGAGATATTGTAACCATTTAGCCTTTGACTTTTGACTTCCATATTATAGTGTTAGAGCAATAAGCAGATATTTTAACCTTTGACCTTTGACTTCCATATTATAGTGTTAGAACAATAAGCAGATTCTTTAACCTTTGACTTCAATGAAGCACACCTGTTCCATACCATTTCAAACTGTAACACTTATTGGTGACATCTCAAGAATATTTATGGCAAGTGTCACATTTCTGTCTTTCAGCATAACATTGGTTGCTATCTTGACAAAATGTGCATTTTTACATTAGCTCACTTTTTCTGGTAGGGAGGGTGGGGGCTGGGCCTGTGTGTGACTCTGACACTAATACATACTGTTATGTGTGGGGAAATACAGGATAATTATTCAAAAGGACTGTTTTGATGCTTGCAGCTTAATTGTTTCAGCCGTACAACTTAAATAAAATCATACAATAATAATACATATGTGTTCTTTACGGGGGGCCTCTACAGATTATATTAATGACTGAGAGAGTGCCAGGTGTATAGTAAAGATGTTAACATTTGCAACATGCACAATGGAGAGAATGTTGATTTAATATGATGTCATTTCTTTGGATACTGTCATAAAAATAATGTTCTCACAGAACACAGATGTTCCAGCATAATATTTGACTAACTAACCTAGATCAGCTCAACCTAACCAAGGCGTGATAGATGGATGGATGGATGGACAAGGCTAACACTGTGTGTCCTCTTGAGGTATAAAAATTGACACAAAGTATACGATCATCCAATAATACAACTATTTACATTATGTTCCATATAATGATACATACCAGCATTGTCAAAGCATCCATTTTAGTTGCCAAATCTCAAGAGTTCTATCTTAATATACTTACAAGTAAAGCCTTAACTGCTACACACGCCTAACACAAAATAACAACAAACTTATAATAACAGATATTTACATTATGTTTCTTATCCTGAAACATACCAGTAATGTCTGAGAGGCCATTGTAGATGCCAAATTTCAAGACCCTCCAATCTTGACACCTTTGACTAATAAGGCCTCAAACATTGCAAAACCCTGTGCAAAGAAACAGCAGAAAACTAAAAAATCAAACTCTGTATTGTATTTAAACATGCACTCAAATGTCAACAATGTCAACACATATCTACCAATAATACAACTAGCAGCAGAGAGACTGAGCCCACCAACTATTCGTTCCAACAGAACCCTCTATCGAAAACACTCTTGATAGAAGGTCATTATTTCACAAAAGAAACCCTCTATTCAGAAAACTATGATAAATAACTCTTCTCTGCTGACCAAGAGAAGTTATTTCATGAAAACGCTCACTATAAAAATACTTCTTGACAAGGAGATCAGTCGACGAAACACTCGGGCTCAGTCTCTCTGCTGCTTCATGTAAATATTTTTAATCCTTCAGGATTTCTGCTGTACATTAAAAATTTAGGTTAACAATAATGGCTAACATTGGAGAAGCACATTCTGCTAGACTAGCTCGAGAACGACTTGAAGCAATACAAAAATTTCTTCCTGTTCGTGATAGTGTCAGAGAAAACTTACAAGCGCGGCAACAAGCACAAATTGAATTTGCAACAGGTGCAGAAGAATTATTTAAACCCGTTACAACAGCTACTGAAAAGGCTGCGGCGGTCACCAAAGAAGCTTTACTGGGAGATGAAAAGGGTATTCTTCCAGTGTTAAAACAAACCGCTGAGCAAACTGAAAAGATTGCAAAAAGAACCAAACAAACAAAAAAGATTTTACGAACACTTCCAACTGATATAGTTGCAGCTCAACCTCCACCCACCGTTGTAGCTCAACCTCCACCCACCGCTGAAGAAAGTACTGAAGTCGCCGAAGCTGCTGCGCCCAAAGCAGCAAAGGAAATTGTTGAACTGACTGCAAAATTTGATCCGGGTTTTATTAAAGTCCTTAAAAACACACCAGAAGAAAAATTACCTGAAGTGATATTAACAGGTTTATATAACAAAGAAAAAATTATAAACGAGAAATATAAGTCCACAAATAATGACAATTTTGCTAAATGGGCGTATCGTATATACTACGACAAGAAAACGGTCAAATCTAACGATTCAAAATACTCAACCCTTGTAAACGCAATAAAGAAACTTGACAAAAGTAGACGACGAGGACCTCCAACTCCTTATTCACCGCCATCAGAGAAACGTCCAGATGAAAAAAATGTTGATGTTCTCGAAGATCTTGGCTATTGGGCTACAGGTAGTGGTCTTGGTGGTCACATTACTTGCCCTGATAATATCATCAATGATGTAGCACGGCTAGAAGTTCTCTTAGGAGGAAAACGAGCTGGAAATAACTCACCAGAAATAATTAATGAAGCGGCTGATATCTGTCAGCGACTATTTCGCGGCGGCATCATTGATACTCACATCTATCGAGAACTTATTGATGAACTCGTCGACAGCGATTAGAGAAATAACAATTAAATAGCATGATAGTACACAATTCTCATCGTAGACCAGTCATGGTCAGGGTGATAAATTCACGACTACCAGTATACAGGATGACTTATGGAAACGGATTCGGCGATGTTGTCAAGGGTTTATTTGCGAGAATTGCACCTAAAGCAATACCGATCGCAAAACAATTATCGATGAAAGCCATTGATGTTATTAAAGATAAAGCTATTGGCGCTGTTGGTAGCGCTTCCGGTAAAGCATTCACGGCGATCAAGGACAGACTAGCACGATTAATACGCAGAAAACCTCCACCGGTAAAATTACCAGCCACCGCAGACATGCCAGCAAATGTCGGCAAAGTAATAAATGAAGCCGCAAATCAAAAACTAGCGGCCTTGATGAATCAAGGGATAAATCCTGAACAAATAAACACAAGTTTGATTGCGGTAAGTGGTCTTCGTTTTAGACGATAACTTTTATAATAAAATGTTTAAACGGGAATCCGACCCAGCATTCGACATAGACGAACCGGTTCATAAAAATGAATCAGTGCGTGATTATCAGTATTATTCTTATGACGCACGAGAGCCACATAAACGAGGACGAATTGAACTTCAGGTTCAGGATACCAGTAGATATTTCCTGCCCGCTGAAGCATTTATTGAGGTAGAAGGTGAAATTATAAAAACCGATGACACAGTGTACGGGAATGAGGTTAAAATCGGTTTTGTCAATAACGGAATTATGGCCTTGTTTGATAGTGCTACCTACATGATTGATGGAAAAATATTAATCAATTCAGAAGCATGTCGATGTTGCCACAACAATAATTGGTCTGGCAAGATATTCTGATGATTATACAAGATCAGCTGGTCCATCAATGATGTTTGCCAAGGATAATACTAATCATCCTAACAGTGATCAGTTCATTATTAGATGACCAAAAAACCGTGCTGCTCCTAATCCTGCTGATATCGACGTGGAAGACATGATTATTGGCGCTAATGCAGAATTTAATTTCGGTTTCGCTGCACGTAGACAAATGCTAAAAGGTGACCGTAGAAATTTTTCATGTGCAATTCCGCTGTCGCACATCTTTGGATTTTGCAGAGATGTCAGAAAGGTGATTTTTGGAGCAAAACATACAGTCGTGCTTGTTAGAAAAGCCGACGACAATGATGCGCTATGGCGACCTCTAGGTGACGCTGGTAAGGTAAACATAACAAAACTATCACTGTGGATGCCGGTAATGACTCCTGCAATCGCCGAAGAACAGCGACTGCTTTCTTTTATGGATCAAGGTGGTAAAACACTGCTATCGTGGCTTACAACAACCACAGATAGTATTCAAAGTGTCACCAATGGTTTATTCACATGGCATATAGCATCACAGCAGGGGGTTGCCGCGCCGCGACATATTTTCATTGTTCTTCAGGATGTTACACGAGTAAACTCACAAACACATTCGCATATGATATTTGATCAACTTGGTATCACTGACGTTTCTCTGAGAATAAACGGACATCAGGAACCATCCGAGAACATAATGCTAAATTTTACTAACAACCATGTTGCACGTGCATATCAACGATTGACAAAATATCTAGCGCGTGATCTAAATATCGACACTGGTTTGCAAATATCACAATTGGATTTTACCGCTCATTATCCAATCTATTACTTCTCGTTGGAGCATCTTGATTTAACCAGACAGTCTGTCGTTGATATTCACTTCAGGGCTACCGTGAATAGAGGAGCTATAGCTGAGTATAGAGCCGTCGCGGTTATACTTTCCGATACGGCAATGTTGCTTGAAGGTGCTGGCGGCCGAATGAGAGTCATCGATGCCCCAGTGGAAAATGTGTAGTTTTCAAAAATATGTCAATTAGATCAATCACTGATAAATAAAATGTCATATCATCACGCTAACGTCGCGCTGACCCCTGGTCAGATCAACAAACTAAAATCAAAACAAGCATCAGCGTCAGGAACGTCAATAATACTTAAACACGGACAACTTAGTGGTGGTCAAAATAAGTTATCGGTTACTCAAACACAACTTAATCAAATTAATAAAGCAAGAGCATCAGGAAAAGGAATCAGACTTGATTTTACTGCCACAGCTGTCCGTGACATGGTTAAGTCCGGTGGAATATTTCCACTTATTCCAATACTTGCCGCAACACTAGCACCAGCAGCAGCCGCAGCAGCAAAGGCAGCAGCGTTAGGAGCAGTTGGAACCGCAGCAGGAATGGCACTTAAGAAAGCGGTCGGAAAAGGATATACTAAACGTGGAGGTTTCATTCCTCCTAATTTCATCTCGGCTGATACGGTATTATTCTTCGTTAGCAGAAGCACCTCCTCAAGTGAGACAGATTGTTGGAGCGTTACCAGCAATAGCAAAGAAAGCTTTTAGTAGTCCTGCTATTAAAAAATTACTTCCGTTGGCAGCAGCAATGTCGAAAATATCAGGATCAGGATATAGAAAAAAAAAACAGGCCGCGGTCTAAGACTTCCAGGAACTCCGGCGTCATGGTATCCAAAACAGTTTTAAAAACGCTTCCAGCAAGCAATTTTGATTTACTTGATGCTGTTAAGCAATTACGTATAAAGAGTTTTAGAGGTGTATTTATGCGAGATGAATTACCAGCACGACCAAATAGCACAGAAATCGGAATTATTAATCTCGACAACAAGGAAGGTCCTGGAACTCACTGGGTTGCTTACGCGATCGATCCACGTGGAAATGTATATTTTGATTCGTACGGGCTAGCACCGTCAGTTGAGTTTCTCAGGTACGCAAATAATACTTCACAGCGACAAAGATTCCTATGGCAGTCAACGTTACCAACACAAACACTGATAGATCCTCCCATTTGTGGTCAGGAGTTTTTAAACTTTCTTGCCGCGATAACAAAACACCCAAAAATTCCTCCACACAAAGTCGTGCATGAATACACCACAGATGTGATTTCCAAATTTAAACAACCCCATAACTAATAATGGTAGATATTTACGGAAGATCAAGCAGAACCAAGGAAGAAAAAAAAGATATCGATTTATCAAAGTATGCGACCAAAGATGAAATTGATAATCTTTTAACGTTAACCGGGATAGACCCAGATGAGGTTGTTATTTTTCAGGACAGGCACGGCAAACTAAAAACCAGTAACATTAGGTGGAATGACATAATTCGCAGGGTTATTGGAGCTACCACGGACAACATCGTTGTTTCACTGACAGCGGCAGAATCAGAGATTCACTGATATCAATCGAGGCGCTTCGAGATGATGCACGAAAAGCCGCAGGGGAACGTGTAGCGAAGACCGGTGATACAATGACAGGTGAATTCAGCATGAACGGAAATAGAATAACCGTTTTAAGAGATCCGGAAGGTCCCGAAGATGCCGCAAACAAACAATACGTAGACACCATTGACGGTAAACTAACCACGTTGCGGGCAGAGTATGATGTTCACATGGGCGCGTTTACAAGACTTCGAAGAAACTTCGCAAAAGCTGATGAGTCCATTGATAAGTTCTTTGGGGTTCCTCCAGTCATCGACATGAAACTTTCTGAAATCATACCAAATCTTACTAATAACGCCAACGATATCAACAAGATTAATACCCGGTTAGGTGTAGTCAGAACAGAAAAAAGCTTTTCAGATCAAATCCAGATAATAGAAAATAACATTAACACGATCAAACAAACACAGCAAAACATCGTAGCGGGGATTCCTGAGATTGTTAATAAAACCAGTCTGATTAAAGTCCCCACTGGAGTTACCCCCGGGCATATCACCAACATCGTATTCACGGTATCATCGGGATTCGCAACATGGTCCCGACAAAATAATACTATCAAATATACAGCAACAGCCACTGGCGTGTATAGACTGTCTGTGTTATCCGCCGCTAAATTTGAAATCTTCACAACATATCCCTGGAGACATTCCACTGACAAGTATTCCGGGGTTGTGACTGTAATACTAAACAGCGGAACCGAAGAAATATTTATACTTGAAGCCGCAGACAGGAAATTAACCGCAACATCCTATTGGTGGTGTTTGGAATTTGTAGCTGAAACACCTCAATTGGTTACCGCGTAAAATAATAAAATGAAATCAGCATCAACGACAACATTAAATGCTCAGCAATATAGGTATGATCAGGTACGCGAATGGCAGTCAGAGTTAAAAAACATTATTGACAAATGCGTAACAAATATAAAAAAAAAATACAAACGGCGTGTAACTGTATTAGACACAATAGTGTATTCGGTATCCGCGGTAGTTGCATCCACGGGTGTGTTATTATCAGCGCTGACACCAGTGACAACTGCAATCGCGATTACAATCACAATTTCAGCATTAACGACGATTGCAGGAGTTGCTAATATAATTGCAAAAAAAAATATCTTCGTGCGCGCTAACAAAATTACACGAGTATGAAAAGTTAAACAACGCGGCCACAAGCACCTACTCGAAATTGTCCTCGTTGATATCATCCAGCCTTGACGATACAGTTATATCCGATTCCGAATTCACGCTGATCGCAGCAGCACACAACGATTACGAGCGCACAAAGAATTTTAATTTGAAAACGATGAAGATAAATAGTGACGCAGATACTTCAAGAGATAGCCGCGAACACAACTCCGGTAAAAACATCAATGATAACAATATCTTCGACGCAACCAGAGTTTAATATTAATTTTCCAACTGCAATTCCAGTAAAAGAAATCGCGTTGGCACAGTTACGAGTATATCACAGTTGGCCCAACATCAGGTCGGCATGATTTCACGGACAATCGCCGAATAATTCATTTGTATTTTCGTATCAGAATAAACCTGGTGCTGATGGCACTAACGACACACCAGATTGGAACGTCATTGTGTTACCAACAGGGTGTTATCAGATAGAAGAAATCAACAAAGAAATACAACGTCAAATGAAGCGTGTCACCGGAAAAGAAGCAAAGATCAATATAACCGCACACGAGGCAACGTTGTCCGCGGTCATCGAAGTCGCTTCACCGGGTTACGCCGTAGATATCTATAACAGTTCAATCAAAAACGTGTTAGGATGGCCAGCGGAAAAACCCGATGTAAAACCGCGTCTACCAGAACCTGTAAAATCCGATTACTACACAGATACCACATCATATCATGAAATTCAATCACCATACATGAAATTGGTACATGTTATGAAGAACCCAAGTTTTAAAGAAACTTATATCGATTATGCCGTTGGAACAACAGCCGATAATCGCCGGTATGAAGGGCCAGGTTGGAAATTTGAAGAAAAAAAACACCGCCCCCCAAATCGTTATCTCCGCCCTCCTTAGGCCACTTAGCAGTGATTTTGCCATCACTACTCCGGATATTGTAAAGCATTTTTATGAAATTAACCAATTATTTAAAACACAACTTAAAAATCTACAAAAATCCTTTCAAGAACGTATTTCTGATCTATTATAGTCCACGTAACGAAATCATTAAACGTATTGAGATAATAAATCAATTAATCGACGATATGAGATATTATAACCGGCGACTGGTTCAGATGGTAATTAATGCTCAGGATAAGCAAAATTTTCTGAAAGAATTTAAAATAACAGAAGCTGAATTACGAAATTTTAAATTTCCCGGTTATGTTGTGCCTGAGATGTTAAGGTCGTTATCCGATCTCCTGGATCAATCCTTCGAGGATATTCTTGCCGCGCACAAGCAATCATTCCCGGAACCTGTTATCTTAAAACACGATAATTCCACAACTGGTGATGGCAGACATATATCTCCAGGCGTAGTAAATATCACTGATGTCGTCGCGGTCAATCTTGTGTGTGACGCAATCGACGGTAGTTACAACATAGACACGACAACATCGAATCAAGCCCAGCAAGGGTTTATATTGTATTCATTTACTCCTAAAGAACCACCTGGATTTTTGATTGTACAAGAGCCAATCAATCCAGTATTTCTGCGGTGTCATAACCCGACGCTGACAAGGATAAATTTTAAACTTACTAACCAGTCAGGAAATTTACTGGATATACGTGGCGAGACTGTTAGTATTAATTTGCTGGTGAAATCTTAAGACTTTCAATTAATTATATCATATCATAATAATGTCCAAAAAATCTTCGAATTACCAGAAGTATGATGATGACGAAGATGTCTCTGACAGTGATTTTGCTGTCAGTGAAACACAAAGTGTTTCCGACGATGATGTCTCTGACAGTGATGTCGCTGACAGTGACAACGACGACGATGATAGGCCTGTGGGAAACGCTAGCGTAGAAACACAAGATGTTTCCAGAGACATCACCATCAGCGACAGCACTGTCATAATAAATTATATTAAATGAACGCGAATAACAATAGCAAATGTATCAGCACGTGAAATGTTCCATCGTTGACAAGCGCGCGCTTGAAGAATTCATCCGAAAATTATTTACCGGAAACCATTTCCCGGGCCATGTTAAAATAATCATCGATAAGTACGGCAATGATGATTTTTTTCTGACAGATTTTCAGCTGAAGCAATTCCGCGAAAACAATATCACGATGATTACTTGTGACGCAGACCAAATCCTCAATGTTGTTCACTCGTGCATTTCACGGGATCATCTTGATAAGATACTGCAGTAGAAATGTCTTTGACATTTCCATCCTTCAGGATTTTTAAAAATGTCTTTGACATTTCCATTCTTTGAAAATATTTTACTTTATATATATTTTTTTGAAAATCGAAGATTTTTCACTGACAATTTTCTTCGATTTGTTAGGGTATTTTGCTATGAAAATCAACGAAATCGTCCAGCGTCGTAGATTCATAGGAGTATTTTGCTATGAAAATCAACAAAATTATCCAAGTTGCTGATCCTGATAGGGTATTTTGCTATGAAAACCAACGAAATCGGACAGTTGCAGAATTTTAGTATAATATAATTTTTTTCACTGACAATTTTCGCTGGTAAAAAAAACAACAACCGCGAAAAATTGCAATAATTTTATTATATGATTTTTTCACCACTGACCATTTTCCTGGTTTTGATGGGGCATTTGCTAGTAAAAATTAACAAAACAGACCAAAGTCACAGATTTGATAGGGTAATTTGCTATGAAAATCAGAGAAATCGTCCAAAGTCACAGATTTGATAGGGTAATTTGCTATGAAAATCAACGAAACAGACCAAAGTCACGGATTTGATTGGGTAATTTGCTATGAAAATCAACGAAATCGTCCAGCGTCACAGATTTGATAGGGTAATTGCTATGAAAACCAGTGAAAATCATGCAGTTTGTATAAATTTCATATAATAATTATTTCCTCTGCGGGATTTTATTTTTTATTATAGTATTTTTCTGCAACAGACCAAAGTCACGGATTTAATAGGGTATTTGCTAGTAAAAATCAGAGAAATTGTCCATTTCACTGGTTTTGATAGGGTATTTGCTAGTAAAAATTAACAAAACAGACCAAAGTCACGGATTCATAGGGGTATTTGCTAGTAAAAATTAACAAAACAGACCAAAGTCACGGATTTGATAGGGTATTTGCTAGTAAAAATGAACAAAACTGACCAAAGTCACGGATTTGATAGGGTATTTTGCTATGAAAACCAACGAAATCGGACAGTTGCAGAATTTTATTATAATATAATTTTTTTCACTGACAATTTTCGCTGGTATTTGCTAGTAGCAACCAGAAAAATCGGACAATTGCATAATTTGGACGGTAAAAAAAAAGTAATTTTTTTTTTTACTTTCGGTTTCACTTCCAAGCATTTCACTTCCAAGTATTTGACGAAGTCAAGGTGAGGTATTTACTTCCTCGTGAATGACTTCGTCATCCGTGACGAAGCTATCATTGATTTCATCGCTGACTTCATCAGCGGACATGCATGTTTCAATTTTCTGACCCGATTATTTATTATCTTCTTTGTTTCATGCTCAGCTGCCAGTGCCAGCCTGATCTTTTCGATTGCACGAGACAGTGGAACAAATTCATTTATTTGTGCCTCTGCTACGCTGGCCAGCGATTTATACAAATTATTTTGGATCATCTTTATGAATCGATATTGAGCAGGAAGAATATAACGCCCTGCTTCGTATAATGATTCAAAATCAGACAGAATAGTTTCAACATTTAGTAATATATTAAATCCTTGTTTTTCTAATTTTTTAATAGCATCAATCACATTATTGATATTTTCTTGATTCATATTTATATATATTTTTATATATTTAAAATAAAAAAACATCACATCTCCTTTGAGTTTCTAGCTTATCATATGAAAACCTACCAAGCTCAGGAGGGAGCGGAAACACGACCCCCGATTGAGCTCCTAAACTGCCAAATAACAGTCTAGAAAGCCCAGAAGGTGTGTTTGCGAACGACGAGACATTCCCCATTTGTGAACCTCCTAGCTTACCATTTGATATGCTAGCAAGGCTCATATGGGGACAACATATAACATTAACTTATCCTAGTACTTAATTCTAACTTATCTTAAGACGGCACAAACACATAGTATTTACAATATTTACAGTAGAAGCATATTTACAGCAGTTGTATTTACAGTAGAAGCATATTTACAGCAGTAGAAGCTATTTACAGCAGTTGTATTTGCAATTGTATATATAACTCATCCTAGGACGGTACAAACATATAACTTAATTCTAACTTATCCTAGGACGGTACAAACATCGATGCGGGGTTATATTCTACGTCCAACAAAGTTGCACCCCCACCCCTGAAATCAATCCCGTTTTGGGGTAAAAGATTACCCCGGAACGGGGCGATAACGGAGAAAGTTGTGCAACTTCGTTGGGTTTCGAAACCCCAATATGGTATCGGGACGATATTGTATATAAACCGACTGTTACCTGAAAGTTCAGAAATAGCTCAACGTGATTTGTTTAAAACGTATTTTCTTAAATATGATCGTGTGAAAAATACAGATGAACCATAAACCCGAACAAGTGTAATAAAATAGTGATATTGTCTGTGAAAAAAAAAAAAAGATAAATACACGTTTATTCTTGATGCTGTCAAGGATAAAATCATTCTTGCGCTGTCACCTTGATAAAATAGAGGGAAATTATTTACTTCCTTGTGCAGAAAATCGTCTGCTGTTACCTGTCAAGGTGACAACGGGGAAATAATTGTATCATTGACTTTTCACACAGTCGCTGTAGAGTTATCTCCGTTTGGAAAATCCTCGGATTATAGTAAATTACCTAACAATAACGAAATATAATTTTCTGCTTATTATATGTTTTTGACAACGCGGATTTATATACAATTTCTGCGACTTTTCGTACTGAAGCCCTACAAATACCAAAATGCTTACTGGCTGCGTTCATCGAATGAAATATTATTTCTTCATTTGTATTTAAATTTATGGAAACAACCTTCTTGGCTCTTTTATTGTTACAGCCAGTATTACCAACCCTACAATTTTCGCTCTGCGTCACAGCTCTCAGATTGGATAAATTATTATTAAGTTTATCTCCATCAATGTGATCAATTACAAGGCCGTCTTTGATCTCTCCGCGGAAACACTCGAACAAGAACCTGTGATTATAATATTTTTTTACCCCCAGCCCTAAATCTTAGATAACCAGCATTATTAACAGCACCAACTGGTTTTTTCAACCTACAGTGTCTCACTATTCCTTCGCGGGATGCTTCATAATTCTCGATGATAGGATGCGGAACAAATTCTTGATTCATTTATATAATAATATATTTGTCTAATTTATAATTTGTCTGAAAACTTAGTTATATAATCACTCTCGGATTTTAGCGCGTCTCCGTTATTTTTTTTTATTGTAATATCGCTTGAGTTCCCGGTATCGTTTCCCCCCGCATCCCGCACATAATTGTGTTTTACCCCTGACACCAATGCCACATCGCAGGCAGGGTATGGGTCCTGTGCTTCCTCGTTTGATGCTCTGTATATGTTCACCGCAGAATTCCCTTCTGCAGGACTTACCACAGACTGTTACGGATCCAACTTTTAACCACTTGCAGTTATTCATTTGTATATATAATATTTCTTATTTAAATATTTGTCTTAAATATAATATGAAGGGTTTATTTGGCGCTGGGAGATTCGATCTTGACAGGCTAAAAAGGGATCCACGACGACGGTATCTAACTGATCTGTTTAATATTATCAACGAGGGTAAAAAAGAATTCCGCGACGACGGCGCTTCTCATGTATGGTCGTCATTTAAAATTATCCGCGACGTTGACTCAGTCAATATCATTGACGAACTCTTCTTCGGTGATGAGGTCATCATCGATGCTACAATGACTGATGCCCGAGCAAAAACAATTATTGATTATCTCGCTGATGGATATCAGCGTGATGGACGTGTTAAGAAATATTTTTTCAGAATAAAATTTATTGTGCAAACAGATTCCGATGAATGGATTATTCGTGACAAACTCGACCCTGTTCTTGCTAACGGAAAGACCATTCTGTTAAGTAGTGGCTGTAAACCAGGAATGCTTACCGGGATTGATAAACCATATTACGCTCGAGCGTATCCTGTAACCGCAGTCATTTATGGAATATATGCGGTAAAAAAAACAAAAATTGATAAACTCGCCCCGATGCGATTTTCAACGCTGAATTGTGTAGCTGAACGAGTAATGGAACATTTTAAAAACGCAAAACGAGGAAACGGTTTAAACGATCTGCGACGTGAAAAAATAACAGCCTGGGCTGAATCGGTTAAGGATACTGGGGCATCAATAAATGATGTTGCTGCGCTATCAAGTAAATTAAAATGTTCAATAACAGTAAAAACACTAACCGGGGAAATATTATATAATTCCAAATATTATAAAAAGTCAGGATCACCGATTGAAATTATTGATCATAACTCTCATGCCTGGACTGATGCGCTTACAATATTTCCACGAGACCGTGTTGTCAAATTTTATCGCGGGAATATATTTGATGCTATTTACACGCTGAGTAAAACTGACCCTGTGTCGGTGTGGTTATTTAGGAGTTCCGAAGATTCCGAGTATGATCAATTTGTAAAACCCAACGGGGAATAATACCGGACAGAATCGTTGCAACAACAAATGAAAAAACTCGCAGAACAATATGTGAGAAATGCTAGCATTTCCAACGACAACACTGAACAGTTATTGGTTAATTGTTTTACAGTTCCAAGTGTTGCCGCTCACGCCGCCAGAGAAAGAAATTCATGGAGACCAACCCGAAGTCAGTTTCTTTCAGATATACAATTAAGTTGTGTCGAGTATGGTCATGGCGGGTTGTGGAATACCCGATATGACCATCGGGATATGATTTCCGTGGATATGATTGCTTGCTACCCAGGAAGCTTTCTCGGGAATGGCGAGTGCCGCGAATACTTTAAGCGATTCGGACACCCCACGAACTCGATGACACGAGTCGCCGTAAACGGCAGTTTACCCGGCGCAGATTTGACAGGATTTGCTCGTGTGACTTCGTTTGAATTTGCCACGGGGCTGCATCAGATTTGTTATGTTTGGTTTGGCAGACACTTCAGTGAAAAGCGCTGGGTACCAATAGTGTTATTGCGATATATGCTTGACAGCCGAATACTGGTATCGTTGACTGTCAGTGAAGCAATCATATGTTATCGACCGCAGACCTCAGTTTGGTTACCAACACCGGAGCGTGTTACCCTCGAAGAAGTTATCGAAGAATAGACACAAGCACGTCCAGAAACTCCTCTTGATGCTATCCGCGAAGGAGCTCCTGAAATTCTCAAGATTAGACTCAAAAACAGTGAAAGTACAGCGAAAGATCTTGGACGAAGAATAATCGGTAAATTTACTCAGGGTGCAGCATTTGATCATAAAATGCATCACTCGTGGTTGATTATCGATGAAGCTGAATTGGATTTTATAATCGCCGACGCGGTTGCCAGAGACATATTTTGTAATCGGGAGGATGTGTTCTTGTCCGACGGGAAAAAGTTGGGCACAATTGTAAGTTATATTGACGGATAATCGCCTCAATACACACATTTGAGATCTTCAATGCTGGCTTATGTTTCTATAAATTTGTTATCGATGGTAAATCGATTTCCTGACACCGCAGTCAGAGTTGCCACGGATTCATTTTATATCGATAAAAAAATATTCAGAATCACTGACCGATATAATGAAATTCTGCGGCGGAGATGAATGAAGTTCGTGGAGAATAAAAGCGGAGATGTTACACGAGTATTGTGAATCCGCTGATGTTGCAATAGAGGATAATTATTATAAATCCGAGATGCCAGAAATATCTTCCGCACCGTCTGTATATGATCCAATCACCAGACACAAAACTGTTTATTTGAACGGGCCGGGAGGGTCTGGTAAAACAACTCGAGCGATTGAATTATTTGGAAAATCGGATATGATTGTGCTAACACCTACACACAGGCTTGCCAGGGAGATGAAACAGCGAGGAGTCAATTCTTGTACTTATCACAGCTTTTTCAAATATAGCGGCGGTGTGTGGACGTCAGATCGAATGGGAACAAAATATATCAATGATATAATAATTTGGGATGAGATATGTACGGTGCCGCTGGAAACGTTAAAAACATTTCTTGATTGGCTGTTAACGAAGAATACTGCAATGATTATGTGCGACGATCACGGTCAACTACCTCCGTTTGTCGGCGCATCTCCGCATGATTGGCTGAGGAATTTTGTTGATTATTACGAAGAAGTGTCTGATGATTACCGAGCACTTGATGCAACGTTGAAAGAATTTAAACATTAATCAGATTACAACCGAATACAATTCAATGTGAAATTATGCGCAAGATGATTCCTGAAACTTCAATGAGTGACTTTTTACGCGTATGGAAACCAGACGATTTGATAGTGGCGAGTAGAAAGATAGTCAGAGACACACTTCAACAACAGCTATTTCGGTTGCAACAAAAAAAGTTTCCAATGCTGCCAACGCCGTTATGTTATTGACCAACTGACACACGGTTACAAAATATAGATGTTGATATTCCAGGAAAGACAGAGAAACAGAATTTAGTATTGAATGATATTGTGCTAGTTGACATCGATGCTGTCGACGTTGCACTAACAATGAATAAATCCCCGTGGACGCTAGGATACGCAATGACCATTCATTGTTCTCAAGGACTGACTATCTCTGATACAACTGTCTGGATTGTTGATGATCGAATCGAATGGTCGAACTTAGTCTACTTGGCTGTGTCCAGAGTCAGAAGAATATCTCAACTGCGAAGAATTGTCTTGGAAGATTCAAACGCTGATAAAATTAATAATGAAAACAACAGCGATGGTGATGTAATAAGAAAAAAACTCGCCGGTTACAAACAGAGTGACAAAAAAAAAAATCGCGATTTTGATCTTGATGTTGAATTTATTAACGCGTTGAAACAACAACAGAATAATCACTGTGCGAACTGTAATTGTATAATGCTATGGCAGTATTCGAATAAAAATTCAAGACAATTTACCGTAGACAGAAAAGATAACAGTCGTGGTCATACACGTGATAATGTCATGTTGACCTGTCTTGAGTGTAATCGACGTAGAGGCGCCAGCGCTAGTTAAGTCATTGAAATCACTTCAGTGATTTTGGCGGCAATTGTGTATCCTCGGGAATTACCTGAAGTTGCTCACGGGTGAATCCACGTTGAGGAGCAGTTGAATCCAACCTGTAGATTGCTGGTCTGCCAGTGGATCTTGTCACGGTGGATATCTTGTGTGTGGTAACACTCCAAATGGGATCAGTTGCTCTTCGTTTACCACCTTCAAGTTCATCTGGTTCATATAAATATCTAACTGTAACATTACCCAGTATTTGCTGTTTTTCTTTCTTTCGTTGTAGTGGTATATTTTTTTTCGTGATCGCGATGGCAGGTTTCATGTTGGTTGTTCGAGTTATTTCATTATTTAGCGCAGTTATCACACCTGGTAATCTTGCAACCCGTTCGGGCGATCTCGTATCCTGAATAAATTCCTTCGCGTATTGATATCCAAATAACCGCTCAGCAAGTGTTCGATTGAATCGCTCAACAATTGCCTGATCACTGTGAATTTCAGTGTGTCATCGTCGTATGGTGACGTTATGTTGTTTCATCAACGATGATACTGCACCTTGAAATTCTTTGTCAGGATCAACTTGTAATAAATTTGGCCAACGTAGAGGTCCTCGCCGATAAATTCTTTCAAACGCAGAAGCAACCTCAGATGCTGTTTTAGTTGTTAACGGTTCAGCATCTTTGTATCTACTGGCAACATCAACTATGGTTAACGCGTACTTGTATGTACGTCTTCGGATAGTATCATGTGGCAGAAATAATATATCAGCCTGATGAACCTCATTTGGTACACTAACATCGAAATGCGCGAAGTGAATTTGTTTAGGGCGCGGTAGATAAATTTGCCATATTGCCTGTCGGGATAACCAATTTTTGGCAGTAACTGCTGTGACTTTTGCTGCACTGGCAAGTTTACTAATTGCTGCGTTACCTCTCCAGTATCCGCTTGGGGAATAATAAATCGACTCCATTATAATTAATTACCAGCGCCTAATACAAGTTTAGATTTCATTGCAGTTTTTATTAACCAGGATGCTAGCCTCTCCTTGAAAGATTTATCAGGGATGGCATCTAACGCATGAATTAATTTCACATCCGCGAGATGGCGCTGTTGCAAATCCTTGCTTCGGTAAGCTACATCATGAGCATGACACGCGTTATCAATAGCGTTTATCGGATACTCACCTGGTTTTGGCTGATCCTGAGCATCAAGTCTGATATCAAGTCGGGCTCCTGGACCACAGTAATTATATCCTGGAAGATGTTTTTCTCCTGGATATTTAGCCCACGGTGTTCCTGGTAACTTGGCTAACTTGGCTGCGATATCACCGCCTCGCTTTTTTTCTAATAAATCTAAATTTTTTTGTGCCACATCGTTCACACTTGCCTGTAAGCGCTTGTCGATTATTTTTTGTTGTAATTGTTGTCATATTCGCAGTTGGGGTATGTGCTCGACATTTCACACAATATAAATTCATATTTATTTTATGATATATCTAATGGAGATCACTGACTTTTCTGCGTCAAAGCGACGAGAGCCAATCAAACATAACTCAGTGCTACCAAATTCTATTCGAATGATTATTATAGGTCCATCTGGGTCGGGTAAGACACAGTTGTTACTTAATTTAATAATGAAGTGGATGAAGTGGGATAAATTATATTTGATAGCACCATCAGTGGATGATCAGCGATGTTATCAAGTGCTAAAAGATTTTAACGAAAGTGCAAAATCGATAAACGACGAAGATGTTGTTGATTTTATAACTGATATTGATGAAGCACCGAGTATCGATGATATTGATGGGAGTATTAATAATTTAGTCGTGTACGATGTTATCATGTTGGACAAACAATCAAACCCTGCCAGGATATTCTCACGCGGCAGGCATAAAAACACCGATGTGATTTATGTAACTCAACGGTATACACAAATTCCGAAAGTGATCAGAGATAACTGTAACGTTCTCGCGGTATTTAGCGGCGTTGACGCACACACGTTACAAAATATTCATCGAACTTGATGCAGCGGGGACATGGACATAAATAAATTCAGAAATTTCTTTAATCGTGCTCAGGCAAAACCATACGGATTTGTAACGATAAATTTACATGATCCTCGGACACGGTATCGAGTTGGGTTAGATACAATTTTTAACTAGAAATCCTAAAATATTTACATGAAGCAGTTCCAAATGTTCCTTACACCTTTGTACTTGATATAAGAAAACTCACTCAGAATTATAAAATCAAACGCATCCTGAATTAGTCCTTGTCACTAAGCTGCTTGATGCATTCAAAAATACATGTTTACCATATTCATGAGTAAAACGTGGTCCTTTAGCACAAGGTTTGAGTTTTCCCCTATCCAAACTATACCAAAGTTATGGTCTTTGTCATTTGTATTACACAAAATAGTTGACCACAGTTAAAAACATCCCTTTTAGTGCCCAGTCAGGCCCCTGCAGTGGTTTGTGTGTGTGAAGACTTATGCACACCAGCATCATGATTCCTCCATATGTTCCGTAGATAAGTAGGAAAATCAAAGAAGTTGACCTACAAGGCTTCCAATCCCAAAGAAAGATTGCTATTAAAATTCTGTAGACATGTTCCATTGTATGGAGAGTGCCAATACCTGGCCATGTATTGTCAGGATCAAGTAATTATGGAATATAAACATGTATTTTTATGATTATCTGAAATGTTGAAACATAAAATACCATGCAGATAAAAATGGTATATGGCAGCATGCTCTTTCAAATTTTGTTCCTTTTATTCTTTGAATATTTGACCAAAATGAGACACAGTTCCTTGAAGAGTTTAAGCTAAAAATTTAAACAATGATGCAGAAGTAGATAAAACTGTAAAGGAAATCAGTGTTCATAAGTGTTTTTTTTTTTCTTCTTCAAACATGTGTCCCCACCATGACAACATGGGTGGAGGTGGGGTGGGGTGCATCAAATTTGGATTTATTGCCAAACAGAACCAGGATAAACACACCAGCATTGTGAGTGCTCTAAGTGTCCATTAAATAAGTAAACTTTGAAAAATTGTGCTACTAAAATTACGTACACAAGTCCCAATTCCAATGTGTCCAGTAAATCAGTAAACATAAAATCATGTAGATAAGTTCCATTTCATGGAGAATGCCAATCCCAGATTGATTTTTAGTGTAACCAAATCCAGAATTTCACTAAGTGAATCTTGAAAATAATTCGCCAGTCTACTATAAATATTGATTATGCAGAGTTTATTTCAGAAATGGAAAATGTCAAACTGATTCCTTCTTACCCTTTGAAAGAGAGTGGTGATTTAGACATAATTAATGATTGCAAATATACTAAACTATCTTTCTGATTTAGGAAATTGTTATCAATATTTGATTTGACTTAATTTATATTTGACTTAATGTAATTGTTTGTTTGTTAGTTTTAATTTTCTTTTTTATTCCATTACATGCTATTGTATTGTAATTTTATTTACTGTATTTGATATTTTCCAGAAATTCATTTTTCAGAAATTCAGTTCAGTTTTTCGTAAACATTAACAGTCGAAACTTTGTATCTAATGCTGACCTAGATACTGACCTTAACTCAAGAGATGAAGTAAACAACTTTTTTTTTAAAATTTTTTTTATTCTTTCTTAGAATAGTTTCATAAACTTAAATCGATGCCGTACTTGAAGTACGTGAAAAATAACATGTAACAATTATTTCGAAACTCTGTTGATTTTTTTGTGGACTAACCCTCATCTGGACATCTGTTTTGCGCAGTAGCAATATTTATAGTTGGGCTTTAAACACTTGAGACGTCAAAGTGTTTTTTGTTGTGATCAGTTTGAGTTTAATTTTTAATTTCTCTTCAAATTATTTGGATTCTAAGAGATTTTTTCCCCTGGAAATACTTGTGCTCTAAATTAATTCTTGGACAAAGACAGTTAAAGAAGTTAACTATGAATCATATGTTCAATTTCATCCATGCTATGATGTTGAAAACTATGCTTGTATGGTTAGTTTCATTCATCCATGAAGTTGTTAACTGTGCCTCTTGTGCAAAAATAACTGCCCAAATGGATATTGGTGATGAAAATTTCATAGTCAATAGAATGTCTATTAGAACTTAAACTTCATCCTCACATGGGTATAAAAATATGTGACAAAAATGATCCAGATAGCAGTAGATACTGTAATACAACTTTAAAGCTTTATGAGGTTTATTTTCCACAATTGCTTCCATTTTTACTTTTGCATGCTCTAAATTACAACAAACATAATCCATTGTATTGTAGTTTCTCAGAAATCAACTGATGACATAAAAAAGGAATTCTGAGATGCAAATAGTTGTCATGGATACTTACACTACCCCAACCCCCATAGTGATCAGAACACAAAAATTCCATTCCTAAAGAACTTAATGTTAATGTATTTTAAAAAATTTAAAAAATACATTTGTTCATTACATCGGCATTCAAACCACGCACGCCTCCATTCATGAGAGTTAGAGAAATATTTACATTACACTGGCATAAAAATCACACATGCCTCCACTCATTAGAGTTAGATAATTTTTTTCATTACATCGGCATACTAACCACACATGCCTCCATGCATTAGAGTTAGAATAATTTTACATTACATTGGCATACAAACCGCACACGCATCCATTCCTGAGAGTTAGAAAGATGTTTACTGTACATTGGCATACAAACCACACATGCCTCCATTCATTAGAGTTTGAGAAAGTTTTACATTACATTGGCTCTTTCAAATAATAAAAATGATTCTTAAAGATCAAAAGGTTGCCAGATTGTTAACAATTAATTATAAAGGATATATAAATCAAATATCTTAATAAATTCTTATTAAAATAGATCTGGTACATATACATCATATAATACTATAGAAGTACACACAGTACAAATACACCTTACAGTACTATAGATGTACATACAGTGCAAATACAACAAAGAGTACTATATAAGTACATACAGTACAAATAAACGATATTTTACTTTATAAGTAAATATAGAGCAAATGCACAATATAGTAAGTATATACAGTACAAATACACCATATAGTACTATATAAGAACACATAGTACAAAGAAACTGTATAGTACAAATACACCTTACAGTGTTATAAAAATACATACAGTACAAATACACCATATTGTACTGTATACATACATACAGTACACATACACCATAATGTACTATATAAGTAAATATAGAGCAAGTTCACAATATAGTAAGTACATGCATTACAAATACATCATATAGTACTGGTTGGTTGGTATGCGTTAGTCTCGAGAGACGACGGAAGTGCGCCCATGAGAGATGTCCCAGTTGGTAGCTGTGCAGCGTCTGCTGTGGCTATGGATCCCAACACGGGAGTGGCAGTCCTTGCCGCACTTGCTGCACATGAAGGTTGAGTCTGGTGTGGGTTGGAACTGCTTCTTCCTCTGAGATCGCTTTTGATCAACTAGCAAGCGTAGCTTTGTCCTCTCCTGTTGTGTCGACGCTGTGGTGGGAAGCTGGAGTGTCCTCCCCAGGCGCAGGTCCGGGCAGGGTGATATGAAGAATCAGCTGTTGCCCATGCAGATGATTCCCCGTCTCCACGCAGCTGATGGGTCTAAGGGAAAGGACAAGCCAATACGTCATGGCACCAGGGACGTTGCAGGAATTGCCGAGATGACACTGAAAGCAATGTAAAGTCGCCTTAGGGTCTCCGTCTCCGGATTTTCTGTTGGGGTTTACTCCCTTAGCCTTTCCCATAAAAGGGTATAGTCGCAAGGCAGCGAAGGTTTGAAGTCTTAGTTTCCTTTCTCCTAGATGGGCGACCACCCAAGGTTAACGAACCCCATCTGAGCGAAACGTCTGGTTTTGAGGCGCCAGAAACTCGCCTGTCATCCCTTCTCCAGTCAGTTTAAACAGGTTCCCCCGGGGTTAGTAGTTAAGTCACTCGTGAAGCCCTGGAGCTGGATTTGGTTGTTAGAGGCTCCATCAGACGCAATCCATTGGGGATTTCCGAGGGAAGTGGGTGCTTAGCTCCCACATCCGCCCCCGGCGATAACAACACTAGGACCTATATAGTACTATGTAAGTACATACAGGACAAATACACCATATAGTAGTATATAAGTACATATAGAACACATACAGTACTATATAAATACATACAGGACAAATATGTCATATAGTACAAATACATTATATAGTACTATATATACACATATAGTATCAATAAACCATATAATATGATACGATAAAAGATACTAAGTAAAAATGCAAAACTTCCGTGAAAGGTATATAAAAGCAATCAAAACGTTAAAAAAAGTAAAGAACAATTTCTTAAACATCAATGATCAAAACTTGTTACATAAACTATATTCCCTAAAAATGCCTACACTGTTTGCACTTTGCTTAGTGTGGCATGGCTAAATAAGATTTTGTACAGGACTAGAAATGTGCATTTGTGCACATGATATAAGCTTGATGTTCTAAACAATATGATGCAAATGAGGCAGCAATTCTATGTCAACAGGGCCTATAACTCATTACAATGCAGTAGGAAGACAACAAAAAAAAAAATGTCAACACTGACCTGTGTCTTTTTGAGGGGAAAGACCATGAAGATTTTTACTTGTTATTACTTGATAGATATTAAATATTTAAAATGTCCACAAAGTTCTGAAAGCCGATGCTTATTGAAACCATTAGTTCAAACATTTTAAACTGTCGTGTATCTACAGCGTGTTCGGTAATGCCATATTGTAGAGGTAATATGAATGACTGATATGAAAGTGCCTTGTGAATCATTAATTGTTGCTTCAATAGGTTGTTTTGTATTCACTGCAGTGCTGAAATGGGTAAATTCACCAGTACACAATACCAGAATAAAAAGTGAATAAATAATGAATAATTAATAAATAATATGAATGAATCTTTATCAAACAGACCAAGATCTTAATGATATAAGCATGTATTCCAAGTCTGATCAAATTCAGATAAAATGTATTACCTTCATTGGGGCAGGATGCTCAGCCAATCAGAGGAAATATCACCTTATTATTATGTATGAATCTTGCTTCTGGTCAACCTTGTCAGATGTCTTGATGATATATGAATATATTCAAAGTTTCATCAAAGTCTGATAAAAAATGTGTCTTCCATTGCAGTAAAAAGAGACCCAGGTTGACCTGATATAACTCACGTGGCTTACGTAACTTAACAGTTGACTGTCTCATAAAACAGGACTTACTTTAGTACTGAATGAACAAAACATTTTAAACTAATCTTCCAAACTCGATAGCATGCTAATTTTACCCATATATGCCCTACGTATTACTCATGGAAACTCTCCAAAACTTTATATGATGGTGATTTTACTCATAAATACACTGTACATTATTTAAGTAAACTATCTAAAAAACTTCATATGATGTTGATTTTTCTCATATATACATTGTACTTTACTTATGTAAACTCTCCCCCAAACTTTATATAATGTTGATTTTACTCATATATACATTGTACATTACTTATGTAAACTCTCTCCAAAACTTTATATGATGTTGATTTTACTCATATATACATTGTACTTTACTTATGTAAACTCTCCCCCAAACTTTATATAATGTTGATTTTACTCATATATACATTGTACATTACTTATGTAAACTCTCTCCCAAACGTTATATAATGTTGATTTTACTCATATATACATTGTACATTACTTATGTAAACTCTCCCCCAAACTGTATATCATGTTGATTTTACTCATATATACATTGTACATTATCTATGTAAACTATCTTCCCATAGGCTATATCATGTTTATTTTATTCACGTATACACTGCACATTACTTATTTAAACTTTCTCCCAAACAGACAAGTGGACTGTTGGACATTTGGATAAGTATATATTGTGAAGAATTAGCATGTTTGCAGCAGTGTTACATGGATAGTGTGATCGTAGTGCTGAACATGTTTTTATGAATAATCACCAAAGCAGTCTGTTGACAGTGAATACAACTAGTTCTAACATAAAAATATTCGGATCTATTATGTAATTTTCCTACTGCATATTGTTTTAGTCTGTGATCTGCAAATATTTTCCCCACTTCAATGTTCCGTCTAATGCGGTGTTTTTGACCTCATTGCAGTGACCTCGCTCGGGTTCACTTCTGGGTCATCGCTAGTTTTGATGACCGCTTCAAAATTCCTGATGTTTTGTAGAAGGTTTTGTTTTGTATATTTCAGCACAACGAAACTGTGTTCTGTAAAGTTAAATATTATCTAATGAATATTTAATGAATATTTAGCAAGTTACTGCTAAAAAAGCTGTGGAACCTAACATCAGAGTTTAGTTATTCACTTTTAGGTTATGAATGTACAGACCTATCCATTTGTAAATAATACATTTACAAATAATTGCATACATCCACAATATTGATAGTCAGATATTCAATTCAAATAATTCAACAACAGAAAATAAATAGAAATAACTGATACAAAGGAGAACCAAACTCCTCAAGCAAACATTTGTATGCTAATGTTGTTTATGCGGACTACTCAACTCAATCTGGGCTTCCGGATTCTTGTCCTGGTAGCCCAGAGGGCTATCGCCCGATTTAAAAATGCGTTTGACCAAGGACTTATTTATCATGAATGTAACTAAAGTTCATTAAATAGTCTCAAAGTATAGTCTCGAGAGTGGCAACATGTTTACACAATCAGATGTAAAATCACCTGTCAATATTTGTAGATCTAGCTAATTAAGATACACTAGCAAGATTTCGGTCAGTAAGCCTGTATGGCAAGGGTGAACGAAAATAGTTTCAAAATATGATCCCCTGATATACTTAGCCAATCATACACAAGATCACCAAGGTAAGATGTCTAGTTATTCTTCATTATTAAACATATCCAACATTTTAATGATGTTACCATATATTTTGTGACTGATCATACATATGGCTTCCAGAGAGTTAACATGCTCGGTTAATCAGGTGTAAGGTTACCTACTTATTATTCATGGAACTGATTTCTTATCAAACTTGTCCGAGATCTAGACGATTTAAGCTTATGTTATGAAAAGATTTCCCTTCTTGTTAGGAAACGACTTTTCATAACCTCTCTTTCTCACTACCTGTTATGAGAGGGCTTTTCTCAGAACTTAAGAAATGTCTTTGTCCATGCGCATGCGCGCGCGCGCGAGAGAGAGAGAGAGAGAGAGGGGGAGAGTTCAGGCTCTTTTAACAAGGGTGTCGCTCATAAGGGTATATATACGTCTACATTCTTTAGGGAATATGGCAAGCGGAGATAACGACTGTAAAGAAGATAGAGCTCACTGATTCTTGATGAATGAACTCAGTTCATTTCATATATATAATTACATTCGGAGATACATCTACAGAAACTTTATATGTGAAATACAAGAAATACATATACAATTACAAATTTCCTTCGAGCTTACCAACTTCATGCATTTGTATAATGTTTGCCTTTTTGAATATAATATAGATAATTAAATATCGATTTAATTCATGACAGCCAAAGAGTATAAAATTTGGTACTAAAATATTTTTCTTTATTACTTAAAGAATATTCTATTTCCAAATTAATTTTTACTAAACATGAAGTTGGCAGCAAATTCGTCTTTTACAATAATCAATAATATTAATGCAAATGAATACAAATTCTTTAAATAATTAAACACTCCAATGCATTATGATATAACATAGAAAAGTACACACAAAAATGTTGTTAAAATGGTAAGCCTAGACTGAATTTTTACCGTTAAAATCTTGAACATTAAAGAAATCTATGAAAACAGACACTGCTTACCTGTAAAGAAGACAGATCTCTGATTCTCGATGAATGAACTGATTTGCCGAAAGCGTGTTCTAGATTTAAACGCGATTTTTATCCTCAAGGCCAAATATGGACATTCGTCTAGTTACTTATTGTGTTCGTTCATTTCAAATCAGAACGAGGCTACTGTCTCCCACACTGATATTATGTGTGTCTGTGTACGTCATCAGACAAAAAAAATCTGCTGTAACAGCTTATTTGTTTCAAGAAACACGTGGAAGCTTTCTGGTATAATCAGCAAAAAGGAATTTGCTTGTTCAGCACAATGTACAACCGAGTCTACAATTTGCTGACTTAGGATACAAAATAAATGCGTTATATAGTACAAGGGGTTTTACAATTTCTGATAATAGCACAATCATCATTAAAATAATACACACTTACTGTACAGAAATGAATCAAATTAATTTCAATATAAATAGTGAAAAATTATTTTCAATACAATTTAGGGACAAATTCAAACCTAATAATTTTACTGAAAAATTACATCCTTTCACTTGTATGTCAAAGTTGGATGAAAAACTTTGAGTTCATAATTGTAACAAGAGGCCCAAGCAGACACAATATCACCTACCTGTTCACATGATTTAACTGTAGACCATTGTACTTAACATGCACAAATTGTAGTATTGGAAGAACATAACCTATGCAAACTATTTCCCATTTTAATGTTTATGTTACCTATTTTACTATATTCTGCACATTATATCGAACTCACGTGAGCTCTTGATCATATAAGCCAATGTTCAAAGCTCGATCTAAATCATTTAAATGTTATAGATTCTATTGCAAACTCAGCCAGTCAGACGCAAAGACACATCATCATTATGTGTCTATCTCACCTAGTCTTGACATTTTAAACACCTAGATGATATAAGCTTATATTCAATGTCTGATCAGAATCGAATCAGAAATATGGACTCCACGGTCGTAACAATCTCAACCGATCAGACACAAGATTTAATTGTATATATGCATACCGAGAAGGGCGAGTGCTTTGGGACAGTCTTGGGGTGTCTTGGGGCGATTAATCGCTCCCTCGTTAGGGTTCATTTCCGGGTCGTCGCTACTTTTGATTACCGCTTCAAGATTTCTGAAGTTTAGTAGATTTTGTTTTGTATGTTTGACCACAACGAAGTTGTGTTCTGCGTTAGGTAAATATTACAAAATGAATGTTTAGCAAGTTGCTATTTAAGTTGCATTATTTCTCATTGAATATTGTACGGCTTATTAACAAAAGGCTTGACGAAATTAGGTGGATGGTCAATGATTCCACTTAAGAAACAATCCCATTTTCGATCAGAAATCAAATTTATATATATATATACACACACACACACACACACACACATATATATATATATATATATATATATATATATATATATATATATATATATATACACACAGACACACACACACACACACACACACACACACACACATATATATATATATATATATATATATATATATATATATATATATATATATATATATTGTTTTGTATTTATACTTGATGTAAATAAAACCGATTTGACTATAGTCTATTTCATATAAGGAAGGGGATAGTTTTAGATATCATTCAAGACATATTATAGAATTTGCTGAATATGTAATTTAATATGACTGATCAAAGTGTCTCATCAGATATATGGCCTCCAGAGAGGTAACATGCTACGTCAAGCAGGTGTATGGTTACTTCATTATTATTCATAGGTCTGATTTCTTATCAAAACAGTCCGAGATCGACATGAAATAAGCTTTTATGTCAGAGCTGGATATAAAATACTTCGCTTTCATAGTTGTAGCAAGAGGCCTAAGTAGACACGATATCACTCACCTGTTCACACATCTTAACTGATGACCATTTCACTAAATATGCATAAATTGTAGAATTGGAAGAACATAACCAATTCAAACTATTTCCCAATTTTTTTTCATTAAACACAATTTTAATTCCATAATAATTCGGCAAAATGAATCAGAGAACACACATTTAATGTAAAATTTAGCAAACTTTTCAAACATTGTTCTTGAACAGTCTTCCTTGTCGCGATTAATTTAAACTGCTCATATTAATAGCACTGAAAATTTACACAAATCTATTTTGGACTTGCTCTTCAGAACGTCTGGCGAAGACACTGTGCAGTACACGTCTGACTGAAAAAGGTGAGTATGTTGCAAAAAAAGTTTAATTCATTTTAAACAAATGCATTGTCAGTTTCCTTTGAAAGCATGCACTGTACATTAAAATTACTGAATATCTGATTAAGGAAGGATGGCCATGGGACATGCAAGACACAGGCATTTGTGGATAAGTATTCAGAGCATTATTTGCTGCTTTTCAAGGCTCCCACTTATTCGTTTGCAATCATGTACAAGTATGGTAAAAAGGACACGATATCATGGAGAAAAAATGAAAAAATAAAAAGATTTATTTCGTGAGAGACGGGAACACTATTATTCTATTAAAAATAATTGTATCTTGCAATAGTGTATGAAGGATGGTTCGATAGTGTAAACACATCATTCTATTTACATCATATCTGTCTCTGGTACACCTTTCTGCTTTTATGATAAACCTTTCTTTATGACAATAAGAATGAGAGTCCAACAAGGAAGTACTCTTTTACTTCAGAAAATGAAAACAGCATGTAATACACATATAGACTAATGTCACAATTATCAGTTCAGGATCAATACCGAAGACTGTTGTCCCAGTCTATTTGTGGTGTGTGTGTGTGTGTGTGTGTCTGTGTGTGTGATTAGGATTTTTAACGTAGCTTTAACAATGTTTCAGTCACGTCGCTACGATGTCTGCAGTTTGGCAGTTTCTAGTGATGTCTAGCACTAGGGCATCATGCCGCAGACATGTAGCATGTTGTCCCACCCAGTCACATTATCCTGACACCAGACCGACCTGTCTTAACACTAACCTCTTAATGCTGAGCGCCTAGCGAGGCAGCTATTAGTACACTTTTTGTAAGTCTTTTTCATGACTCGGCCGGGGTTCGAACCCACGACCTCCTGTTATTTGTAGAGCATTGTTTCTTCTCTCTTTTTGATGTGATATTTGACTTGAATATTAGCATTGTTTGTATTGATTGAAATAAAATCATATATTCTTTAGAGGCATTTATGCATGGCTGTGAGTAGAATCTGTGACTCATTGATTTCTTTAAAAACGATGGGTAAACTATGACATGAACTTCACGAGTTTGTCTTTGAAGATGCTATAGATTAGTGGGTTTGATTAGGATTTGAACACACTGGAAAGTTTAGTACTGACAAACAATGAAGATACTATATAGGGACAATTATTATGCTAGTGTTTATTTTGTTTAAAAAGCAACCTAATAAAGATATAGATTTCGTCCTCTAAAACGTAACTTTTGGAACAGTGCGGAAGAAAAACTCGGAACATCTGGAACGAATCTACTATTAGTCGTCGCTCACCAATCGAGCATGCCCATATTCAATAGGTTCAGACTAGGAAGTAACAACAAATGTTATTCAAGCGAAGAGGTACTTGTAAATTTTTTTTCCAAATACTTTCATACAGGAGAACATTTAGATGATTTTCATTCATGATTGTATAACGGTTTACTTTTAAAGATGGCGGCTGCTAAAATAGAGACTGACGATCGACCTTGTTGTCCAATTTGTTTGGAACAGTTCAACATACCCAGACAGCTGCCGTGCGCCCACTCTTTTTGTGAGAAGTGTTTACAATCTCACATAACAACTGAGGCTGTCAAACATGAGAAGCAAAGATATGTTAAGTGTCCGGTATGTAGAAACTCTGCAAGTCCATCTATTAAGGATAGACCGACAAGTGCATGGGCGACTTTATTTCCAGTCGACACATTCTTACAGTCAATGTTGCCAGCAAAATCGAAAGTAGATCGTTTGTGTGACGCTTGTAACAATGAGGGTGTCGATGCCCCGGCTGAAGGGTTTTGTGTAGTGTGCAAAGAAGCCATGTGTGGAGACTGTTTGAAAGTACACAGGAAGCAGAAGATATCAAAGGAGCATATCATTATTAGTGTGGATGAATTAGCTTGTAATCCAGAAAATGCGATGAAACTAGCAGAAGGGTTTACCTGTTCTAAGCATCATGGAGAAGATATAAAATACTACTGTAAAGATCACAAGGTTCCCTGTTGTGGCACATGCTTCTTCGATAGCCATAAAATGTGTTCCAAAGTGATTGACTTAAAAAAAGAACTCCCTGTTCTGCTATGTGACAACAATCCAGAAGAAATAATTGCAGAGATGAAGAAAATCGAGATGCATTTAAAAAGGTTTATGGAGATTAACGATGCCAGTGCTAATACTCTTAAGCCCCAAGCTGATAGGCTCACTGACCAAATCAGAGAAGTTAGACAGAAAATCAATTCAGTTCTAGACGAGTTAGAGAATTGTGTGAAGATGGAGGGAAACCGAATTTACAAAGAAGAGGTTATCAGGAAACAGGACGAAAATCATCAGTGTTTGTCACTAATGCATTCTGTGAGAAATTCTCACTACCTCCTTGAAACAGTGAATAAATATGGGAGCAGTTTGCAAAAATTTCTTATGGCAGAAACGATGAGGTCTCAGTTATATTTCTATTGCAATCTTGTCGGAGAAAAATACGAGAAAACTAACACATTAGCAATAACAGTGCAATTCTCTCCTTCGATAAAATCATTTTTGTCTATCTCTTTGTCTGAAATGGGGAAAGTTGTGACGACCACCAGCTCCAACACTCTGCCCCTAACATGTTTGCAGAGGCCAACGAAGGACTGTCATGTAGAGAAGGTTGATGTAATTGATCTTAAAGTCCCTACTGGTACTAAACTATGGTTTCCTGGTGTCACATTTCTCCCTGGAGACAGAGTGATGCTTGCTGATTATAACAATAAACAATGCATCCTACTAAGCTCTTCCTATCAGTTCATCACAAGTCATACGCTAACAGGTCAACCATGGAACATATGTGTACTGGATGACCAGGAGGTCGCAGTGTCATTGTATAATCAGAATAAAATCCAGATCCTGTCAGTGGTTGATGATGTCATCAGGTCAGTCAGGAAGATAAAAACTAAATATAATTGTAATGGAATGGCAGCTGCTGGGAAGGGGGAGATGGTTGTGAATGGTTATTGTGATGAGGACAAGAGTCAATGGAGTCTGATTAACACAAGAGGAGATGTAAAGTGTACTCATCATTATGACTCTGCAGACTTTGTTTACAACTATGTAGCTATGAATAACATAAAAACACGAGTGTATGTTAGTGTGTATCATATGCATTCACTTTTCGGCTTTGACATTGATGGTAGAAAGCAGTTTACTTACAGTCCTGATAATCTCAGATGCCCCTGTGGTGTAGCTGTGGACAGATGTGACAATATCTATGTCCTTGGAAGCGATTCTAACAACATTCATCAGCTATCTCCAGATGGGGCTGTTATACAGGTTGTAAATACAGAAGTGTCAAATTTTCCATATCCGTGGGCGATTTGCATTCACAAGCGTAAGGATATAATAACCATCACCAGTGGTTCAGAGAGTAGAAAAATACACATTTATCAGCTGAAATAAAATTAAATATGTCACTTTAGTGCCACATTCTTGTAAAATTACATAAACGTTATGAAAAAATGCACATCGAAGTCATTTGGTAAAACAATCTATTTCAATATGTAAATAAATGCTGAGTAAAGCTTCATTGTTACATTACTGTAAAGACATTGATATATGCCATATAAACAAAATACGTATTGAAAATTCTGATGTGCAAAACAATCCGTTTTAAAAAGGTAAATAAATGCTGAGGACATTTTTAATGTTTGAAACATTTTTGCACTTACTTCCAAATGATTGACATTAAGTATGTAGGTTGTTATATTGTGTGAATATGGATGCCAGTATTAATGATTGTTATTATTATTATTATTATTATTATTAATGGTAGACTATTAAAAATCTTGTCAGAAAATGAATATTATTTCATATTACTCAAGTTAGATAAATACAATATAGAATTGACAAATCAAGTAAAATGCAATTTGATAAATATTTATACATATTAACTTACTGGATTAGTCACATATTTTAATTTGATTACTATTATACATGATTAAATAAATTAAATTACTGGATTAGTTTGCATAATTTACGAGTCAAGTGTATTTCTGTACAAATACAATTTCTCACTGTCAGTGTAAAATATAATCAATGGCAATTAAAAATTATTATTAATTTCAATCTGGTGATTGAGATTTGAAGCTTTGTTCAAATGTCTGGAATGTTTTATCATTACTAACCAATAACCTTACAGATATGCAGAGTTTAACATTATATCCATGAATTGTTAATTTGAAAAGAAACACAATTCAGAGAAAGAAAGACTTGCACTCTATTTAAGCACTTCCAGTCCTGGTGACTAAGCTTTCCAAAAGTCAGCATTATGAGGGTTTATTCTTTTCATAGTAGTAAAACATATAGTTGCCAAGAAAGGTAAATAACAGAAATAGAAAAGAAGAATTGGTATATATATATATATGAAAATGAAGGCAATTTAGTATTACGTTTCTCTAAAGACACAAACATCATGTAGAAAATTATATCAATCTTTAATGGAAATCTATTTATAATGAATAACATGTTTAGAATTGTTTTTATAATTTGTTGTATTTGCTTAAACACTATAAAATTAGGTGGAGTTTACATTTTGCGTAAATCCCTTGCATGGCTAAATGCTGATGCTGATTATTAGTATTATTATTATTATCCTGCTGTTCCTTATCACTATGTTATTTTTTTATTGATTATTGCTATGTTAATTATTAGTTATTACTGTGTTCATTATTGGATAAAGATGAATATGTAACTTTGCTGAATGAAACATAAATTTGAAGAGTATACTTTCTTTATTTACATCATGCCAGTTGCTATACGTATTTGCATAATAAATTATATACATATAGACCAGTCAGATAAAATGAAACAATTACTTCAAATTATATGCATCCTATGATAGTATGCAGTTATGTAGAGTGCCCAATGTACATACTATTAACCAGGAGTATAAAACAATTACTTCAAAATATAGGCATCCCATAATAGACTATAATAGCATGAGGTTGTGTAAAATGTCCAATGTACATACCATTAACAAGGAGTATGAAACAATTACTTCAAAATTATATGCATGATATGATAATAGCATGAGGTTGTGTAGAATGGCCAATGTACATACTATTAATATTAAATATAATGCAATGAACTAGACTTCTTTATAAAATATCCAGTATTTTAAACATTAGGAAATCTAGAAATAAGACATACCTAGCATTCATTGCTATTTTGCATTCATCTTGATGTTGTGTCTCACCAGCATTTATATGTTAATCAAAATGTGTCTTACTCTCTGTTTGTCTCAGTCTCTCAGCATCTAATTATGTAAGCACAATATAAAAAAGAGCAAAGCAGATACCAGACGCATTTAGTAGCATTGCAGTTGATATATGATGTGCCACTTTCATGTATTACAATCATGACACAAATATTAATGTAATTAACTGCATGTATGATGTGACACTTTCATATGTGTCACAAATAACATAAATATTTCATGTAATTAACTTTGTGTATGATGTGTCACTTTCATATATGGCACACAGAACAAATGTTTCATATAATTAACTAAATGTATGATGTGGCACTTTTTCATATCTGGAACACATAACACAAATATTTCATGTAATTAGCTACATGTACTTATAGTTTTAAGATTATAGACAAATTGATATAAATCATATTATGTATTCCATCAGCATTTACAGACCTTATGTGCATGTTAGTACAGACCTTACCATACTGTACCAATTTAACAGAGGTCTCGCTAGGATTTTAAAACTAGGAGTCCATGACCCCTCCAGGGGTCAAGCTAGACTTTAATTTTAGGGAGAAATGACTTCTTCTTTTGGACAGAACTGGGAGAAGTGAGAACTCAACAGGGAGAAGTGGACGCTAAGCAAGAAACGCATATATATATATATATATATATATATATATATATATATATATATATATATACTTATATGTTCTCTTATTTGAATTAAACCCTATATTTCCCAGTATTAATATTTGCGTTTAACTTTGGATTTAAGCAATACTTTATTTCCATAGTAGACAATTTTCTGAGTTATTTTGGCCATATGACTCAAAAAGAGAAGAGAAACTTCATTCTAACAAATTAACTGAGTAACCAGATTATGTTACATTATATTACTGTGTTTTCAAGTTAGTAAATATGATTAATCAACTATCCTTAATTAATGTTTTAAAATTCTTGTATTCACTGATAGGGGCCCCGAGTGGCCGAGTGGTCTAAAGTGCTCTCCGTTACGGATCACTGCCATCTCACATCTGTCTGCGTGGGTTCGAGTCTTGGATTCGGCCAATGTGGGTATGTGAGAAAGCTTGTCAGTAGCCTCTCTTGGGTTGGTGGTTCTTCCCGGGGGCTTTCCAGGGTTCTTCCTCCACCATTAATATTGGCCGCCATACATAGCCTATCGTGTGCTGAAAATGGCGTTAAACCCCACAACAACAAATTTTATTTATTTATACTTTCTAAAAGTTCACAATAATGGCACTTTCAAGGATTTCTAAACGTTTTTTAAACAACCTTGTTCCATGCACACGAGGGCAAATGCACACATGTCTTCAGATTATACTATTCATCCTCGTTTCTTCGTTGCAGATAAAACATTACAGTCACTATTCATATATAACACACTAAAATGCATAAAATTACAAATCATGTATAGTCAGTATATGAACCAAACCTTTCTTTAAACACCGACGTGAGTGCGTCTAGTTTTAGAAGGATAGATTTTCCTAATGTAATCACTCACTTTAATATAGCTTCTTTACAACAGTCCATTGACATGATGCAAATTTATTGTTTATTTATTCGTCTACGTACTTGTAGTAATTTTAAGGCAGTGGTTAAATAGTATCTGGTTTGCGTATTTGCACAAATACGTGTCAAGTCAAAAAACAAATTCGACCTTACGACGCATTTCGCGAATTCTACAACACATAGCATTGTCCCATCTTTTCCGACCTGCATAACTTGCATTTTAAAGTTAAATCTTTAATAAAATAATACCTAGGCTTTGCTTTCAATGAATTGCATATTTTTCTGAAAATATTTGCCCGATGATTTACGAAAACAATCTAATAAACTGGTACATCCCAGGCATGTAACACGTAACACAGATTGCTATTTACTCACTAGACCGATAAATCGGCACTTTTCACATGATGATATTGATGTTGGGTGAGCCAATATCATCATGGGTGAAGGGCTGATTCATCGGCATATTTACTCACTATTGTTAAAGTTTCGAAACACAAGTTTGTATGTTTTTATCATCAAAGGAAACATGTGGAAATAGGGCAGTGATAGTTGCTACCTTACTCCGGGAAAGGGTTAATGGTTAATCAGATATCAAAACACATGCTTGTGAATGGGCAACTTAATTGATATCAAAACTAGGCCTAGCTACTGATGTCTTGATGAATACATTTCGCTACTACACTAGAACTAAACATGCTATGGCGAGGGGGCATCTACAAAAGTATGGACAGCCAATGTACCTCTTAACAAATCACAGGGCGAAGTCGTTTTTGCTTTCCTAACAGAAAAAGGCGAAGTTTAAATTGTTTAGGCGACATAGACGCCCACTTCGCCTAGTAGCATGACCCTTGGCGCTCCCAAAAACTATGAAAATTAGAAGAACTATTGGTTGCCATTGAGTTTAATTTCTACATTCGTTATAGCACAGACATAGCTTTTGTTTGTCCATCAGAGTGATACAGAATTTTGTCAATCCAAGTATTAAGGACTTATTCCAAACACTAAGCTAGGCATCACATACTTTCTTACGTTTAGCTACTCTCCCATCAGAACTATCAATTCTATCAGCTTTACCACTCTTCTAAATCTCTTTAAAATCTTTGTAAGTTGCCGCTTATCCCCAAAATACTTATCCAAATTTGCGAATGGCATTGTGTCTAAGTCTCAACATGTCTTGATTCTGAGGTCAAGTGTACTGTTTATTCCGATACATTCGTAAATGAATACAATAATGAAAGCTACAGTTGTTTATTTGTTGTACTCTTATAAATGACCACATCTACATCTCCGGGTCTTTCTGCCTCTGAATTCAGTCACTGTAAATATCAGTATTCGGGTAGATGGGACTCGTAAACCTTGGATGGTAGCTCATCTAGGAGAAGGAAAACTCCGATTCCAAACCTCTGCTGCCTTGTGGCTATACCCACTCATGGGAAAGGCTAAGGGAGTAAACCCCGACAGAAAATCCGGAGATGGAGTCCCTAAGGCGGTATGACATTGACTTCAACGTCATTCCGGCAACTCCTGCGACGCCGTTGGTGCCAAGCTGTATCGGCATTCGTCGTTCCTTTGGGCACACCAGCTGCGTGGAGAGGGGGGATCTGCTGCATGGGCAACAGCTGATTCTCCATACCACCCTGCCCAGGCTTCATAGCTCCACTGGAGAGGACACTCCAGCGTCGTCGTACGGCGTCGGCACAACACGAGAAGTAGCAGTTTACCGGTTCTAAGTCAAAGCTCGATTGGCGTAGAGCTTGGCGCCAGGGGTTACTTCTGACGGTGGGAGAGATCATCAGGTCTCACTGGACAGCTACCGCCCGCCTCAAGCTGGGCAGCCCCCAGTCAGTAAGGTGCTGCCCGCCATGGCCTGCCTGCTTCACTGGGTGCGTGGAGCTCAGAGAACCATCTCGACAAGTGGGCCACAAAACTCTGCACCAGGAAAGACTAAAAGAAGAAATAAAAAGACTCCAACTCTTCGTTTTGCAACCTGGAACATCAGGACCATGTGCCCTGGATTGACCACTGACCTACAGCAGATCGACGATGCACGGAAGACTGCCGTCATTGACAGAGAACTCTCCCGACTGAACATCGACATTGCCTGCCTCCAGGAGACCCGACTGGCTGACAGCGGCACCATCAGGGAAGCCAATTACACATTCTTTTGGCAGGGGAAGCCCTTGGATGAACCTAGGCAGCATGGTGTAGGCTTTGCCGTCAAGAACACGCTAATCGCCTTCATTGAACCTCCATGATCAGGTACTGAGAGAATCCTTGCCCTCCGGCTGTCAACATCCTTAGGCCCGGTCAACATCTTCAGTGTGTACGCCCCAACCCTCTACTCCACCTACGAGGAGAAAGACAAGTTTTATTAGGCTCTGGATCAGGCAATATCCAGTATCCCCAACAATGAAAGCCTTTACTTACTAGGAGACTTCAATGCTAGAGTGGGAGCTGACCATGAGGCCTGGTCCACCTGTCTCGGTTTTTACGGAAGGGGCAAGATCAACGAGAATGGTCAGCGACTGCTGGAGATGTGCTGCTCCCACAGCCTATGTGTGACAAACACTTTCTTCAAATGCAAGGAGATCCACCAGGTGTCGTGGAGACACCCACGTTCACGCCACTGGCACCAGCTAGACCTCGTCATCACCAGGCGTGCAGAACTGGCCAGTGTCCTCCTTACCCGCAGCTACCACAGTGCCGATTGTGACACGGACCATTCCCTCGTGGCCAGCAAGGTGCGAATATTACCCAAGAAGCTGCACCACGCCAAGAAGAAGGGCCACCCACGTATCAACACCTGCTGTGCAAGCAACCCAGAGAAAACACAGCAGTTCATCAGCAAACTGAAGGAAGCCCTCACCAAAGTGACACCTGATGACACCATTGATTCCAAGTGGTCCCATATCCGTGACTCTGTGTACAAATCAGCCATCACAGCTTACGGGAAGAGGGAGCGAAAGAATGTCGACTGGTATGAGGCAAACTGGGAGGAGATGGAGCCCGTGACTGAGGCAAAGAGGAAAGCCCTTCTGGCATACAAGGCTGCACCTAGCCCCAGAACACTACAAGCCCTCAGGATTGCAAGGAATAACGCCCAGAAGACCGCCCGCCGCTGTGTCAACACCTACTGGCTGAACCTTTGCAACAGTATACAGACAGCTGCTGTCACCGGGGATACAAGAGGAATGTATGAGGGTATCAAAAAAGCGACAGGCCCCCCCAGCTACAAGACCGCCCCCCTCAAGTCCAAGACGGGCGAAGTCATCACAGACCAGGGGAAACAACTGCAGCGATGGGTTGAGCACTATCTTGAGCTATATGCAACCCAAAACAATGTCACTGGAACTGCCCTGGACGCCATTCCAGACCTGCCTGTCATGGAGGAGCTAGACACACAGCCCACCCTGGAAGAGCTCGGAAAAGCCATCGATTGCCTTCCCTGTGGGAAGGCTCCTGGAAGCGACGGCATTCCGCCTGAAGTCCTCAAGAGCGGAAAACCAGCACTGCTCCAGCCCCTACACACAGTCCTCTGCCTATGCTGGGAACAGGGATACATCCCACAAGACATGCGTGATGCCAACATCGTCACTTTGTACAAAAACAAAGGAGACCGTAGCGACTGCAACAACTATCGGGGCATCTCCCTCCTCAGCATCGTCGGAAAAGGCCTTCGCCCGTGTTGCCTTGGCACGCTTGCAGATCCTAGCCTCCCGCGTCTACCCAGAATCCCAGTGTGGATTTCGAGCCGGCAGGTCAACTGTAGACATGATCTTCTCACTACGTCAGCTGCAGGAGAAGTGTCGCGAGCAGCGGATGCCCCTCTACATTGCCTTCATAGACCTGACGAAGGCGTTTGACATGGTTAGTCGGAGTGGACTCTTCAGACTCCTGCAGAAGATCGGCTGCCCCCCACGTCTGCTTGCTGTCATTATGTCGTTCCACGAGAACATGCACAGCACAGTGTGCTTCAATGGCGCAACATCTGAAGCATTCCCAGTCGTTAGCGGAGTCAAACAAGGCTGTGTCCTTGCACCGACGCTCTTTGCCATCTTCTTCTCCATGCTTCTCCAGTACGCATTCAAGGACTGCAGCGAGGGAGTGTACATCCATACCAGGGCTGACGGCAAGCTGTTCAACATCGCCCGTCTCCGTGCTAAGACTAAAGTCACAGAGGTACTCATTCGTGAATTGCTCTTTGCCGACGATGCAGCCTTGACATCACACACGGAAGATGGACTCCAGCAGCTGGTATGCTGCCTCTCCCATGCATGTAAGGAATTTGGACTGACCATCAGTTTGAAGAAAACAAATGTCATGGCACAGGACACAGACTCCCCTCCCTCTGTCTCCATCGATGGGTACAATTTGGAAGTTGTCGAGAACTTCACATACCTCGGGTCTAACATCTCCAGCTCACTCTCCATTGATTCTGAGGTGGGCGGCAGGATTGCCAAGGCAGCAGCAGTGATGGCCAGACTTAACCAGAGGGTCTGGAACAACCCCAACCTCACAGAGAAGACCAAACTGCGTGTCTTCCAAGCGTGCGTGCTCAGCTCACTTCTCTACAGCAGCGAAACATGGACCACCTATGCAAGACACGAGAGGAAACTCAACAGCTTCCACCTGAGATGTCTGCGGCGCATTCTGCACATCCAGTGGCAGGACAAAGTACCCAACACAGAGGTTCTAGAACGCGCCAACATGAACAGCATGTTCTCCATACTCAGCGAGAGGCGCCTTCGCTGGCTCGGCCATGTCAAGAGAATGGACCCAGGTCGCATTCCCAAGGACCTGTTATATGGGGAGTTAGCAGAAGGTGCACGACCAACTGGACGACCACACCTGCGCTACAAAGATGTTTGCAAGAAGGATATGAAGACAGCAAACATCAATGTCAACGACTGGGAGAGCTGTGCAAACAACCGTTCCAGCTGGCGTCTAGCTGTCAGGCAGGGAGTTCAAAACGCAGAGGAAAAGAGAAGAATAAAGCAAGCTGAAAAGAGAGCTAAAAAGAAGGATAAGCAAAAGCGTACTTTGGAGCTATGCCATCGTCTCTCGTAGACGGACGGATGCCAAGCTATTACTTAATATACTTTTGATGTACTCTTATAATGGCAACGTGTACATCAAGGGGTCTTTCAGCCACTCAATTCTTACATTGTAAATATCAGCAAAGTTAACTGATCAACACATTGTCTCACAAAGCAGGTGGCTGAGCAGGACTGACAAGTGTTTGAATTTTTCCGCACACCTATTACATGCGTACGGAGGACTCCCGCCTTAGCAATTGTCTGCGTCCCAGATAAAACGTTGGCGTCTAAATACTCGTGATTAAGCGTTTCCTAGACCTGTTAGTCTGGTTCCCTGACCTCTCTCCAATCCGTTACTCGTCATTATGAGTCACGTAACGGCCTTCGCCATTTTGAAATTGCGCAATGTACTCGGAAGGTAAGCACGCATTTTGATCAGCATGGCTCACAACATGAAATGTATATATGTATGTATGTGAAGGGTTTAGCAGCATGACATCACATTCCTCTTTATATTAAACCATTTACAGTTGGAATTTGAAAAATGCTACCTTTTATGATGGTATGAAAATCAAATTATATCATTTTATTATAAAAACAAATCTGTATGCCATATGTCAATGTCTACCTCACATAACTGATGTAATTATCCTGAAAATCCAATCAAAGTCAAGAACATTTGAATATGAATGTGCATATAAAATTTGCTCAATTCAGCTTGGAATTTTTTTTTCCTCCAATTTACAAGTCCAGACATTTAAAACATATGTAAAATTATACAAGAATTGACAATTGCTGTGATTAACTGAAAGTACTGTCAGGTCATTTGCTAATAAATTCAAAACATACCTACTAAATAATATGTGTGGTCTTTGCAAACAATGCCTTGGTCACACAGCTATACATAAGTCCAAAATTAATTGCCTGAAAATCTAATCAGGTCATCTGCTCATTAACATGGTAAAGTGTATACAATATAATGGTTCTAAGTCCAGTCTACTCATTACCATTATAAAGACCGTTCCGGTAGCCTAGTGGTTAGAGCGTCCGCCTCGGATGCGGGAGGTCGTGGGTTCGATCCCCGGTCGAGTCATACCAGAGACTTAAAAAATGGTAGTAACAGCTGCCTCGCTTGGCGTTCAGCATTAAGAGGTTCGTGTTAGGACTGGTCGGCCCGGTGTCAGGATAATGTGACTGGGTGGGACATCATGCTACATGTCTGCGGCATGATGCCCCAGTGCTAGACATCACTATAAACTGCCACATTGCAGACATCGTAGTGATATGACTGAAAAATTGTTAAAGCTATGTTGAAAATCAAAAATCACATCACATCACCATTATAAAGGGTATAAAGTATCATGGTTCTAAGTCCAGTCTACTCATTACCATTATAAAGGGTACAACGTGTCATGGTTCTTAGTCCAGTCTACACATTACCATTATAATGGGTACAAAGTGTCATGGTTGTAAGTCCAGTCTACTCATTACCATTATAAAGGGTATCAAGTATCATGGTTCTAAGTCCAGTCTACTCATTACCATTATAAAGGGTATCAAGTATCATGGTTCTAAGTCCAGTGTATTCATTACCATTATAAAGGGTACAAAGTATCATGGCTATAAGTCCAGTCTACTCATTACCATTATAATGGGTACAAAGTATCATGGCTCTAAGTCCAGTGTATTCATTACCATTATAAAGGGTACAAAGTATCATGGCTCTAAGTCCAGTCTACTCATTACCATTATAAAGGGTACAAAGTATCATGGCTCTAAGTCCAGTCTACTCATTACCATTATAAAGGGTACAAAGTACCTTGGCTCTAAGTCCAGTCTACTCATTACCATTATAAATGGTACAAAGTATCATGACTCTAAGTCCAGTCTACTCATTACCATTATAAAGGGTACAAAGTATCATGGTTCTAAGTCCAGTTTATTCATTACCATTATAAAGGGTACAAAGTGTCATGGTTCTTAGTCCAGTCTACTCATTACCATTATAATGGGTACAAAGTGTCATGGTTCTAAGTCCAGTCTACTCATTACCATTATAAAGGGTATCAAGTATCATGGTTCTAAGTCCAGTTTATTCATTACCATTATAAAGGGTATCAAGTATCATGGTTCTAAGTCCAGTGTATTCATTACCATTATAAAGGGGACAAAGTATCATGGCTCTAAGTCCAGTCTACTCATTACCATTATAAAGGGTACACAGTGTCATGGTTCTAAGTCCAGTCTACTCATTACCATTATAAAGGGTACATAGTATCATGGCTCTATGTCCAGTCTATTTATTACCTTTATAAAACTTACAAAGTATCATGGCTCTAAGTCCAGTCTACTCATTACCATTATAAAGGGTACAAAGTATCATGGCTCTATGTCCAGTCTATTTATTACCTTTATAAAGGGTACAAAGTATCATGGCTCTATGTCCAGTCTATTTATTACCTTTATAAAACGTACAAAGTATCATGGCTCTATGTCCAGTCTATTTATTACCTTTTATAAAGGGTACAAAGTATCATGGCTCTATGTCCAATCTATTTATTACCTTTATAAAGGGTACAAAGTATCATGGCTCTATGTCCAATCTATTTATTACCTTTATAAAGGGTACAAAGTATCATGGCTGTATGTCCAGTCTATTTATTACCTTTATAAAGGGTACAAAGTATCATGGCTCTATGTCCAGTCTATTTATTACCTTTATAAAGGGTACAAAGTATCATGGCTCTAAGTCCAGTCTACCCATTAGCATTATAATGGGTACAAAGTATCATGGCTCTAAGTCCAGTCTACCCATTACCATTATAAAACGTACAATATATCATGGCTATAAATCCAGTCTACCCATTAACATTATAAAGGGTACAAAGTATCATGGCTCTAAGTCCAGTCTACTCATTACCATTATAAAGGGTACAATATATCATGGCTATAAATCCAGTCTACTCATTACCTTTATAAAGGGTACAAAGTATCATGGCTCTATGTCCAGTCTATTTATTACCTTTATAAAGGGTATAAAATATCATGGCTTTAAGTCCAGTCTACTCATTACCATGATAAAGGGTATACATTATCATGGCTGAAAGTATAAAGTATATTGTAGCAGGCACATAAACATGTATAAAGTAAAAACAGAAAGGATCTTCAGGAATATAAGCCATTCCAAATAAACTATAATATAAAAGAGAATGTAAAGATATTTAGGTTGTTTGAAACATATAAAAGTAAAGATTAGCAAGATGTGCACTGTGATCTACTTTCAGCCTTCAGGAGGAATGTACAAGTCAGATGTGTGTGTCCAATATGTAAATGACACCATACCATCGCATCTATACAATTAGTTCCATATGAAAGATGACACTTTCCCAATGATGATTTAATTTTCCAAGGTTTCTTTGTGGAGTTTTCTTTCCACACATTTTGCCAAGCATACAGCACATGCGAATGTACATACTATTTTAAAAGTCTCTGTGGAACACCTAAATTCTGATATGGATGACAGCACAGTGGTTTAAAGTGCTAACCATTATGGATGACTGTCATCTCACATCTATAAGCATGGATCTGAGTCTAGGGTTCAGCAAATGTGGGTATGTGAGAAAGCTTGCTAACAGCTTCCTGTGGGTAGCTGGTTCACCCTGGGGGGTTTCCAGGTTCTTCCTGCACTGTTTATACTGTCCACCGTGTATAACCTTTCATGTACTGAAAAAATGGTGTTAAACCCTACAACAGCAACAACAACAAAAACAACATCCTTTCGTTCAAGTCAGTGACCTTGACCTTTAGACCCAAAACTAGAAAAAAACAATAACCTTATCCCTAATGTAAGATATTCAAAAACTTTGAACTAATCTTACTATGTAGAAATCATTTTTCTTTTTTTTAGAAATGTGGAACTGATCTTTATGTTTTGGTTAAAAATTCAATAGGTTTCTTCCATTCACCAAACAAAAGTCAGCCACAAAGTTTGGTAAGTGATGATGGATATTTCTGTTACTGGTTTTAATGGCACTTTGGTGGGGCTATACAGTTTCGCATTTTGCATAGGGTTAGGATTTTAAAGAAAAAGAATTTCCCCGGCTTTCCACACTGGTTATACTGGCTATTTAAAAAAGACCTTGTATATCTTAGGTATAATGCAAAGAACCTTTAATTCCCTTTATTTTGGTGTATGATTGATGGGTGTACTATGGGTTATAGAGTATACAGCTTGGCCTTACTTCAAATGTGCACCTTTCAAAAAAGTGCTAGCTCTACTTGGTCATTTTCACTTCCTGAACTTCAGAGGTCAATTGTATAAAAAAGAGCCGATAACTTTTTTTACATTTTATATATGTGGTAATTCATTCATTGCACTTTCAGAAGCTGGTATTGTCTAGTCTGGCAAAATTCATTTTCCCTATTTTAATAGCTGCTACGTATAGTGTACTTTAGACTAATTCAGACTGATTTTTTAACACAAGGGAGCAGTCATTTTAGTTAGAAGTGTGCTTAAATCATGTAAAATTTCCAAAAGTACAATATCCAAAAGAAATATCATCCACATTACATTAATGTAGTATAGAGGTATGCAAACATTCTCTCCACTGTGCATGTTTTAAATGCGAACTACTTCACCTTACATATGTCACTGTCTCAAAAGTACATATTATCTGGTGAGCGCCACCTTTAACATTATATTGACTATATCATGACAAGTAAAATGCCCTTCCCAAGTCAAGCTAGGCTGCTCAAGATTACCTTGGGTTACAAATCTGATGCCGTGACAACTGAGCTATTATGACAATACTTGAACTCACTATGCAGAAACCAAGTCTTTTCCAGTTAGGGATACTGACCTTTGACCTTTTCACCTTGAATTTAATTTTGTAGTATACTATGTTTATTTGGTACAAATTAATACTACATTTGTTGTCTGCATTACAGATTCCATTACAAGATGTTATGGATTTAACATTACTTGTAACCTAAGTGTGTATAATTGCTCATGTCATGGATTTAACATTATTTGTAACCTGTATGTAATTGTTATGAACTCTTCCATATGAAATTTTTTACAAGAGGTGGATAAAGTAAAAAGGGTTCAGAATGACACTTTAGCTTTAAAAGTGAACACATGGAAACCTTATTATCTTTAAAAACAAAGAAATAGAAAAGATATCCAAAAATCTCAAGTTGTGGAAAAATGTTTGGATGTTCTGTAAAATTGAAGCCTGATTTCTGAATTTGTTTTTAGCCAGACATTTAAGCCTCCAAACTGGAAATGTTGAAATTCTGTAACTAAATAATAATGAACTTAGAATTCCAGCCTGGAAATGTATAAATTCTGTAACTAAATAATAATGAACTTAGAATTCCAGCCTGGAAATGTAGAAATTCTGTAACTAAATAATAATGAACTTAGAATTCCAGCCTGGAAATGTAGAAATTCTGTAACTAAATAATGACTAAGTTAGAATTCCAGTCTGAAAATATTGACCTCTGGTAACTGAATAATAACTAAATTACAATCCTAGTCTGTAAATGCAGTTTCCATTTAATGCAAAACTTTGAAAGCCAGGAGACATGTACACTTAGAGTTTGGCATGACTAGCAAGTTATTCATATTCATAGAAAGTCCTTCTCCCCATCCTTCTAGGCTTCTGTTGAAGGCAAAGTAGTCTGTTAATTGAGGAACAAACTGGCCTCTCCTCCACTCACCAACAAGGACCCTCTACTCCAATGGCAGGGAATATAACAAACACAAAACATATGACAGTATCTAAGCTGCCACATTAATTGCTAAATCTTGAGTAAGTCCCATTTTGACACGGCCACCAGCTATGGCATCAACTAATGCAAAACCTGAAAAAATAATACTTGATATCATATTTAACTATTGATATCTTGTACTCAAACATAAACAGTGTCAACACATACCTGCATTAACACACCTCTAAATCAGGGTCTATGATCTTTGTTGTAGTTATAATCATATGAAAGCAGTATAGACTCTGATCCAACAATAATATACACCTGGACATTTATTCAAATTAGAAATGTAAGAATAGGAAAACATAACCTGCTGTGCCAACACAATTAGCTATGAAGTATGCACTCTGTTTAGTGTTATATGGATAATACAATCTTGGTAACAACACTTTTCTGGACCAGAAAATTGTCATAATAACATGGATATCCAACTAATATGATGCAATTGAAAGGAAGAAAGAAATTAAAGACAGGGAACATAACTCTGTTCTGGACTAGAATTGTGTTTTGGTATAATGGATACCTCTAACAACATGATACAATTGAAGGTTAAAGTGCCAAGTTAAACAACAGCCATTAACCTGTTCCGGATTGGAAATATGTCCTAATTGTGGAAGCTCCCACCAAAATCATTGAATTTAATAGAAAAATGCCAAGTTAAATAGGGGCTATAACTCTGTTCTGGACTAAAAATGAGTCCTAATATTGTGATGCCCCTGATAATGTGATGCAATGGAAAGGCATAGTGCCAAGTTTAACAGGGGCCATAACTCTGCTTGGACAAGAAATGTGTCCTAAGATCATCAATGCCTTCTCCAGAATGATACAGGGTAAGTCAAACTATAAAATGTGCTGTAAAGCAATTAAAATTAAATTAAAATCAAATCTGACGTAGATGTTTGCAGATATTAACTTCTAAATACAGAAACAGGAAGTTAAATTCAGAAAAACTCATGCACTTGGCCTTAAAACATTCATTTTTGTCTCACTGGTCCAGGACCAGTAGGACCCTAAATTACTTAGGTCTGCATTAGCCAAAGACCTGTTCAACCACAAAGTCTGACATGCAACTATTTCCTAAAGTGCATTACAATAATAAAACAGTAAAAATAACAAAATTAATGCAAACTCAGTCAACTAATGTATTATTAGTCCTAGACATATTTTACATAACATCATGGTCAGTGGTTCTTCCCATGATTTTCCAGGGTTCTTCCTCAACCACTTATACTGGCTGCCATGCATAGCCTATCTTCTGCTGACAAATGGCACTAAACCCTACAAAAGACACAACTTAATATCATATTTTAAAATTTTAAAATTTCATGATTAATACATCTATTGTTGGATCCTCTTTGAATCTCAATTATGAAGTTAGCTAAAACTTCAAATCTGAATTTTCCACAAATAAATAATATCAAACACCCAAACAAAATAGAACACATTTTCCACTTAAAACTCATTTAATGACCATTTAATAATTATTTCTTCTTATTTTCCTAATGCCAAATTACCCACCCCACACACATTCATGCACACAGCAATATCATGAAACTGAAGTGAAAAAAACTCCAAGTCAACAGGGGCCATTAGCTCAGTACAATACTGCTGTAAACAATTAAAATCAAGGGCACTGAGTGCCTGAGTGGTCTGAGACACGTCTTTACAGCTCATAAAAGAACTCATTGTATATATTGATAATATAAGCCTATTTACTAAGTTTGATCATAAATGGATCGGAAATAATCACCAATGTTCTCAGCCAATCGGATCCAATGTTACATCATCAATAATTGTTGATACAACTTATATCACAGATCTTCATGAATTAAGTCATCTCACATGCTGACATTGTCGAGTCTGAGATATTAATCTATGCAGACAGAGGTGACATGTGTGAGTGATCTATAAAAACGATCACCTTAGACCACTCGGCTCTTGCTCTTTATGAAACAGGTCAAAATTTTGATCATACACCATATAGTCCAGGTCTCATCAAAGTCAGATCAGAAATATGTCTTCAAGAGTGGCAACATGCTCAGTTAATCAAATAAAATGTTATCACATTGTGTGTGGATCTCACTTCTACTTGAATATGTGTAAGATCCTGATAATATAAGCATATATTCCAAGTTTGATCAAACGTTGAAAACAACAGGCCTCTATAGTGGTAACAAGAGGACCAAGCAGACCTGGTATCATTCAAATTCTTACACAACAGCTGACCATTTCACTGACCAGGCTTATGTACACATCATATATAAACAATCTCCCTAAATTTACATCATGCTGAGTTTACTTTTTATGCCTTTTACTCAATTCATGTGAGATCTTTATTAAAGAAGCCTATATTAAAAGTCTGATAAAAAATCTGACTGGAAATATGGCATTCAAAGTGGTAACAATTTCAATCAGTTAAAGCAAGATCAACTCATTATTATACATGGACACTCACAATTGTACTATTATGGGATATTGACAATACAAATCTATATTCAAATTGAATCGAGCTGTACTAAAAGACATGGCGACCATAGTGACAGCAAACAAGTGTTGAGATTTCTTTTCTTTTTTTTGGGTGGGGTTTTAATCCCATTTTTCACTACATGATATGCTACTTATGACAGCTGGTACATTTGGGGTAGAATAACCCAGGAATACCTTGGAATGAACCACTAACTCACAGGAAGCTACTAGCAAGCTTTTTCACGTATTCAAATAAGTCAAGCCAAGATGCATGCAGACAGGAATGAGTGATCTATAAAGACAAGCACCATATACCATTCAGTCACCTGGGAAGCCAGATGTTGATGGAGGGAAAATGGATAGATGACATGTAGCAAACATATTACCATAAATTGACTTATGGCCAGTGCTTTATTAAGCACAGGTAATCAAATACAAAGCCAACTCATCAATATGCTTGGATCTGAGTCACTCACTATGAAACTCATCTGAGATTTAATCTGTCAACAAACCAATGCTATTTGCACTTGACAGAATATCCACCATTTTATTTGTGAAAAAATCCACATATACCAATATTATCCACAAATACACACACACACACACCCTACAATCACACATAATACACAAATATATATACACAAATAAAATTATTTAAAACAAAATATGAGAATAGATTTTAATGGGAATATTATAATCATATTACCTCTGAAATAAAAATAAATAATATAAAATATTTAATATTTTTATTTACATATTATGTTAGCAGAGCTATGAATTTTAATAGAATGATTTCCTTTGGAATTAACCTCTTACTCAAGACTATTGATTTTCAAGTATAACAATTAAGAGTTTTCTAAAGTAGTTATGTCCCTTGGTTGAACAATAAAGTTTGTTTGATGCTGTTAAATATTTGCTGTGGTCTCCCTTGATCAGTCAATATAGCACTTGAATTGCCAGATATGGACTGTCATGTTTGTCGTTCATTAGTCCGTTGAGTCGATGAGGACCACTCTAGTCATCCTAGGGTTGGAGGTCTGGTTCTGTTTTGTGTGTGTGCAGGTGGCTGATGAGGCCAATCCTTGCATGGAATGTTCAATTGCAGAAGGGGCAAGGGATGATTGGAACATCTCCAGAAGGGTTGATAGCACATGCTTTTCTGGCAAGCTACTACAGCTCTGCAGTAGCTGCTGTCCTGCTAGATTCACACAACTTGGAGACTTTGTGCACAAATGAACACCAAGTGACTCAATCGCTTGCTGTTTGCTCCCAGCAATCAGGGTTTATGTTGAACGCTTTCAATGCAGCTTTCAGATTTTCTCTGAAGCATTTCTTCTGACCTCCGTGTAATGTAATGTTTATGAGAATGATGTCTCATGTTGGTTGTAATGTAGACTTCCCTCAGACAATGTTGTCTGATGTAGACTGTAATGTAGACTTCCCTGACAATGATGTCTGATATAGACTGTTATGTAGACTTCCCTGACATTGATGTCTGATGTAGACTGTAATGTAGACTTCCCTGACAATGATGTCTGATGTAGACTGTAATGTAGGCTTCCCTGACAATGATATCTGATGCTGATGGTAATGTAGACTTCCCTGATAATGATATCTGATTCTGACTGTAATGTAGACTTCCCTGACAATGATGTCTGATGTAGACTGTAATGTAGACTTCCCTGACAATAATGTCTGATGTAGACTGTAATGTAGACTTCCCTGACAATGATATCTGATGCTGACTGTAATGTAGGACTTCCCTGACAATGATGTAGACTGTAATATAGACTTCCCTGACAATGATATCTGATGCTGACTGTAATGCAGACTTCTCTGAAAATGATATCTGATGCTGACTGTAATATAGACTTCCCTGACAATGATATCTGATGCTGACTGTAATGTAGACTTCCTTGACAATGATGTCTGATGCTGACTGTAATATAGACTTCCCTGACAATGATATCTGATGCTGACTGTAATGTAGACTTCCTTGACAATGATGTCTGATGCTGACTGTAATGTAGACTTCCTTGACAATGATGTCTGATGTAGACTGTAATATAGACTTCCCTGACAATGACATCTGATGCTGACGGTAATGTAGACTTCCCTGATAATGATATCTGATTCTGACTGTAATGTAGACTTCCCTGACAATGATGTCTGATGTAGACTGTAATGTAGACTTCCCTGACAATAATGTCTGATGTAGACTGTAATGTAGACTTCCCTGACAATGATACCTGATGCTGACTGTAATGTAGGACTTCCCTGACAATGATGTAGACTGTAATATAGACTTCCCTGACAATGATATCTGATGCTGACTGTAATGTAGACTTCTCTGAAAATGATATGTGATGCTGACTGTAATATAGACTTCCCTGACAATGATATCTGATGCTGACTGTAATGTAGACTTCCTTGACAATGATGTCTGATGCTGACTGTAATATAGACTTCCCTGACAATGATATCTGATGCTGACTGTAATGTAGACTTCCTTGACAATGATGTCTGATGCTGACTGTAATGTAGACTTCCTTGACAATGATATTTGATGCTGACTGTAATGTAGACTTCCTTGACAATGATGTATGATGTAGACTGTAATATATACTTCCCTGACAATGATATCTGATGCTGACCATAATGTAGACTTCCCTGACAATGATGTCTGATGTAGATAAAATAATCTTCTACACAGGCATAATGATTATTCATCAAGAAATTACAAGAAAGTAGGTTACAGGCCTTTAAAGTTCCAATATGTCAATGGATATGACCGATTGCTGTAGCAGGATAAGACTTTTTTTCTGTGATTCCCCAGAACATGCATGGTAGTGGTAGTGGTAGTGGTGCCTCTTGGAGACCAAACATATCCTTCAGATGGCCTAGATGTTCTCTTTTGTCTCTAAAACCATTCTCGCTGCTCCCTGTATGAAAAAAGAGAAAACAAAGTTTTGTAACAGTTACCAATTAAGAGTTTCTTATTTATTGTGAATATTCTTCATGTAATTTCAACACCAGATACATGTACTTATCATGAGTATAAAACAAACAAGAGTCCCTTGCTGGGACTGACACTCAACTGTTTGATGGTCAGTCAGTACTATATGTATTGTGATTCTTCTGATTCTTCTTGTCTTTTATTTAGCAGGCACCTGTTCCTTAATATCAAATGAACAAGACTCCCTAGAAGGGTCTGATGCTCTACTGGCTAACAACTAATATGTGCTCATATTTTTATTCTTGTCTTCTGGGTGCAGATGCCTATTAATATCAAACAATCAAGATTCCTTCAATGAGACTTTCTCTCTTACTCATAAATACAATTTTTTGTTTATTCATAGTGACGTAATTAATGCATTCTCCATTCAAATCTATGGTACTGGTTGACTGGCACATACTAGCTATGACCAAAGGGTAAAATAGATAAATTACATTTAAAGCTGAGCACACTTTTTGTTTTTACGGTGTCTTTTTGTGGATAAATTTCTTTTCTTTCACATCATAAACAAAATTGATGATATTTAATAATCTGTCAGATATATAAAAATCAGATTTTGTGCTGTATGTGACAAAATCATTTATGAATAAAATACTTATGTCCGAATAGTGTAATTAACCAACACAATCCAATGCAATGGTTTATCTATGCAATGCAATGGTTTATCTATGCAATGCAATGGTCTACCCAGCTCTAATGTATCCAAGTTTGACATAAGCAAAGACTAAATTTCCCTCTTTCAATTAACAATGATCACATTGAAATTTTCCTTTCAAAATTTTAAAAACTCTGGTTACCGGAGTAGTTAACAATCAATATTAATTTACAAACTGTATAAAGTCTTAAATAATGTGTATCAAAACGTCCTTTGTGTTAACTGTATGTGACAGTTAGAATTGGACAACAAAAAGTGGATTATACATTTATATACAGTCACCTAACATAATTTTCAAAACTGATTAAAGTTAATAATCAAATCAAAATATGACATAAAAGTACACTGATAATGATTTAAATGCATTATAAATTTCTAGATCAGCTCTATCTACAATGAAAAACTACATTTGAAAATAAAAAATTGAAAATAACATCTGAAAAATAAAAACTAGTGTAACATTAATACTATTTACCTGCTCAATGTGTAATAATTTTCTATATTGATCACTTAAATTTCCATGCAGAAATATGACTGCTCCATTGGCCTAGTGGTTAGAGCATCCATTTCAGATGCAGAAGGTCACGGGTTTGAAGCCCAGCTAACTCATACCAAAGACTTACAAAAATGGTACTAACAGCTGCCTCGCTAGGCAGTCGGCATTAAGATGTTAGTGTTAGGACTGGTCGGCCTGGTGTCAGGATAATGTGACTGGGTGGGACATCATGCTACATGACTGCGGCATGATGCCTCAGCACTAGACATCACTCTAAACTGCCACACTGCAGACATCATAGCAATATGACTAAAAAATTATTAAAGCTACATTAAAAATCCAAATCACACACTCTGACTTCATGCAGAAATAATCTTTCTTCTTTAGAGTTTTTGATCTATGAACAGCAGTCCCCGAAAAACAACAGTCTTTATTTTCACCCTATGTGTAAGCCCTTTCCAAAGCTTGAGATATAAAACTATTGTCATTCTACAGAAAATATTTTTGTTGCAGTTAGTGACTTTAACTTTTAGGCCCAAAACCCAAGAGCCTTTTTCTTTATCCCTAGTGCAAAACATTCACAATAAGTGACTGAAATAATGTTAATATATGGAAATCATTTTTCTTTCATTCAGAGAAGTGACATTGACCTTTACCTTTTGACTCTAAAATCAACGGGTTTGTTCCTTACACCAAACAAAAGTGAGCCATAAAGTGTGGTAAGAGATGACGTATATTTTTTGTTGCTGGTTTTAATGGCACTTTACATTATACTGGCCTAATGCCTGTCTGACGGTCACACTGAGGCTTCCAACCTGGGATGATAAGGTCAGGTATCAAACTCACTACTCTTGGATTATGAGCCTGATATCCATACGATTGAGATACCATGGCAACAACTCAACTTATGATGCAGAAATCAATTTTCATCTACAGTTAACGACTCATGCATATACAGCATACCTGAAAGTTACTTGTCACCTCAATTACAGCTTTGGACTATTTTCACTCTTCAGTTTTGAAGAGGACTAAGGGTGGCTAATAATGTGTAAGGACCATTGTTTGCCTGACTATTAGTTTTCTTTCATAGCATTTATATAGCTACAACAATATTTAATGTGTGATTGAAATTTCACAGTGGATTTGTAAATAAAATTGAGAAAAAAGTTTTTTTATACTACTTTGGAAAATTGAAAATCATGTATGTCAAAATTCTAGAGTATAAATTATTTTTATTTATTTTTAGAACTTTTTTCCTAAGGTTAAGGAAGCTGAGGATGCTGCAGCAAAATTAGCTATAAAGAGTATTGGGCTAGATAAAAAAGGTAAATATTTATAACTGTATTTGTCTATCTGTCCATATATACTGTAAATTAAATGTATTTGTGGGTACAGATACCTTTTTATAGATACTGTAGGTCATAAATTTAAATACATGTATATGACACAAAATATCATAGCCATAAATACCTACAAAAATAAATCTATGCATGGTGTTAATATTTATATCCATCTCTCTGATTATTTGTCCATCTCCTGGCTCTAGAAAAGCAGGTTGTTTGAGTATTTTACACAGACATTTTGACTCGAAATGCATCAATACATTTTTTATGCACCGAAATTATGTAAAACAATTTGAAATGGTTAGTTCAGTGTTGCTAACATGTTACTCCTGATGGAGGTAGAGTCCGTAGTGTATATGATGCTGTCTTCAATCAAACATTTTGCTAGCGCTTCAAGTTTCAGATATTCCAGGCACATTTCAAATGATAGTAATAGTATGCACTCTCTTAAGTAGAGCCATGCAATCAAATATACAAAGAACTAGTTTTGGTCACTAGGTGTGATCAAAACGAAATGATTAAGATCTTATGACTTGGTTATGTGCATTTTTTGTTTTGCAGTGTTCATAATACACCACACTGAATTGAAGACAAAAAATTCAGGAATCTTATTAATCAAGGAGTAAAATATCCAATCTATAAAATATTTATTGATAGCTCTGTCTCTTTTTTTCTTTCATGTTCGTATAATGTTTATTTTAAGCTCATCTTTTAAAGAATTAGACCCCGAAAACTCTTCCCATCTATTTTTAAGTCAATTGTTCAAGGTAATGCATATAATAACATGTTTAAAAGAAAACATTGGCAGTTAAAGTATTTCTTTTCACACATTAATTGTAATCATTAAAAATAGTACTAAACCTTCATTGGGGGCAGAGAATCTTGATGGAAATACTTCACATTCTTTTACATACAATTAAGAACAGTTAACAGCTATGGATGTAGAAAGTATTGGAATGGAACCAGCATTGTCATTAAGCACCACATCCCTCCAGGTAATAACCTTGGGCCAAATCTCTTTCCTTGTTAAATAAATGACATGGTTATAAGCATCAGTTCATAGTTTGTGCTGATGAGTACAATAATCTTTTCACATCAAGAACAAAGCTGGGACAAGAACTTGGTTTGGTGATCAGTGGTTAGTTAAAATAGATTGGATTTATTCTGGTTACATGAATTGTAAACATAGAAATATGAGGGCTAGTAGTCTGACATGTGTATCACAAAGGTCCCTACTCTCTACAATTTGATAGGCAGGGCCTTAATCAATAAGTTCTGTTGGAAAACACAAATTTTGATGAAGACAAGCATTCATGGTTGATATTTCTTCTAAATGATGACATGAAGTGCAGGAAATTCAACACAATCAAGTTTTCATCAGTATAAAGGTGTATACAATCTGAAAGAAATATTTTCTAGTGAAGTCACGATGTGGAAGCCAAAGTCAGGAAAATGGGCAGTTAGGGGTGATAGCTCTTTTAAATGATCTTGTGGAATGATGCAAATCAAACACCCTCAAGGTTTTGTCAATCTTCTCATCAAAATGTAGCCACATGCCAAGTTTGGTGGAAAGTCAAACATTCCTGTGAAGCTATCTTACAGAAACCAAATTCAGTAGGATGTGGAATGGTTCCTGAGCTATTCTGGCCACAAGAATCAAATAGTGGAGATGTAATATTGATGGACAAAATGTGATAACTTCATGAATACTTCATCAAAAGGATGAAAACTCTAAGAGCACAGCTATATGATGTACAACCAAATGTGCCTAATTGTGCTATAAATGACCATTCTAATCCATGTTCCTTACTTCCTATATATAATTGCTGAGCAAAATGGTCTACTTCTTTCTGTAATCAGTGACCACGTGTTTCCTATGTGAAAAATGTTTTCTAGCTGCTATAAGTAGCCATTGTAGTATCAAAACCATGCATTTGCTTCACAAGAAAGGTATCATTCAGATAAAATAACATTATGTTATTTGATTATTTCTTATTCACTTATCCTCACTGCAATTGAGTCACACTAATGTAACTAAAAAATGTTCATAAGTCAAATTCACTCTTTGCAGACAAAATGGGAGTCACATATTTTGCTAGTGCCAGTGTGAGAGGTATAGTTTGATATATGTATATATTTACCAGTAAATAAAAGCTATTAATGATGAAAAAGTAAATCTTTGGGAACATAAATGACTAACATAGTTTTCCATCAGGGATATTTTTGTTCATGAGTTAGTAATGAGACTGACCATCTAAATTTTTACATTTTAAAGAGGGGGTTAAGGCAGGTTGAATTTGTCTTTCTTTTTTTTCTTCCATCTCAACAAATAAGATTATTTATTTTTTGTTCAACAGATTGGGTATAATTATTGCTTGCCTTATACAAATCAGAGTAAGAACATATTATTCGACCAAGTTATTTGAGAATTGGAAATTCCAGTCTCTTCCACCTTGAAGCCCATTTTATATGGTTGATTCTTTTGTCTTGATATACTGATTGGCTGTTATTTGTACTGGATAGCTATGATATTGTTTACATAAACAGTCTTTTATAAGCGTATTTATAGAAGCTGGCCATTCAATGATATGTATGCTGTCAAGTCATAGCAACACTAACGTTTTGTACTAGATCACAAACAATGATCAGTGATTTGTTTTAGAGTTGGAAGAGGTGAGTTTTGTAACTTTAAAGTAGCAATAACAATGTTTCAGTCATATCACTACAATGTCTGCAGTGTGACAGTTTATAGTGATGTCTAGCACTTGGGCATGATTCCACAGATATCTAGCATAATGTTCCACCCAGTCACATTATTCTGACACCAGACAGACCAGTCGTAACACTAACCTTCTTTTAATGCTGAGCACCAAGCAAGGCAGTTGCAAGTACCATTTTTATGCTTTTGGTATGACTCATCCAGGGTTCTAACCCATGACCTCCCATATCCAAGTCAGATGCTCTAACCACTAGGTTACTGGATCAGGGTTTTACAGTTAGTGATGATTTAATGTATAGGATGGACTAAATGGACAGGATCAAATAATCTTGTGTGGAACATAGGTTTTTGGAAGATAACAACATATATATTATTTACAATTTTATTGAATAATGCACTAATATAAATTTCTTGACAAAATGTTAATAATAATAATAATACATGTAATAAAAATAATAATAATAATAATAGTTGGTTCATGGCATTTGTTTTAAAAAAGTTCAAAAGGTGGACCTGCATCCAACGGTCACCTCTGTGCAAATGTCAGTTTGTTTTTTTAACACAGGGGATCACTATTGACAACTTTGTGATTTGTACATCGACTAACAAATGGCATCCAATTATGTGTAAGAGCTGCATAAAACTTGGACAGATGGAAAGGTGATACTATATGTACATCACAATGCAGGACCCAAATATTGCTTCTGTATAAACAAAAGGGCCACTTAACCCCTTTACAAATTTAAGTATCAAAGATAATGTCTTTATTCAAACTAGAGGAATGGTAAATAATTTCCCATATACATATACCCCTGCTTCTCTTGCATCCCACCCCTACTGCCATGACAGAGATGAATCCATAGTAAAACAAAGCACATAACTCTTCTGAAAACAGTGTCAATATACTAATTGATTTTATGTAGCATTTGCTGATTATTCTGATATGTACTCATTTATGTGTACATAGTTTTATTGCAATCCATTGAAAACTGAGATATGTTTTGCTTTCATTAAATTCCATCATACAATACAGACAGCACCAAATTTAAACATTCTTACAAGTATAACAGAAGTCATTTGACATGTCAGTTCAAGGATAACAGAAGTCATTTGACATGTCAGTAGAAGTATAACATAAGTCATTTGATATGTCAGTACAAGTATAACAAAAGTCATTTGATATGTCAGTATGTGCATCTCATGAAATGACAATAACATCAATCTGTCAAAACAGTGAGACAAATTTCTTTCATAATATTCAGTGGCAAGAGAAAAATAGCAATATTCCTGACAAAAACTGTAATTTGATAATTTGTGCATCTTCATATGATGACCCTAACATAAATCTGTCAAAACACTGCAACAGATTGCATTCATATCAATGAGAGACAAAACAAAAATGGCAATAACTCTGACAAAAATTATAATTTGTCAATATGTGCATCTTCAGATGATGACCCAAATAGGTACAAAGTATTCATGGTGGTCCACTGGAACAAATGAGAGTTTGGAGTTTGCAAGATCAGTCAAGCACTCCATCTAGCTGCAAATCAAACAGCACTGACTCTGATCTGCTGGCACCCTGTGCAATGGTAGTTCTGGGTTTATTATATGCATTTGAAATAATAATAACAAACACTATATACACTGACATATTGGTGCATTATGTGATGGAAGGTAAAGTCCATGATGTTCGTTTGAAGTAGCTGTTATCACTTTATGGTCTTAGACTAAGTAGCAGTAAAGAGCAAAAACCAAACACAAATCCAAATGTATAGTTCCAGTTGAATTCCATTCATGTTCCAAATAAATTCTAATAATGAGACTGTTGATATGACTGGTCTCAGTTTTGCTAATGTGCCAATTACCTGGAATGTGGTCATGTCATAGCAGTCTATTGAGGTGTCGCAATAATAAAATAAAAAATGTCCTTGACTGAATTCTCTAAAAGTACAAATTAATGATATAGTCCAAGAAGTATCAATGAGCACTTTGTAATTATGGTGAATAATTATGGATGTAGGTCAGGTTCCTTTCAAAAACAAAAGGTTGTCAACAAGTTAGGAATTTCCAACTGAACAACTAACGATATGGACCCAGATTCAAATAAACATGTTTATGTCCAATAATAATGATCTAAATGTGTAACCTATAATAACAGAGAAACATTAGCTATGTATTATGCTGTTTACAAAATAAATGTCACTAGTCTTGTACACCATTAACTTCATTTTGGACTAAGGCCTGACCTTAATACATATATATGTTACATATAGTCATAAACAAAAGCCATAAAAGATACAAATTAAATATACATAACATATTAGTATGACTATATATATATATATATATATATATATATATATATATATATATATATATATATATATACATATATATATATATATATTGATATATTGGTGCATCAAGTGGTGGCATGTAAGGGTATATTCTGCTTGAATTAGCTATATCCAGAGAGATATGGTATTTAGGTGCTTTAATATATCATCTATGCAACCATAGCAGCTGTAAGGCTAATTTAGGACAGTCATACTGGACAATTTAGGTACATGTAAGGCTAATTTAGGACACACAAACTTTACAATCTAGAAATATTTAGGGCTAATTTTGGGCAGTCAAACTGTACAATAATAGGAACTTGTAAGGCAATTTAGGGCAGTTACACTGTACACTCCTTGGACCTGTAAGGGAAGTGAATGACAGTCAAATTGTACAATCTAGGTACCTGTAAGGCAATTTAGGGCAGTCACACTGTACACTCCTTGGACCTGTAAGGAAAGTGTATGTCAGTCAAATTGTACAATCTAGGTACCTGTAAGGCAACTTTAACTGCTGATGTAAGAAGGCAAATTTAACTGCTGATGTAAGCACTAGATATTTAATACAGATATTATAACACCAAAGAAATATTTTTTTAAATGTCCCTTTCAAATCTTAAAATTGTTGTACTTTTAAAGCATATACAAGTATAATACTAGTGTATCAAATGTTTTATCAGTACACAGAATATACCTATACCTTAATTAGTGATTGACTTCCTGATAAATGCTTGATTCCCTAATTAGTACTTGACCAAATCAATAACTTGTGGTATGATAATATATAATATATATAACTGTACATATAAAATGTGTACAATCCAAATCCTTTGTTCTTTCAAAACAGTTATAATGCCCATCATATCTTTCTTGTCTATTGTTGTATTCATCCACTGGATATCTAATCCAACATTTCACAGGTGTTGTCAATAATTTCATTAAAGAATAATAATAATAATAATAATAATAATAATAATAATAAATCAGCAGAAATAATAATAATAATATCCAAGCAGGTTATCAAGCCAATATTTTACAGATCTCACTAATAATTTAAAACAAATAATGCTGCTAATACTACTACTACTACTGCTACAAATAATAATAGTAATAATAAAAATAATAATACAGCACTGATCAATTAATTAGTTTGCTACAATTTTCCTTTTTCATAGCATCAGGTCTGCATGAACTGACTCATTCAAGGTTAATTGTATTCAGGCATACCTTCCATTTCTAATAACACCATCTCATGCCAGTAATGTGAATATTAAGGAAGAAAACATTTCCTGGACCTTACTGTACAGTGGTTTACAGCATATCAGCACACTACTGGCTATATATTACCACGTATAAGTTATAAAAATGCCATGATTAAAAGACAAAAAAAGAAATTAGGAAGACACGTCATTCTTCCAAATAAATGCAAACTTGATGGCCTACATGCATGAATAGCAGTGTGTTATTATTTTATGCTTAAAATGTTTGTATAAAAGCCTAACAATAAAGGGCAGCATTTTTGTATATACCTCAATGTTTACAAAGTCCCAAAATAATCTGAGGGTACATTGTAGGGTTTCTTAACTGAGTTCACATCTCAAAACTAAACAAGGTCATTTTTTTAAATGGGAATTTCTAAATGTTACCATACAAAGTCTCAGTCCATAATTGTGTATCTGCAGGTACAGAATATATGTTTTAGATTAATGACACTTTTAGACAATTTTTTTGTTATACCTTTCCATGATGGGGGCACCAAGGCAGCCATGCTGGGCAGTCCTGAGCAGATAATCAAACACATCACGTTTGAATTACAAGAGTAACACTCTACCAAATAAGCCACCTTGACTTTAAGTCTGCAAGTATAGAGTGGGAAAAAAATGTGTTAGAGAGATGAACACATATAGATTGGGGAAAAGATGTGTTAGATGGACAAATACAGAAAAAAGTGTGTCAAACAGATGGACAAGTACAGACTTGGGTCAAAGGGTTAAATGGACAAGTACAGAGCAGGCAAAAATGTTTCTGAGAGATAGGCAAGTCCTAAGAGGTGAAAATGTGTTATATAAACAAGACCAGATTGGGGAAAATGTGTGTTGAATTGACAAGTACAGAGTGGGGAAAAATTGTTTTAGACAGATGGGCAAATAAAGAGTGGGGAAAATGTGTGTTAGACAGATGGACAAATAAATGGATGGACACTGAATGAATAAGTGCAGTGAATGATAGATGGAAGTATGAATACGGTAGCATGTCCCCTGTTTGTTTGTTTTTAATAGACTACCGGTATAACACGATTGAAACAGAATGGATATTGATTAAGTGAAAATACTAAAACACAATGTATGCACATTAAATGTTAATGATAATGAAATGTAATAGATTCTACAAACCTTCACCATAAATACTAATGCAACAGTGAAATTGAAAAACAAATGTAATAGTAGAAAAGAACAAGAATCAAACAAATATACTCTTACATGACTTAAAACTTGAACATGATATGAATTGCTTTACACACCATAACATTGACACAAACGATGAAGCTACACACTCCCATGAATACCATAGTTATTCTAATAGAAGGCCCCTTCTAATAAATGCCTTCCCTCTTCTCCAGACAAAAATGAAACTCCTATCCTATTGAGACTTAAACATCCTATACATCCATTATGGTATGTCCAAATGACTAATACAGTACATGTGTAATCCAATGACTGATAGAAAAATCAAAGCTTAATCTACAAATATCTTCAGTCAAACAGTGATATACGGTATTTAAAACCCCCTTTTGAAATTGCACTATCTCCAAGACATCATTAGTATAACTATGCTATATGCAATACTCAACCAAATTATATGACATAGATAGTGTCATATGCAACTAATGAGTTTTTTATTCACCACACTGAGAACAGGTTTTTAATAAAAGATGTGTGGTTCATGTAAACATGTGCATTGTCTACATCATAATTTCACAGTTCAATTCTAAATACATGTACACATTCAGCCTTTACATCTTTTGAAAAAAGTACCCTTAATGGCTCCTCCATTCTCTTTCCAGCCATGCCACTATGTTACCATGTTGTCAACTACATTGCTTTACTGCATAATATGTTTCTCTGCTGCAATTTATGTTGCTCTGTTATCAAACATGTTGCTCTGTTGCCTACAATGTTGCTTTTTCCATCAATATTTTTCTATTGCCAACTATATGGCCTTGTTTCCATCCATATTTTACTACTGCCCAACTATACGGCCTTGTTTCCATCAATATTTTCCTATTGCCAACTATATGGCTTTGTTTCCATTAATATTTTCCTATTGCCAACTATATTGCCTTGTTTCCAACAAGTTTGCCCTGCATGATGCCAACTATGAGGCTATACTGTCATTCACATTGCCTTTTTCCTATGAATGTCAATGCTGCCACTGCTATGTCACTATTTTCTTGCCCTATTCTATTACAGGCTAAACAAAAGAGATATATTGAAGAAGATCATCCTGATGAAATAGCTGGATGAAAAACTGCCAAACTGTATTTAAATGTTCATGTGAGCTCACCATTACATTTTGAAGTGGAACTATTTCTTGGCCTCATTTGTTCATTAGTAAGGAAACTTGACAAGAACCTTTGTTTTCAGAAATAAAATAATAAATACAGAGCACTATATGTTTTCTTATGCTTTGGCAGAATGAATGAGACATTGGTTGATTTGACACAGGGATATGTCTCAGCTTGAAACGTCAACATATTCATATACCATATCAAATGATTTCCTTCTCGTCACTTGCAACAAAACATATAACGTGTCAGATGAGTTCATTCCCCTCACTAACAACAAAACCTGTACCATATCAAATGAGTTATTTCCTCTCACTTGCAAGAAAACATATGCCACATCAAATTAACTCTTCTCCATCACTTGATCCAAATTATATACTATATCAAATGAGTTCTTTCTCATCACTTGAACCAAAACATACATGTCAAATGAGTTATTTCCCCTACCTTGCAACAATACATACACTATATCAAATGAGTTATTTCTCCAAAATGCATCAAACATATACCATATCAAATGAGTTATTTACCCTCACCTCCAACAAAACATGTAACTTATCAAATGAGTTATTTCCCATCCCTTGCAACAAAACATATACCTTATCAAATGAGTTATTTCCCCTCCCTTGCTGAAATTCTAAAATCAATTTGTTGTATATAAAGACTTGGCACAGTGCATCTATTAATACTGATGCCTAGATGTCAGGAATAAAAATGATTAGTTCCAGTCAGGGTGTGTGATATGGAAGTACATGCTGAACATCATGATCAAATAATCAACCATTTTGGGTTAAATGAATATTTAATAAAAGAATATAAAACACACTTACCTGTTGTTATACTTAAGGTGGTTATGTGAAATTGAAATCTATACAGGTGTGGTTGCAAGCATACAGTAATTGAAGTCACATTCAATGGAAGGTTCTGCAAGAAAAAAAATGATGTCTTCTGATGTCAAGATTTATTGAAATAGCAACAAATTAAAGAAATTAATCAGTACTGGTGTGCTGTGCTTGTAATGATGCTGGATACAATTAATGTGTAAACGGTCCTATAGACTAAGCCTGGGTCTCCTTGGGCAAGGCACTTTACTCCAGTTGACGCTAAATAACCTACTTGGGTTGATGTGCCATAAAACTCTGACTCAGCTAAACAAAACTTGAAAAAGTTAATTTTATTACTAGATCAGTGTCAAATAATTAGGAAAAAAGGAAATAAAAAAAGACTCATAGTCAACTTTTCAGTGTTCATTTATTTTGAATATCTCTCTCTGACCCATATCCTAAGGTGTATGTTTTCTAAACTTTCAATGCCAGTTTTCAACTATTTAATAAGCACCAGTCAAATTAATTGATGTTCTTTGCTCCTGGATATATATATATCTATATATATATATATTTTATGGTTTTAAAATATTGATAATATCTGTAAATACAAATTTCAAACTTGTTTGTAGATCAAAATATGAAACAAAATCTACTTTCCCAGCAAAATTTGATATCACAAAAATCTGAAAAATAGGGCTAAACTTAAGGAAGACATATACTGTCTTACAATACCGACTGCATTATCTCCCTTGACTAAGATTCCCACAACAATCCTCCCATCCATTGTGGTAAAATGTATTGATTTCACAGTCATTATGTGTAAATGTAATGTTCTTTGTGTGTGATGTAAATCTTGTTTAAGAAACAGTAGAAAGAGCAATTCATTTCTTTTTTTTCATCATTTTCTTTTCTTTAATGGTAATTATATAGGAAGACTTTAGGTGCCAAAAATATGGATAGAACAATTTCATGTATGTTGTGTACTGCTGTGAAGCACCCAAATGGAGCTTTACAAGTACTTCATTATAAATTATCTTCCAAGTACATTACAACTAATTAAAACACTACTTTAAAGCCCTTCTAAGACTAACAATGAATTTAGTTTTTGCAATTTAGTTAATCCATGAAGGAGATAGAAAAGGAAGTTGTTCCCTTTTGTACACAATATAAATTTAAACTGCAAACATACATTCTCATTTTGACTTTTACTGCACATACAAATGCTTGATAAATAAGAGCTGAAAATATCAATTAGACAAACATCTCAATAAATATGCAAGGAGACAGGGGATGACAATTTTAAATGGAAGAGGAGTTCTTACACACTCAAAACCATTTACTATCTGAACAAACTGGCCAATTGTTTCAAAAATTTTTCATTTTTGTTTTGGGGAATCAAATTAAGGAAAAGTGATGAAAAAACAGATTTGCTATATAACATATACTAGTGCTAAAAATTAGCAAAATTGTTAACCTTTGACCTCTGTAAATCTGATCTTTTTTTCCCTTTTGAGATTGTAAAACATATTAGTGACATCTCATGAATAATTGTGATAAGTTTCATGTTCTTGTCATTTAACATATCATTAGTTGCTATGCTGAGAAACTTCAATGTGCATTTTTGATATATCTCATGTTTTATCATGGGGAGGCTGCACCTTAGACTAAATAGACTTTCCTACTAACAAATAGCTGTTAGTGAAGGAATTACATTAGAAGTATTCATAAGGACTGTTTACATGCTTGGAACTTAAATGTTGCAGCAATACAAGCAACACTAGATAGTACAAATGTAGTATTTATGTGGTCTTTATGGGAATGTTCTACAGATGCTATGTACTTCTTACAGATTGATTGGTATAATGTTGTATTGTTTGCATTTGCAACATGCATAATGGAGAGAATTTTGGTATACCTGTATACAACTTTGATGTAATCTGACTGAAAATGGCACTGACATGGTAAATACATCTACTGGATGTGTATTTATCTTAACACTGTTAGTTTGAACCAATTGCTATATTCAGTGAGATTAACTGTATTGTATATTATGCATTGTACCATTTGCTTTATTCACTGAGATTAACTGTATTGTATATTATGCATTGTACCATTTGCTTTATTTATTGAGATTAACTGTATTGTATATTATGCATTGTACCATTTGCTTTATTCATTGAGATTAACTGTATTGTATATTATGCATTGTACCATTGCTTTATTCATTGAGATTAAGTGTATTGTATATTATGCATTGTACCATTTGCTTTATTCATTGAGATTAACTGTATTGTATATTATGCATTGTACCATTTGCTTTATTCATTGAGATTAAGTGTATTGTATATTATGCATTGTACCATTTGCTTTATTCATTGCAATTAACTGTATTGTATATTATGCATTGTACCATTTGCTTTATTCACTGAAACTAACTGTATTGTATATTATGCATTGTACCATTTGCTTTATTCACTGGGATCAACTCTATTGTATATTATGCATTGTACCATTTGCTTTTTTCATTGAGATTAACTGTATTGTATATTATGCATTGTACCATTTGCTTTATTCACTGAGATTAGCTGTATTGCATTTTATGCATTGTACCATTTGCTTTATTCATTGAGATTAACTGTATTGTGTATCTGACTGTACAAGTTACCAATATTATTTAGTGATACCTGACTGTACAAGTTACAAATATTATTCAGTGATACCTCATATATACATACATACATACATACATATATATATATATATATATATATATATATATATATATATATATATATATATATATATACTGTCGAAGAGAATAAAGGTTACAGAAGGTCAAACAAGATAAAAAATGTAGTGAAGAGTCACATCCAATAACCATGAAGATGAAATAAAATTACAATATAGAAAACTTGGATAGGTGGACAGGAAATTTGTATATACACTTGTCATAAAAAAAAGACTTATATTGTATACCACTGATGTACTGTCAACCTGAATCTCAACGGGTTATATGGAAATACCGTCAACCTGAAAATCAATGGGTTATATGGAAATACCGTCAACCTGAATCTCAATGGGTTATATGGAAATACCGTCAACCTGAAAATCAATGGGTTATATGGAAATACCGTCAACCTGAATCTCAATGGGTTATATGGAAATACTGTCAACCTGAATCTCAATGGGTTATATGGAAATACTGTCAACCTGAATCTCAACGGGTTATATGGAAATACTGTCAACCTGAATCTCAATGGGTTATATGGAAATACTGTCAACCTGAATCTCAACGGGTTATATGGAAATACTGTCAACCTGAAAATCAATGGGTTTTATTAAAATCAAAACACTCAAGTCAGAGTTTAAGCACTCAATTAATGTTCCTAAAATAATTTCACTTGGACAATAGTGTGTATCACAATTATTAACATCATGACTATGTAAATTAAGCTCAAAATTTCAATAGTACATATCCCAATTATTCAGATCAGGAATACATCATTTAATTGCATTTAGTTGTATATATCCCAATTAATCAGATCAGTATTAAAACAATTAATTTAACTTAGTGGTATTTATCCCAATTAAACAAATAAGCCACCTTTTATTGTAACATTTTTGTTTTCTTCAACACTTTAAGCCACTATCTTGACTGAGCTGCAAAGCAATTGTTGAATGCAGCTTCAGAATTTGTCTGGAATGATAAATGATGGTCAGAGATAAAAGAGAAGATTAACAATGGCAGCAAGACTGTGTAGACACTTTCCTTTGGCTAGGAAACAAAGAGAATGATGTCAGATATATATATTTAATTTGTTCTTGTCATGCAGTATGCAAATAGACAAATTCTTTTGCCCATGATGTACTACAATGCAGTTGTCTGCCCTAATTTTACCTGACACAAGGCAAACCCATATGCTAAAGCTGTGGAAGGAAGGGCAGTTTTGGGGATAAAAAGACAATGTTTACAAGGAATTAATAATTCAATTAATAATCTAGGCAGACAGGTATCATGTGAATACAGACAAGGGCAATGCCTTGTCAAACATGTGTATCATGTCAAGGCACACTGGTAATATGCCAATGTTGACGAGGACCATGCCAAGGCAGAAAACTAATATGTCAATGCAGACAAGTGCTATGCCTACGTAGACAAGAGCTATGTAAAGGCTGAAAGTATCATGCAAATGCATACAAGGACCATGCCAAGGCAGACAACAACTATGCCAAGGAAGACAAGTAGAATGCCAAGGCACACAAGTATCATGTGAAAGCAGATGAGGACCATGACAAAGCAGACAAATATTATGCTGAGGCAGACAATTAAAATTCCAGGGCACACAATTATCATGCCAAGGCAGACAAGGACAATGACAAGGCAGACAAATAATATGCCAAGGACATTCAAGGACCTTGCCAAAGCAGCACAGATTAGGATTTTTGATAACCTGTCCAATAATGGAAAGCTGCTGGATCAGCTTGAAAAACTGATGGTCTTCCTTGTACAAAATTGTAATGGATAGATTTTACTTAAATTGATGAGTATGTGTATTTACATTTTGACATGCATGAATTTACATTGATTCTGAAGATGTATTGTAATTAGCTTATGCGGATTGTGAACAACTGCCCTAACCTTCAGGAAGTGAGAAAACTGTAGAGGAGCATCAGTTATATATATATATATATATATATATATATATATATATATATATATATATATTGGATTCTTAATTCTCTGGGCTTATTAAATATATATAATTAAATATATATATATATATATATATATATATATATATATATATATATATATATATAGAGAGAGAGAGAGAGAGAGAGAGAGAGAGAGAGAGAGAGTTTCATTGGATTATGAAATCCATGGATTTTTTTTTAGATATATATTATGTTCAAGGCTTAATGGATTCTTAATTATTTGGACTTGGTATATATATATATATATATATATATATATATATATATATATATATATATATATATATATATATTATGGAGAAATTTTATTGCTTTATTAATTTCTTGGACTATATATATATATATATATATATATATATATATGTATAATGGATAAAATTGCAGTGCAGTATTCATCCCATAGATTTATGATTGATATGTATTATGAATAGATATTTACTGGATTATTAATTCCTTGGAGTAATTATACATGTAATTTATGATACATATTTATTCTTATTAATTTTTCATTCCACATTATGATTAGTATTCTCCAATCCGACCAAAGAATTGCATCAAAAAGAAAATGGCCTTAGGGGTAACTATAACATTGTCAATAACATGAATAATTTGACTAAGTTGTCACATAGAGATTTGTCTGTAAAAGATTTTATGTTTTGGTTTTTGTTTTATTTTTTGGGGTGTTTTTTTCAACTAATTTTAGTTAACAAGTAATTAGTCAAATTTGACATGTTTTTAATATTTAAGTAGAAGAACGAAATTGGGGTTCTTACTCACTTATCACTAGGAAGGTTGATTCTGGTTAACCTATGCTTTTTTATAGGGGCTTGACTCACTTATGGCTGGGTTTCTATGTTTTTGTGTCCATGAGTGAATGTGTGATTGCCATCAGTGGAGCATCGTTTGTCGTCAAAGCGGCATAATCATTTACTGTTTAACAACGGTGGTAGAGATGTTGTGTCGTGATCGGAAAGTAGTAGTTCATGTGTCCATGCAGTGATTGTGTATATTGTTTGGGGTGACTATTTTGTCGGGGACTGATTTTTGTACTCCTTTGATTTTTTTCATGAGGATGTCATCATTGCATGTGATGCAAACACTTTGGATCTAAGTCCTTTGAATTCATGCTTGGGTACTCCACATGTTTCATCTTTGAACTTAGCGATGACTTTCCTATTGTTGTCGCAGTGGATGGGGTGGTCTCATGAATAATAACTGAGGTCGAATAGTTTTCGATGCTGATACAGCTACGAGTAGACGTCGTCGGTGTGGATTTCGTAAACGAGCGATTCTGTATTGGTCATAAGCAGCATGTCTTTGTCTCCGTACTTTTGGTTGATGAAGTCGCAGTGAAACTCCAACATGGGGATTTTGGAGAGATAGAGGACGGCTACGCCAACGGAGACAGGTTTGTTCAGCAGGAGATTTTTTTCTTCTGGATTCGATGGATACTAGTTCTTCGTCAAAGATTTTCATGCCGACAAATGCAAAATTGGCTACAAGCTTATCTCGACGTCGGTGGTTGTTAACGATTTCGATGTTTCTTTTATCGACGCCAGATGTTGTCCATGGCTTTTCCGAGGATGCTGTTGTTCATGAGCTTGAAGACGTCTTTGTCGAAGTTGGTAGTGGCTCTGGTTGAACTTGAGAACGTGATGATCTTTGTCGAGAACGAATCTATGCTGGAGAGCTTGTTCGAGTAGTGGATAATGTATTTTGTAGTGTTTTTGTGATTGAGATTCTGTATGAGTTTTTGTTTTTTTTACCTTAGCATCTCCTAGTCCGAACTGTTTCTGTCATCGTAGTTGTTCCTCAGAAAGCATCAAGTTGTCCATGAGAATGGATTTAGCGCAGAATGGATAAGCGTTGTGATGATCGTGCAGGTGTTCTGAATAGGTAAGTTGGACCACAACGAAATAACCATATCTGGCTGCTTTTCTTCGAGGAACTGAAAATCTTATACGGATAGTTTGGTCGGGTCGTAGTTGTTCATGTATTTGTTGTTAGCCATGGCGTGTGTTTTTACTGATGACGAAGATACCTCCACGTATCATTTGTTCGGTGAACATGAACATGTGCGGGTCGGTGGAAATATGTAAGGTCATTCCAGTTTGTTTGAGCATGGCGTCCCAGGATAGTCCAGGTGAGGAGAAATACAAACGTGGGTCGAGCTGATAATGAATCAGGCTCGTGCGTAGATAGTTTTCGAAGAGATTCGCAAGCAGAAGCACATTCATTTTGAGACAAATATCGTTATAATCTCCGATAGTGTGGTAATCGTATTCGTTCCATATCTTGTACACGTATTAGTATTATTCACCGTTGACTCCGGTCAGGCTTATATGAGAATACAAGTCTTTTTGAGGAGGTAGTGACGTTTTGATGAATCGTGAGGAAGCATAGATGTACTCGTAGGGATAGATAGATGGGGATAGCCTGCTAACCAAATTCCTTATCAAAGTGCGTAAACTTGGGACAGTGTTTAATGAGTTCTTCCAGTGACGTGGACATGAACTGCAACGAGTCAATGAATCGGAATAGTCAAATGGTGATCGACATGTACTTTTCGAAATTGTTGTGAATGCATTTGATTTTCATTCCCACCGAGGAAAGAATCGGTTTGACACGTGGATGATTGAGAGCGGCCACGATGAAATGACTATCGTATCCTCGTAGATTATGAGCAATAACCGGAAGGAAGTCTGGGTCTTTGAAGCCTAGGTTACAGTTGGGGTGAGCAACTTCTCGATAGTGGCCGTTGATGTGACAGTGATCGCTCACTCTGGTGTAGTGTCGTTTAAAGTTTTCCTCACAGATGTGGCATTGTTGAACTGTATTATGTTTCCGCACCTGTTGTGCAGTGAGTGAAATGATCGGTGTTTCATTTTTTGTATCTCTTTAATGCGTTTCCATTCCATTGCTAGTTGTGCAAATTACTAGACGATGTAATAATTGCCACGATGCTGACGATACTCCGACGCCAATGATTCATTTACAGAACAGAGCTTAAAACCGATTTTTCATGTGATGCGTTTATGTTCCACCTGAGTGAAAGAGCGGCTAGGATAGGGTGAGATTCTTCTATTTTGTCCAGTTTTGCCTCGCAGTTGACGACGATGTAAAACGTGTGAGCACATTTTTTGTGGTGATGAAATTTGTACCGTGTGTAATGTTTGTCAATACCCCGACGGGATGTGTTCATGAAGTCGTGCCGGTTGTAGAAAGCTTTGTAAGCAACGATAACGGAAATAACCATGATTCTTATGCTGGGTGTAGTGAGATCGATATTGTCGACTGAAGTACTGTATTTACGCAAAATGGTCTTGAGTCTGTTTTTGAGATTAGCAGTGCAGAGGCAGCAAACTGCTTATCGCCTGCCTCTTTGTCATCGGACCCAAACACGTTGATGGAAAGTCCTTTGTTGAGCGATTCTAGTTTAGGAACGTTTTTGATTGTCGCTGGAAAGGTGATTCCGGTGGTTTTAAGGGTATCAAAATATGGCTTGTACATGGAGACGTAATTGGCATTGTCTTCAGCGGGATGGAGGGCAGAAAGTGTAGTCTACACGAGACAGCAGTCGTCGTTGTTTTAGACGTTGATGCATGCTATGGTGGTCAAGATAGATTTGGGAAGAGGTAGTGAGTTTATTGTCATGCAATGGTATGAATTTGGAAGTTTGAAACGAGATAGAATTGACTCCGACAAAGAGCCAAGCCGATCCTGACTCTTGATAATATTCGATGCGAATTTGGATAAAAGACCAAGCAATGTAGACGACGTGACTGACATCATCATTGCGATACACAGCGATTTGGATTTGATTCACACATCGATGCTTTTGAATTCGTTGACCAGATGAATGTTGAAGGCGACTCCGAGTTTGATGGCGATGTGGGTACGCAGCTCTGCTTGGACGGAGATATTTAGAATCCGCTGCAGGAGTGGTTTGTCGATTCCACGCTGAAGTATTTTGGAGTTATCGAAAATAAATCCTTTGTCGGCTGCTCTGTATGATTGTCCAACCCTCTGGGGGAGGAAGACGTGTGACGTGATCGCGTTGTCATTCAAGCGCTTGTGGATCGATTTGGATAGTTTCTTTTCGATAGTTGCACGACGTGAGCGACTAAGGATTTCATGCTGAAGTGGAAGGAGATTTGAAGGTTAAGCGGTTTTTCCGTGAGGTCTTTGTGTTGGTCTCTCATTCTCTTCATGTACTACTGTGCGGTGAGGATATCTGGTCTTTCGGTCACCATGTATTCGTTGATGAGCTTAGGACTTGTAGGATCCTTTTTCGACATCGCGATGAAATCTCTTGGAACGCTATCGATGAGTTCATGCAGGGTTGAATTTGACCTTGAATAGAGTATTGGAGACCCTGACATCAATGGAGCGATTTCTACATTCAACGAACAGCCTCATAACCAAGGATAAAATCTTTTCCTGAATCAGCACTAACTTGTTGCATAATTCTGCATTTTGTTGATACTAAGTCAAGATTTTGTTCCATCCTCACACCGATGACGATGCTATATAATAGTCTGGTATTATGTTTCTCTAATTGTTCGTTACGTTTTACTCAAGACAAGATTTTGGTCTATCCTTGTACCACTGGAGATGCTATATAATATTCCTCGATTTGTTTCTTTAATTGCTTGTTCATTTTTCAGCATAAGTGTTTTTCATATATATTATATAGCATCAAGCCTACTTGTAGTACGAAAAACTGGCTGCCTCAGAGTAGTACGGAGAAGCACAGCAGGTCTTGTACGAGAGAGTACTGTGCTAAGCATTAAGCGCTGATAAGCGAAAACGTCCATGTATGAAACTCTGCTTGGGATGTCAGGAACGAGTATGAGGTCAATGAGTATGAGGTCAATTCCAACTGTGTCGACATTGTGGTGGTAAAAATATCAATCGATTAAATGTTACTACTAAATCACCAGGACGACTCTTAAACCCCAAAATCATTCAGATATTTTGAACGAGATTTTGGCGAAGATCAAGCATGGAGCATGAAACATTGATTTCTCGATTGAAAGTTAATCCCGTGTTTAGTCTCTATGAAGCCAATGAGGAAGGCGAGGTTAGGAACGTGCACATTAAATTCAGACACGCGGTAAGGTTTAGCACAAAGGGATTTTCCATCGTGTACGTGTTTGTTAATGGACTACGGGCAACGATTTACCATCATCGTTTTGTGTTTGAAGCTCACCGAGGAGTGGTCCCTATCAGCTATTCTACATTTCACCTGAACAAAGATACCTCCGATAACCAGTTTTGCAATTTGGACATAAGACCAAGACGATGTCGCTTCCTATCCCTACGACTTTTGTCATGGTCAGATTGAATAAGATATCAATATTGAAATGAAACTCGTTGATGATGGCCTCCTTGAGATCTTCCTTAATTTCCACGATAACGTATGTCTTGTATATTTTATTATTTACATGCTCGACAATATCTACGTCCTCCATTATGCCATATTAGGACAAATTTTAAAATCTTTTTTTTTCTTCAACGTTTTCGAGTTGAGACGTTGCATAAAATGATTTTGGATCAAAATTTCGTCGTAGTATATTTTGATGATGCCATCCTGAGCCAGGTCTATTAGCTGATCTCTCGTCAGTAAGACTTGTCCATGCGACACTCCTTGTGCTTTAGTTAACGTCAGTTCGATGTGCACGGGCACATTATTTTGTAGTACCGTGGGGATGGCTTCGTAGAGCGCTTCCGGATAGTGGAAGATCACGTCGGCCACAAAGACTTCTTTGTCAGATATTCTCTTTAGATTTCTGATATTATATGTTTTAGAATCGACTCAGAGTCGTACACTGATTTCCTACCATGTCCACGACGGGTCCATCCATGGTTCTAATTTCGCTGATCAACAACACCATGTTGAATGGAGTTCCGCGCATATACGATCGGAGTTTGTTCAGCATTTTCTGATAGGCAAATATGGCATGTTTGTTACAATTTGTGTTGGCCTCCAAACGCGGCTCGGGACTTTTCATCAGCGTGTGCAACGTCCATCCCACTCTGGACAGAATCAACATGAGCGGATTGAACATAGCACCCGTGGAAATGACACGCGTCGCCGTCACCATCAACGGAATAACTCTCAAGATGCTTTTGTAACGTCGATACGTGTGTTTGTAGACATATATTTGATGATGATAATAGCGATATTACGCTTCTAGTTCGCGACGTTGCTACGCCGGCAAATTTTCATCGATGTGGCTAAAGGCGGAGATCGTTCTGCGTCCACTAAATTCTGCATCATCAGCTCAAGTTCTAGCAAGTGTTCAGTTAGGTATTTTAGGTGTACATTCACTCTTTCATCATCGATCGCTGGTACTTTTTCTCCATCAGCCACAAAGAATATATGTGTAAGCCTTGAGTGAATTTGGTCAGTTGATTTAATATTACGAGATCCGAAGTCACTGCTAGGTTCACATGGTCAAGACATCGTTGTAATTATATGACATGTAATACCTCATCCGCTTAGTTTTGACAATATCGATAGAGACGATAGTACGCCAGGGCGACTTTTTCTATGATGAGGTGGACTTTCTCAAAGTCTTTGATAGCTGGAAAGATGAAATCTCTGTCTCTTTGAACCCACCAACTCCAGTATTTGCCTCGACATTTTCCTCGATAGTTTATTTTATGTAAACGTTTCTGAGAATCATTTGGAACAGGGACGAAATGTCGTCGTGGAAGAACGTTGTCTTTACCTAGTACCAGTCTTAGTCATTTGACATATCCCGTTGTTTTCATGATGATGTCCACGAGGCTTGAAAGTAATTCAGCAGCAGAGAGGGTGAACAGCCTCTAATTGGCTCACCTTCGAATTGTAAAAATAAGCCTTCCTGAAAATCGCAAAAAAGGATCACGGCAGTGACTGGGGGAGGGGGGAGCGTCACCCTCTCTGCTGCTCCCTCAGAAACAAAAACTAGAAATATTATCGTGAGAGAGGGTGAACAGCCTCTGATTGACTCACCTTCGAACTGTAAAATAAGCCTTCCTGAAAATCGCAAAAAAGGATCACGGCAGTGACTGGGGGGGGGGTCACCCTCTCTGCTGCTCCCTCAGAAACAAAAAAGCGAAATATTATCATGAGAGAGAGTGAACAGCCTATGACTGACTCGCTCTCTGGAATTGCAAAAATACGCCTTCCTGAAAATCGCAAAAAAAGATCGCGTTGGTGACTGGGGGGGGGGGGGCGAGATAACACCCTCGTTGCTGCTATTATTAAATACAATCATATCAAATAATGTCACCAGCACTGGAATCTTATACAGCTAGATTAGCTCGAGAACGACTAGAAGCAATTAAGAAATATCTTCCGTTGAGAGATGATGTTAAAGAAAAGTTACAAGCGCGACAAGATGCACAAGTTGAAATCGCAGAAGGTGCAGAACAATTATTTAGACCCGTTACAACGGTTACTGAAAGAGTTGCAACGACTACTGAAGGTCTTCTTCCGTCGATAAAACAAACCGCCAAACAAACTGAAAAAATAGCAGAAAGAACTAAGAAAACACAAAGAATTTTAAAAAAACTTCCAACTGGTATAGCTGCAGCTCAACTTCCACCTGTCGACGAAGAAATACTTGAGGGTATTCATACTGAAATCGCCGGTGTAAAATAAAAACTTGCACCTAAACCTAAAGTAGGAAAAGAAAATATTGAACTGATTAGTAAATTTATGGAAGGTATTGTCGAAGATATTAAAAATACTAAAAGTGAAAAATTACCTGAAAAAAATATTATTTAGTATGTTTAATAAATCTAGCATTTTAAAACCTTTTTATAAATGTGTAAGTGATGAAAAACGTATTAAATGGATATATCGCATATATAGAACCAAAAACATGCCAGAGATAATAATTTAGAATACATCTTGTTCTTACACGGTCCATATCATAAGATAGACTCTCTTGGCCTTTCATTCGGATAATGAATGGATGACATATACGGGTCCATATCATAAGATATACTCTCTTGGCCCCACATACGAATAATGAATGGATGACATACACGGGTCCATATCACAAGCCAAACACACTTGGCCTTACATACGGATAATGAATGGATGACATACTTAGGTCCATATCATACTATAGACTCATTTGACCTTACATACGAATAATGAATGAATGACATACACGAGTCCATATCAGAAGCTAGACTCAATTGGCTTAACAGTGATTTGTCAATATGTGCATCTTCAAAGAATGAACAAAGTCGTAATGATGATTATGTTGTGTGCCAGATGGAATGATGGACACGTGGATTCCTTCATATCCTATATACTGCCTTCACAGAGGCTGGGGTATAACATGTCGAGTAAATAGAAAAGATTGTCATGAAGGATGGACATGTGGATTCATATATATCCTATCTACTGCCTCCACAGAGGATGGGTTATAACTAGTCGAATAAATAGAAAAGATGGACATGAAGGATGGACATGTGGATCCATATATATCCTATATACTGCCTTCACAGAGGCTGGGGTATAACAAGTCGATTAAATAGAAAAGATGGACATGAAGGATGGACATGTGGATCTATATATATCCTATCTACTGCCTCCACAGAGGATGGGTTATACTAGTCGAATAAATAGAAAGGATGAGCAGCAGAGAGGGTGAACAGACCATAGAATTCCGACAAAACAAATAAAACAAACAAAATAAAATCATCTCGTAGAAAGGTCCAGATTTTTACAAATTAACGTTTCCTTGAGATCTTTTATTTCTGTAATGGCCGATTATACTAATAAAACCTCAGTTCTAAATAGTAGCTGAAAAAAATAAAGTACTCTACGTGTTTATTTATTTTTTTTGTTTATTTTTTTGACGACCAACGTTGGTAGGTACCCTCTCTGCTGCTATTAATTTATGTAAATTTACCACCATACCAAGTTTGATGAATATTTCTCAACGCGTTCTCGCTGTCGTTTCTCCTCATCTGTTTCATCTTTATTTGCTCTATGTTTCAAGTAATATTCAAGTTCTGATGGTGGTTTTTCTATTTTTGGATTTATGTTCTTTCTGTGTTTATAATATATCATCAAACTTCTGTATCGATCTCCACCGCAGTTTTTGCAAATCTGATATAATCCTCTAACGCCGTTGTTACATCCAACACAACTTCGTGGACCAGCATGAGGATTTTTCTTTATAAGATAATTATGTTTTTTGCAATATTCTCCACGGCATTTTTTATCACATTTGTTAGTGGTTCCTTGACGCAGTAACGCACAGTTGTTCATTATATGAATGATATCTTTTTAATTAAATTTATTAATTTATCCAAATATTTTATCAAGACCCACACGATATCTTGTTCTTGGATCATGTAGATTTATTGTTATAAATCCATGTGGAGTAGCTTGCGCTCGTGAGAAGAAATTTTTGAATTTAATTATATCCATGTCACCACCACACCAATTTTGATGAATATTTCTAAGTGTGTGTGTGTGTGTCTACGCCATTAAACACAACTAAAATGTTGCAGTTGTCTCTAATCACCTTCGGAATTTGTGTGTATCGTTGAGTAACATAGATCACGTCTGTATTTTTATGTCTACCTCGGGAAAATATTCTGGCTGGATTTGATTGTTTATCTAGCATCACATCGTCGTATACAACTAAATTATTAATAAATCCGTCTAAAACATCTACGGATGGTGCTTCATCAATATCGGTTATAAACTCTATAACATCATTACCTTCATCCAGTAATCGCGCGTTTTCATTGAAATCTTTAAGTACATCATAACATCGTTGATCATCAGCGGATGGTGCTACTAAATACAATTTATCCCATTTCAACCATCTCATTATCAGATTAAGTAATAACTGCGTCTTACCCGGTCCAGATGGTCCTATGATAATCATTCTGACGGAATTTTGTAATGCAGGGTGGTGTTTAACTGGCTCTCGTTTTCTTGTTGCTGAGAAATCAATTATATCCATATATATTATGTCATGAATTTATATCGCTTACGTTGTAGAGTTAAAACTCCAACTACTGATTTAGCTACGGTTACAACAAAAAATAAAAAAATAGCGTATGGTGCAAAATGTTCTGTGTGCGGTAGAAAGAAATTTTCGTTTTAACCTAATAAGCGCGGTGGTGATATTGCTAATTTGATGTCAAAGTTTCCAGGTACTCGATGGGCTAAATACAGCGGAGAAAAACATCTACCAGGATATAATTATTGCGGTCCTGGTACCAGACTTGATATCAGGCTCGATAATCAAGATCAACCAAAACCAGGCGAGGAACCAATAAACGCTATTGATCGAGCTTGTCACGCTCATGATGTAGCTTATGAAAGAAAAAATCTAGAAGACAGACATATTGCAGATGTGAAATTAATTCACGCGTTAAATTCCATAAAAAATAAAAATATTAGAGAATCATTAGCTAATTGCTTAGTAAGATCTGCGATGAAAGGTAAATTAGCTCTTGGGGCTGGTAATTAATAATGGAATCGATTTATTATTCACCAAGAGGATACTGGAGAGGCAAAGCAGCAATTGGTAAACTTGCTGATGCAGCAGCGGTTAAACATTCTACTGCTAAAACGTGGTTATCCAAACAAGCAATATGGCAAATTTATCTACCACCACCGAAACGAATTCAGTACGCGTATTTCGATGTCAGTGTTCCTAATGAAGTTCATCAAGCTGATATTCTGTTTTTACCGCATGATACTGTGCGTAGAAAAACATACAAATACCCGTTAACCGTAGTTGATGTTGTAAGTAGATATAAAGAAGCAGAGCCGCTATCAGCGAAAACATCATCTGAAGTAGCCGATGCGTTTGAACGAATTTATCAACGAGGACCATTACGATGGCCACAGCTACTACAGGTTGATCCTGGTAAGGAATTTCTTGGTCCAGTATCATCGTTGATGAAACAACATAATACCAAAATACGACGAGGTCATACTGCAATTCACCGTGATCAGGCAATTGTTGAGCGATTTAATCGAACACTCGCTGAGCGGTTATTTGGATATCAATACGCGAGGGAATTTATTCAGGACACGAGATCTCGCGAGTGGGTTGCAAGATTACCAAGCGTGATAGCTGCATTAAAAAATGAGATTACACGAACAACCAACATGAAACCAATTAATGCAATTACAAAAAAAAAATATATACCAACACAACGAAAAGATTTTGAAAAACAGAAAATATTGGGTGATGTTACAGTTAGATATTTATATGAGCCTGGTGAACTTGAAGGTGGTAAAGCGAGAGCGACTGATCCTATTTGGAGTGTTACCACACACAAAATATCCACCGTGACAAGATCCTCAGGTAGACCTGCAATCTACAGATTAGATTCGGCTGCTCCTCAACATGGATTTACACGTGAACAACTACAAATAATCTCCGCGGATACACAACTACCACCGCGATCACTTAACTAGCACTAGTGCCAGCACCCAAGGCGCTGGCGCCTCTACGTCGATTACACTCAAGACAGGTCAACATGGTATTTTCTCGTGTATGACCGCGACTATTATCTTTTCTGTCTACGGTAAATTGTCTTGAATCATTACTCGAATACCTCCACAGCATTATGCAATTACAACTGGCGCAATGATTATTCTGCTGCTGTTTTAACTCAATAATAAATTCAACATCAAGATCAAAGTCACGTTTATTTTTTTTTATCAGATTGTTTGTATCCGATTAATTTTTTTCTTATTATATCATCATCGATGATGTTAAATTTATCAACGATTTCAGGAATTATAATTCTACGTAATTGAGATATTTTTCTGACCCTCGATACCGCTAAATAAACTAAATTTGACCACTCGATACGATCGTCTACAATCCAGACTCGTGTATCAGAAATAGTTAATCCCTGAGACGAGTGGATCGTCATAACGTATCCCAACACCCATGGAGATTTGTCAGCGGTAATGCATCTTCGACCACACTGATATCAACGGCGACAATATCATTTAATACAAGATTCTGTTTTTCAGTCTGTCCTGGAATATCAACATTAATATTCTGTTTTCGTGTATCTGATGGTCTATAACACAACGGTATGGGTAATTCTGAGTATTTTTCTTTATGTAGTTGAAATAACTGCTGTTGTAAATCGTCTCTGATTATTTTTCTGCTTGCTACGATCAAATCGGTGGGTCTCCATAAATTAAAAAAATCACTCATTGAGGTCTCTGAGATCACTCCACGTATTATTTCACACTGAATTTTGTTTGATTGTAATCTGATTAATTTTTTAAACTCCTTTAAATTTGCATCGAGAGCTCTATGATCATCATCTATTTCTTCGTAATAATCAACGAAATTTTTTAACCAATCATGTGGAGTTGGTCCAACAAAAGGCGGCGGTTGATCATGATCGCCACATATTATTATAGCGGTATTTTTCGTCAACAACCAATCAAGAAACGTTTTTAATGTATCCAATGACACCATACATATCTCCTCCCAAATAATTATTTTAGGTATATATTTTTCTCCCATTCGTTCAGGAGTACATGCATCCCCGCGCCATCGAAAGAAACTAGGATACGTACACGATTGTACTTGTCGCTGTTTCATCTCGCGTGCAAGTCTATGTGTGGGTGTCAGCACGATCATATCTGAATTTCTAAAAACATTAATTGCTCGAGTCGTTTTGCCACATCCACCAGGTCCATTGAGATATACTGTCTTATATCTAGTTATTGGATCACTCAATGATGGCGCTTTCGACATTTCTGATATTTTATTACCCTTACGATAAAAATCTCTCATTGGAACATCTGCTGATTCTGTATAATTGTGTAATAATTATTTTTTTATCCTCCACGAACCCCATCGTTCATCATTACTTGTAAATTTCATAACATATTCTAAATATTTACTTGAAATATAAAACGAATCTGTTGCGACTCTGACTGCGGTCTCAGGAAATCTATTAATCATCTATAATAAATTTATGGAAACATAAGCCAACATGGAAGATCTTAGATGAGTATACTGTGGGGAGACGTCATTTATGTAACTAACGATCGTACCCAATTTTGTTCCGTCGGATAAATAAACACTTTCTCGATTTACAAATATATTTCTCGCTGTTATATCAGCAATTATAAAATCGTACTCGGCATCATCTAAAATTAATCGTGCGTGATGTCTTTTATGATCATATGCACCACCTTGAGTAAATTTACCTATAATTTTTCTACCGAGATCTTTTGCGGTTTTGAGTTTATTCTCGAGAATTTTAGGAATATCATCTTCGGAAACATCAGGATATTTTTCCTTAAACTTGCTAATAACTTCATCGAGATTGATAGAATCTGACATGGACAACCAAACTTTGGTCTGTGCATGATATGATATAATCGCCTCACTGACCACCAACGATGTCAGTATCGCACAATCTAGCATATATCGTAATAAAACTATAGGTGCCCAACGTTTTTCACAAAAATGTCTACCAAACCAAACATAACAAATCTTGTGAAGATTTTCGTTAAACTCGAATGATTCAACACAAACGAATCCAGTCAGATCAAAATCAGGTAATGGTCCATTAATTGCCACTCGCGTCATCTCGTTTGCTGGGTGACCAAATCTTTTAAAGTATACAGAACAATCTCCGTATCCTAGAAAACTTCCCGGATAGCATGCAACCATATCAACCGAAATAACATCATTGTAATTATATTTGGTATTCCATAATCCACCGTGTCCGTATTCGACGCAACTTGCGCGTACGTCCTCGAGTAAATGAAATCGTGTTGGTTTCCATGAATTTTTTTCTCTAGCAAAATGAGCTGCAACAGATGGAACGGTAAAACAATTAGTTAGTAATTTGTCAGTATTTTCCCCGTGCTTGCACTCTAGAAACTTCTCCGCGTGATTTTTCATCTCGTCATGGAGGGATTCTGTTCGATATATTTCACCATTTGGTCTGACAAACTGATCAAATTCACCTTCCTCATTACTTTTAAATAACCATACCGATACAGGATCGTTTTTACTTATTTCGTTAATAAAATCAAACATACTCATATCTGAGGGGTAAAATCTAACAGTTCGATCACGTGGAAATATTGTTACTGCGCTAGTCCATGCATGCGCGTTATGATCAATAATATTTATTGGAGCTCCTTTCGATTTATATTTCGATTCGTACAGTACCTCTCCCGTTATTGTTGATACTGCTATTGGAAATTTTAATAGTTTTCCTAGTTCAGCAACATCTTTTATTGTAGCACCGGTATCCTTAACTGAATCAGCCCACGAGCTTATTTTTTCACGCCTTAAATCAGTTAATCCATTTCCACGCATCGCGTTTGTAAAGTGTTCTATTACTCGTTCGGCTACACAATTTAACCTTGAAAATTTCATTGGTGCCAGTTTATCAACGTTGGGTTTTTTATTTATTTCATAGATCCCATAAATAACCGCTGTTACAGGATACGCTCGCTCATAATACGGTTTGTCAATACCCGTCAGTAGACCCGGTCTGGAATTTTTACTCAATATGACACTTTTATTATTACCAAGGACAGGATCATATTTGTCACGGATAATTCAACTACCTGTTTCTGTTAATACAATAAATTTTACTCTGAAGAAATATTTTTGATTGCCCTCGTATTCAGCGATGTAGTTAATGATAGTTGCCGCTCGCTTGTCATTCATTGTGGCGTCCTTGACAGTATTGCGTATAATCTTGAACGTTGACCATGTATGAGATGCACCATCCGTGTAAAATTCTTTCTTGGCGTCGTGAATTTTCGAGATCAAACTTTTATTTTTCGGATCAACCAAATCTCGCACTGGCAAGTCTGGAGATAATCTGTCGAGGTTGAATTTATATTTAACAGGCCTAGTTTGGGATAATCTCTCAAACTCATTCATATAATTAAAACAAATATTTAAATAAAGAAAATTATATATATACAATGTCTCAATGCAAATGGTTGATGATCGGCTCAGTAAATCGATGCAACAAATCCTGCAGAAAGGAATTTTGTTGGATGCACTCACAAAACATACGACGAGGAAGTCTAGGACCAATACCATGTCTGCGGTGTGGTATTGGAGTGCGAGGAAAAACAGGATTATGTGGAAAGTGCGGTGGAAAACGGTTCAGAGAACTTAAAAGATATTATGACAAAAAAAAAATAATGGTGAAAACGCTATAAAATCTGTGGAGGATTATATATCAAGATTTCAGACAAACAATGATTTAAACAAATAATATTATTGTATATGGAGCAAAATAAATTTGTCCCACATCCCACAATAACAAACTATGAATCAGATATTAATGGTGTCATCAGACACTGCAGGTTAAAAAAAACAGTTGGTTATATTAATAATCATGGTTATCTAATGTTCACATACGAGGGAGGAAAGAAACATTATCTGTGTCATCTATTCACGTATGAATGTCATAATGGGATGATGAATGACGGTCTAGTGGTCAATCGTATTGATGGGGATCCTCAAAACAATAATTTATCCAACCTTCGTGTTGTCACGCAAAGTGTGAACTCTGCATGTGGTAATACAGGAAGATGTAAAACAATCGGAAAGAGGGCGGTAAATTCCACAAACACAGAAACTGGCGAAGTAAATATATTTCGTTCGATGCATTCAGCTGCGAAATATTTTGATATTAACCCTCATTCAGTACAAAAGTAGCAGAAAATATATATAAAACCGCTTTCTCGAAAAAATATAAACAGAGAATCACCTTCCGATATCAATAATTATCATTACCACCTCGAATTAATTTTTTTAATTTATGTCACAGAATTTCCCCCATACACTACTTATTTTTTTGACTCATGAAAGGGAGGTAAATTTATGATCCTCGGTATATGGTCATAATTATCCACGGTTTCTAACTTACAAAAATATGCAGTTCGTGTATTTTTCTGTTCTATTTGTGAAACATTTAGAACAACACAACACATAGACAGCATATACATTACATCTAAACTACAGAAAACCGACATTTATATTCCAGCTTACTGAGTGTAGAATCCAGCGTTTAGTCTGTATCGATTGTGGCGGGTTAATTTTAGATCTACAGTACAGGGATCCTGCATGTATTTACTCGATTACAGAAATACGTGTATATAGTGTTTGGAATTAAAAATCAGTTGCATTTTCCTTGTTCAGAGCAAAATATATTTGTATACGTATGTGTGCGTATGTGTGGTTACTTTTTTATCGAGTAATATTAACAGCTAAATACTCCCTTGACCATGTTCATGGATACAGATTTACGAGTGGGAAATCTCGTAATATTCATAGGAAGGATGAAAACATCTAACAGTTAGATGTTCTATCATAGATGGCGTGGTATAGTAAATAGGAAATTCCTTAATCCAGCTTTTATAAATCTTACTTGTTTGGTGAAAATGTATTTCTTGAATTCAGAATTGTATTTTGAGCAAGTATATTTGAAATTAGTTCCTTAGCTATATATTAACTTCCGAAACATATGTTTGTAACAAGATTCGATGGCTCAATCAGTATCGTATTGGACTGTGACGCTCGCGGTCCAGGATCGAATCCCCATGGCTGACAACTTGTCGGTGGTGCGCATAATTGCGATTTTTATTATAATTGGGGAACCGCAAAATCCCCGCTCAGCAAAATTCAACCATCATATCGACCGGTGGTTGATACATATTTTCGTATCACCCACGGGATTGATTATTGTGGGTGGGATTTTGCTGAGCGTATATGTTTGTACTGTCCTTGCATATATTCATTGTATATATCCATTTCATTGTATATATACATTTCCTTAATTAAGTTATATGTTTGTGCCGTCCAATGCATAATCTGATCTCGCTAATACACTCGATAGGGGCTCGTCATTCATAATCTGAGCTCGCTAATACACTCGATAGGGGCTCTTCATTCATTGTATATGTTGTACTGTCCTTGAAACATCCCGACGAACTCGCTAAAGACTCGATAGAGGTTCTATAGGGATATAGGGATAATTTTTTTTATTTTAAAGATTTATATATTACATAATGAACCATGAAAATATCAATGACATTATTTCTGCTATTAAAAAATTGAAAAAAGATGGAATTAATATATCCGATGAACTAAATCCTGAAAAAATAGTTTCTGATTTTGAGATTTTACAAGAACGTAAAAACCAGGGAACACACACACTATCATCTGAATACAAGCTCATGAAACGGATTCAGGCGGCAATGTTTCAGCCGCTAGCTACCGTAGAAGATAATCAGGTGAAGGAATTCGTTCCTCTCTCTGCCGCAGTAGAAAGAATTAGATCGCTGTTATCCCACGAGTACGAGGAAAAGAGAACAATTAGTACTCGCATAAGACTATTAAGAAAAATTATGTTAGCGAGTAACCCCGTTACTGGTGAAAAGATCCAAAGTAATAATTCTGGTGAAAATGAAAATGAAAGTTTTGGTAACTGGGGTCCCTGTCAACGCTGACCACGTGCAGATCTTTAATCAGGAATTGATGGGCTAGAATTATGTAAAATGATCAAATTTTCAGAAGAAAAAAATATTTCTGAATAAAAACATATTTCAGAATAACTTTTTGTTTGCAAGGCTGATTATTTTGTACCAATCACCATATCAGTAATAAAAAAATATTTTATTTATTTTGAAATATTATTTTTTTTTAAGTTGATCGAATTTAATACAGCAGTGAGTCTGATATCTGTTACAAATGTTCTCGACGGAGCTCATCTAACTGTTAAGAAATCCTCGTGTCCGTGTTCATCAATAACTAAATTGATCCGTGTTTTCAAGTACTTATTTGTCATGTATAAAAACACTCACGTGCTGGTACATTACATAATATTTAAGATTTCACATACAGATTTATCACAAGTTCTTCTCCACGTATGTCAATTAAGCGATTAAGGTGGTCTGTGAGCTTAAAATTTATTCGTGTTAACATATTATTGTGACACCGCAGATACACAGGATTAGTTGGTTCCTGCACGATTAAACTTCCGGGGGAAACTTGTGGTGTAAATGTGTATAAAATATATCCTTGTTGAGCCTGATTTGATCTTCCGAGATCTACTTGATAGCTGCCATCGACTACGTTACAAACCAGATTGACCACGAATGTCGATGTTATATTAACGATTCCCGGAGATACGTGTCTGCCGCCGCCATGTGGATCATTATCATATCTAAGAACGGTTGGATGTGGTGCTAGTTTTTTCCGCGCATCGAGTATTTTAGGAAAAAACTCATCAATGACATCATTGACAGATTTTCTTAATTAATCTGGATTATAATCAGGAAATTTAAACGTTACAATGTCAGCTTCGGATATTTTGTACTTGGTTGCGAAAAATCTTCTATGATCGCCCGATGATTCAAAAATCAGGTTTATGATTCTATTATGAAAATATTCAATAGTATCAGCTATATTATTTAAAATTTCTACTCGTTTAATAATTTCTTCACGCGTAGATGTCAAATCGGACAAATATTCATGAAAAAGAATACGTAAATCAACCAGTTGTTCTTCATGATCTGAATTTACGATATGAATGACATTATTGATATTCAAATCGTAAAATGAATTACCACCATCAACGTTGTGTAAGAGCCAGTAGTACTCGCCAGTTTTCTCGACACGAAATTGATCCCGTTTATCCCATACACGTTTTTCTATGTTCCACCAGAAACTTGTATAATTCATTTTAATATTATGATGAACTTTTCGATGATGTAAAATCACCCCTCGTTGGTTCTGGTAGTCCTTCATACACCGGAGGAATTTCAGGCCAGCCTAGTACGGATCTGGTTGAAGATTGATAAATATCAACGACGTGATCCGGGGAATGTATTTCAATCGTCGAGGACAGGGTCGGTTCATGAACATTAATTGATATTTTTGCTTCTTTTCCGGTTATTGATTTTATTCTACGCTGAAATTCCTCATTGATTTGTTCGACCTCATAACTGCCAGTTGGTATTCCAACAACAACCCAGTCAGGTGTTCCATCGGGTTTATTTTTACTAGAAAATACAAGCGAATTATTTGCTGGTGTACCATGAAATGATTTTGATCTGATATGTGGCCAGCTGTAATATACCCGTAATTGCGCTAGTGCTATTTCTTTTACTGGAATTGCAGTAGGAAAATTAACACTAAATTCAGGATTAGACGAACTTACCGAGATCATCGTTATCTTTGGCGGAGTTGTGTTGGTCACGATCTGCTGGAGTAATTCTGTCATTATTAATACTTGTATCTTTAATACCGATACCTTCGTCGTATATTTTAGTCATCATTGAAAACTCGAAATCAGATATAATTCCATCACTGAGACTCGCTGATAACAACGAGGATAATTTCGAGTATGCTACCGTCGCTGTGTGTAATTTTATTATGTAATCGGATAATTTTTCGTTCGTGCAAGTACATATTTTTTTTGCGATGACATTAAGCACACCTGCAATAGTTGTTGCTGCTAAAATACAAATAGTTACAGCTGCTGGTGCCATCATTGTCACCGCTGATAATATGACAACGGTTCCAGCAACAACAGTGGATACTGAATAAACAATCATATCAACGATAACTAATCGTCGTCGATATTTTTTTACTTTTACTGTATATTGATCGACTTGATCTTTTAGCGCCGCCTGCCATTCACGCGCTTGATTGTACCTGTGTTGTGCACCGTCCATATATTTTTATGCAGAAACCAATTGAGGTGTTTCAGCTACCAATTCCAAACACCACCAGTAAGATGTTGCGGTTAATTTCTCATCAGCTGCTTCCAGAATAAAAATTTCTTCGGTTCCGCTATTTAATATAACAGATACAACCCCCGAAAACCTATCGGTTCAATGACGCCATGGAAACGTTGTAAATATATCAAATTTTGCAGCACTGAACACGGACAACCTGTACAAGCCAGTTACTGTTGCGGTATATTTGATAGTTTTATTTTGCTGCGACCATGTTGCAAAACCCGATGATACCGTGTATACGATGTTTGTGATATGTCCGGGAGTTATTTCAGCTGAAATTTTAATCAAATTGGTTTTGTTTACGATCTCAGGAATCCCCGCTACGATGTCTTGCTGTGTTTGTTTGATCGTGTCTAGCTTAGTTTTGATATCAACGAGTTTTATGTCAATGGTGTGCGGAGTGCCAAAGAATTTATCTATGGATTCGTCGGTTTTTTGAAAATTTCTTCGAAATCTTGCAAAAGCGCCCACGTGAACATCATACTCGGCCCGCAGCGTGGATAGTTTTCCATCCACGTTGTCGACGTATTTTTTTGTTGCTGCGTCTTCGTCAGATGTTGGATCTCTTAAAACTACTATTTTATTTCCGTTCATGCTGAGTTCACCCGTTATTGTGTCGCCGGTGTTTTTCACGCGATCAGCAACGCTTCTTGCAATTTCATTTGTAATTGTTGCTAATGATACACTTGAATCTCTGATTTTGCCGCTGTCAGTAAATGCGGGAATATTATCCGTAACTGCACCGAGTACTCGTCGAACTATATCATTCCATCTGATGTTGCTCGTTTTTAGCTTACCATGTCGATCCTGTAAAATAACAACCTCATCTGGGTCAACTCCAGCCAGGTTCATGATATCAGCGAGGTCATCTTTAGTCGCATACTTCGACAGATCAACGTCATCGAACTTTTTCTTAACGCGTGAGGATCTTCTTCCGTAAATATCAACCATTATAATAAGACCTGTTGTTTAAAACGCTTTACGCTCAACGAATCGGTTACTTGTATAATCATGCACAACTTTATGTGGCGGTTTGGATGATTTTGATATAGCGTCGAGTACATTAATTACTTCACGGCCACATATTGGCGGATCTGTCATTGTTTGTGTGGGTAGCGTTGAATACCAAACTTTATAACCAGAGGTTCTTGCGTGAAGTGGTGCGACATACTTGATAAATTCAACGGGTGGAGCTAACCCGTACGAATCAAAATAAACGATTCCACGTGGATCAACCGCGTATGATACCCAATGAGTACCGGGTCCTGAATTCGAGTCTAGATTAATAATACCTGTTTCGAGTTTGTTTGGTTGTTTCGGTAATTGATCTCGCATAAAAACACCTCTAAAGGCTTTTATTTTTAATTTTTTAGCAGCATCAAGTAAATCAAAATTTGATGCTGGAACGTCTAACGTGGAAGCCTTAGACCTCTCCCCCAACGAGATCCTGGCAATCTTAAGCCGCGTCCCTTTTATTGTATCCATTTCCTGTTGCTTTCTTTAGAGCCATTGCAGCAGCTGTTCCAACAGCACCTAACGCGGCTGCTTTTGCTACGGCTGGAGCAGCAGCAGCTATTAACGCTGGAATAGCCGCAAGAAGTGGAAATATACCACCTATTTTAACCATGTCTTTGATGGCGCTCGGGGAAAGATGAAATTGAACTCCAGTTTTTGATTCCAGGGCTTTATTGAAATGTTTAATCTGATTATTTGTCAACGATAATTTGTTTGGACCACCACTAATCTGATCTCGTTTTAGTGATATTTTAGTTCCGCATTTGTTGGCGGTTTTTGATTGAAGCTTTTTTACCTGACCAGGAGTCAGAGTAACATTAACATGACTATACGACATTTTTATATAAATAATATTTTTCTGAATAATTAAAGATTTTCCACTGGTGCATCAACGACTCTCATTCGACCACTACCACCTTCAAGTAACATGGCTTTATCGCTAAGTATGACCGCGATTGCTCTGTAATCAACACCACCACCTGTATTTAATGTTGCTTTGAAATGTATATCAACGAAAGGTTGTTTTGATAGATCAAGATGTTCTAATGAAAAATAATAAATCGGATATAAAGTTCTGAAATCATGTTGCGATATTTGCAATCCAGTATCAACATTTTGATCACGTCCCATGAATGACATTAAACGATGATATGCACGTCCTATACGATTTTGTTCATAATTTAGTTGTATATTCTCTGTTGGTTCTTGTTGCCCGTTTATCCGTAAGGAAATATCTGTGATACCTAGTTTGTCAAATATCATGTGAGAACGTTTTTGATTACCTAATCGATCATAGTTCTGAAAAGCAATAAAAATATGTCGTGGTGCAGAAACACCCTGTTGTGATGCTATATGCCATGTAAACTGACCGTTAACGTTGGTTTGCATGCTATCCGTGCTTGTTGTTAACCATGACAACAAGAATTTACCACCAGTGTCCATGAAAGAAATCAACTTTTGTTCTTCTGCGATCGTTGGAGTCATTACCGGCATCCACAGTGAAAGTTTCGATAATACTACTTTACCAGCATCAGTAGCGGGTCTCCACAGAGCATCATTATCATCATCCTTTCTTACAAGAATAACCGTGTGTCTAGCTCCAAAAATAACCTTTCTAACATTTCTACAAAATCCAAAAATATGCGTTAGTGGAATTGTACATGAAAATCTTCTATCGGCTCCTAGCAACATACTTTTACGCGCTGCAAATCCCAGGTTGAAATTTTCGTTAGAACCATGAACCACTGGCGCCACATCAGCATCACCGGTATTGACATTGTTTCTTGGTCGTCTTATATTATACGGATCGTTTTCAGGGTGACCAGTATTACCTTTCACAAACATCATTGTAGGACCTGCTGATCTTGTATAATCATCAGAATATCTTGCTAGACCAATTATTGTTGTAGCAACGTCGACATCATTCTGAATTGATTCAATATTTTTTCATCAATCATATATGTGGCGCTACTAAATAATGCCATGATCCCGTTGTTGACAAAACCAACTTTTATCGCATCTGCGTAATTAGCATCGTTTGTTCTTACAATTGTACCTTATACCTCAAGAAAAGCATCAGCGGATAAAAATTATCTACTTGTGTCATGAACTTGTAGTTCAATTCTTCCACGTTGATTTGGTACTCGTGCGTCATAAGAATAAAACTGATAATCACGTACCGATTCATCCTTAAGGACTTCCATGTCAAATGCTGTGTCGGATACGCGCTTGAACATTTTATTATAATTATTTTCGTCTAACACGTTGATTACCGCGTTCGGGAAATTCCACTTCCGGATATCAAACTTGAGATATTATTTCCAGATTCACCGAGTCCTTGATCTGCTAAAGCTGCTAGTTTTTGATTTGCAGCTTGATTTATTATTTTACTGACATCTGCAGGCGTCACCTCAGTACTTGGTAATTTTACTGGTGGTTGTCGTTTTCGTCGCAATAATCGTGCTAATGTTTCTTTGATCGCCGAGAACGCCTTACCAGCAACATTGACAATTGCACCAGGAGCTTTATCACGAACAATATCAATAGCTTTCATCGATAATTGTTTTGCAACGGGTGCTACTTTTGGAGCTATCCTTGTACATAATCCCTGAATAACATCACCAAGTCCATCTCCGTAAGTAGCTCTGTAGATTGGTAATCGTGAGTTATTTTTATTTACCATTTATTTAACAACTAGTCATCAACAAGTTCATCGATAAGTTCTCGGTAAACGCCAATATCCATGATACCACCTTGAAATAATCGCCGACAAATATCAGCTGCTTCATTAATTATTTCAAGTGAATTATTTCCGGCACGTTTTCCTCCTATGAGAACTTCTAACCGTGACACGTCATTAATGATATTATCAGGACATAAACCAGATCCTGTTTTAGGTTCATCTTGAGGTGTTTTAAATACTGGTGGTTGCATTACCGGAGTAAGTACTTCAGTGATGACCCGGGGTGTGTCAGGTGAGTCACTTCTTCGAAATCCACGTGGTAAATCTACCGGTGTAAATGTCATTGCTGGCGCAGGAACTTTTTTAAGTTGTAACGGTGGAGGAAGTTTCCACTGGGAGGGTTGTTCTTGTTCTTGTTTTAGTCTCTCTCTGCGAAGTATTTCTACTTCTTTATAAAGATTTTTATATTTCGAATCATCGTTTCTATCTTGTCCTTTATTTGCATGTATGCGATATATCCATCTAATAAAATTATCATCTTTTGTTTTTTCATAAGGGAGGTTTAAAACAGCAGATTTGTCAGATATATAATCTAATATTTTTTTGGTAATTTTTCTATTTCAGTATTTCTAATATCATCAACAACCCCTTCCTTAAATTTTGCAATTAATTTTATATTTACTTTTACTGACTTGAATTTAGGTGCATGTTCTTTTTGTACGTCGGCGAATTCAGTACGAAGTTTTCCAATTTCTTCAAGTATTTTCTCACCAACAGGTGGAGGCTGAGCCGCAGCTATATTAGTTGGAAGATTTTGTAAAATCTCCCCTGTCTGTCTAGTTCTTCTTGCTATCTCCTCAGTCTGCGCTGCAGTTTGTTTTGATACCGGTAGAAGATCCTCTTTGATGACAGTTGTAACTTTCTTAGTAGCTGCAGTGACGGGCTTAAACAGTTTTTTAGTTTCTTCTTCATACTCAACTTGTGCTTCTTGCTGTGCTTGCAGATTTTTTCTGAATGAGTCTCTGACAGGAAGAAATTTTTTAATTGCTTCTAATCGTTCTCGAGCTATTCTTGCAGTATGATATTCCGAATGTACCATTATTTTTTAATATAACAATCTTTTATTTAATATCAGCAGAAGAGAATTTAATTAAAAAGATATCATTCATATAATGAACAACTGTGCGTGGCTGCGTCAAGGAACCACTAACAAATGTGATAAAAAATGCCGTGGAGAATATTGCAAAAAACATAATTATCTTATAAAGAAAAATCCTCATGCTGGTCCACGAAGTTGTGTTGGCTGTAACAACGGCGTTAGAGGATTAATTCAGATTTGCAAAAACTGCGGTGGAGATCGATACAGAAGTTTGATGATATATTATAAACACAGAAAGAACATAAATCCAAAAATAGAAAAACCACCATCAGAACTTGAATATTACTTGAAACATAGAACAAATAAAGATGAAACAGATGAGGAGAAACGACAGCGAGAACGCGTTGAGAAATATTCATCAAACTTGGTATGGTGGTAAATTTACATAAATTAATAGCAGCAGAGAGGGTACCTACCAACGTTGGTCGTCAAAAAAATAAACAAAAAAAAATAAATAAACACGTAGAGTACTTTATTTTTTCAGCTACTATTTAGAACTGAGGTTTTATTAGTATAATCGGCCATTACAGAAATAAAACATCTCAAGGAAACGTTAATTTGTAAAAATCTGGACCTTTCTACGAGATGATTTTATTTTGTTTGTTTTATTTGTTTTGTCGGAATTCTATGGTCTGTTCACCCTCTCTGCTGCTGGATGACATGAAGGATGGACATGTGGATTCCTATATATCATATCTACTGTCTCCACAGAGGTTAGGGTAAATCTAGCGAATAATTAGATATGATTTTTGACAAGAAGAATATAAATCCTGAACCAAACACTTTTTGTTAACATTCTTTATTTGACCGATTCGATTCATGTTGGGCTTCCATGTTCGTTTCCTGGTAGCCCAGTGGATAAGCGTGCATTTTTAAACTTGTCTGACCCTGGATCTGTTCATCACGAGTGCAACTAAACACTAAAATCATCAAGACCAGTAAATAATTATATGAAAGCAATGTGCAACCTGACCAGACATTTCGCTTATGAAAGTAAAAACTTTCAGGAACATCTAGGATACTATCATAAAATTATATCTATACTTTGCAGTAGAATTCATTCATACAGCTGATCTTGGTGAAATTGAAAACTGTCTTTTAAAAAAAACTTTCAGAAAATAATAGTTTGTGCCACATATACAGGTACATAACATCAACAGTTATAACCAAATCTTATTTAAGAGTTTAATAAAATAAGTGTCATAAGTCCAAGTACGTAAGTGTGCATCAGTCACCATGGCAGAAATGAGCAGAGAAGGGTTCGCGTGCTAGCGGGCCATAAATAACACATTATATGACTGAAGCTGCGGGCTGTATCAAATCTTACTGCGGGCCGTGATTGACTCGCGGGCCGGACTTTGGACACCCCTGCTGTATTCTCATGAGATTACATTTAGGTAACAACATTTTGGATTAAAAATTCTGTTCAATTCAGTAATTTTATCAAGGTATCACACAAACACTATAGAAGCTATATTCAGGTTATATTCAGTAATTTTATCAATGGTAACACACAAACACTATACAAGCTATATTCCGGTTATATTCAGTAATCGTATCACGGTAACACACAAACACTATCCAGGCTATATTTCGGTTATATTCAGTAAATGTATCAAGGTAACACACAAACACTATACAGGCTATATTCCGGTTACATTCAGCAAATGTATCAAGGTAACACACAAACACTATACAGGCTATATTCCGGTTATATTCAGTAAATGTATCAAGGTAACACACAAACACTATGCAGGCTATATTCCGGTTATATTGAGTAATTTTATCGAGGTAACGCACAAACACTATGCAAGCTATATTCAGGTCATATTCAGTAATTGTATCAAGGTAACACACAAACACTATACAGGCTATATTCCAGTTATATTCAGTAAATGTATCAAGGTAACACACAAACACTATACAAGCTATATTCAGGTAATATTCAGTAATTGTATCAATGTAACACACAAACACTATACAGGCTATATTCAGGTTATATTCAGTAATTGTATCAAGGTAACACACAAACACTATACAAGCTATATTCTGGTTACCATACAAAATTTCCATACTGATAGAACATTTCAGGAGTTTTAAGATTATTAGGATTTCATGCCAAGTTATATTTATTCTTTCCCTTTTTTTGATTATTACGTTTTCTTTAAATAAATTTGTATTTTGGAAACTTGAATGCTTGTTGGATTGCCTTGTTCTGTTAATTAAGTTTATTCCCCTAGACTTAACAATACCTACCTACTTATCTACCTACCTTCCTACAGCACATACCTACCTACCTACATATGATATCCACCAGAATGAATATGGTACACGGTTGTACATTAAAACAGATGGTTGTTTGTGATTTGGATTTAATAATGTTTCAGTAATATCATATTATATCCTCAGTGTGGCGATTCACAGACATGAGGCATCATGTCTCACACAGTCACATTTTCCTGACACCAGGCCAACCAATCCTAACACTAACCTCATAATGCTGAGCACCAAGTGATGCAGCTACTAATGCCATTTGTATTAGTTATTAGTATGACTGGGGTTCAAACCCATGACCTTCCTCATCCAAGTCAGATGCTGACTGCTCTAACCACTTAGGCCACTGGAGTGGCCAGAAACAGAAGTGACAAACTCTGTGATCAAGTTTGTGGTATAATGAACTGTCTTGGATTCTTAATGTACAATCTGTAATTTAGCAATCTATCCATAGTATAACATCTCAGTCTGACAGCTGGTCTAATATCAACAGCTTTGCAGGAAACAAAATTTACATTCATAAAAGGCTGTTCTGAAAGTCACTGATCAATTTATTGGTTTCCAGCCAGCTCCTCCATTTTTTATAGCCACAATATTCTTCATAAATTGACTCATGCTAGGTTACATTTCTTCAGGGATTTCTACATCTCCATTAAGACCATCGCATATGTCATTCAAATTGTCAGATCAAAATTTCCACTGATTCTTTTTGTTTGTGATGAGCTTATTGTCATAATATTAAAACTGCCAGGTAATGACTTACCTCATAACTGTACAGATGTTGTACATCCAACTAGATGCATTTGCACATAACAACATCTTGTATACAAGCTATGCAAAAGCATGACAACATTCCTGTGACAAAAATGGGAGCCACCATGGCTCAGTGGTTAGTGTACAGGACACATGACCAAAAATGTCCTGGTTTGAAACCAACCACTGGAGCAGCCTGGGTCAGTTACTGTGGCATGTCATGGACATGGCACTTTACTCAAACTGGCTCAACACTAAATAACTTAGTTGTGTTGTTGTGTCATAAAGCTCTAATCTTAAGTAAACCTGACTAGTTTAATTTCATTACTAAATCAGTGGAAAATGAATAAGAAAAAAATGCTTGATATAGACTGATATTTGCTGTCCATTTATGTTGATATCCTAAGGTGTATATTTTCTAAACTTTCAATACTATTTTTTATTTTTATATTAAGCACTGGTCACACTTTTCAACATTGTCTGTTATAGGATATATATTCCATTTGTATTAAAAATAGAAATATGTTTATGAAGACATTCTTGGTAAGATGTTGTGGGAAGGGGTTATTTTTATACATAAATCTTGAAATATTAAAAGGAATATTAATGTGAAACAAAATTACATGACCTAGCCAGGTATACATGTGGTATTAGAGAAGGAATACCTAACCAAGTATGAATGTGGTAATATAGAATAAAGACCTAGCCAGGTATGAGTGTGGTAATAGAGAATCAAAACCTAGCTAGGTATGAATGTGGTAATGGAGAATCAAAACCTAGCCAGGTATGAATGTGGTAATAGAGAATAAAGACCTAGCCAGGTATGAATGTGGTAATAGAGAATCCAAACTGAGCCAGGTATGAATCTGGTAATAGAGAATACATACCTAGCCAGGTATGAATGTGGTAATAGAGAATAAAGACCTAGCCAGGTATGAATGTGGTAATAGAGAATCCAAACTGAGCCAGGTATGAATGTGGTAATAGAGAATACAGACCTAGCCAGGTATGAATGTGGTAATAGAGAATAAAGACCTAGCCAGGTATGAATGTGGTAATAGAGAATAATGACCTAGCCAGGTATGAATGTGATAATAGAGAATACAGACCTAGCCAGGTATGAATGTGGTAATAGAGAATCAAAATCTAGCCAGGTATGAATGTGGTAATAGTTAATAAAGTTCTAGCCAAGTATGATTCTGGTAATACAGAATAAAAATACTTTTTTTGCAAGAGAAATAACTACAAGAATCAAGCAAAAGCATTTACCTCCCCTCTGTCAGAGTATGATTTCACCACCCCATATGGATTTTTTAAATCAACTATAGCCATTGCATGCGATTTAGATGGAGACAATGTACAATGTATAATTATTTGTTATGTATAGGGCCAGATAAGGTCAAGTGTTGAGAGTTGAACAGATTATCAGCATAATAAGGGATATATTGTACCACTTATAAGTTCTATAATGGAAAGATTTGAAACTATAACATAACTGTTAGGAAGCTAAACTCTTCCATATAATGCAAACCAGATGACCTGCTGGATTTAAAATAATATGTAAATTTGGTAAAAAATTTTAAAAGTTATAAAATATAAACGTTCAGGTTTTCATGAAAGCTTTTAAATAACAGGGCAATTATTTTATGTACTCATCCATGTTTTAAAAATTCCCCAAAAATTCTGATGGTACATTACAGGGTTCCTAAACTGAGTTCAAATCTCAAAACTACACACAGTGATTTTCCAAATGGGAATTTGTAAATGTTTCATAGTTTAAATCCTTGATTATGGATCTGATGCAGCATCTTTAAGTGCATAACGAATGCATAATGTAGGGAAATATTTTGTTGAGTTTATCATCACCTTTAACTCATTATTTACTATATCATGACTAGGGTAATGGGAGTTATGCTCTTTAATCAAAGAGACATTGAGGCAACCCACCTGGGCTGGTCTGTGTAGGTATCAAACCCACCACCTATTTTAGATGGACAAGTGTACAGAGTGAGGAAAAAGTGTGGGAGACATATGGAAAAATACAGAATAGGGAACACGTGTGTTAGACAGATGGACAAGTAAAGAGGAGGGAAAAAGTATGTTAGATGGACAAGTACAGATTGGGGAACAAGTGTGTAGTATATAATTTGACAAGTACAGATTGGGGAACAGTATTGTTAGACAGATGGACAAGTACAAAGTAGGGAAAATTGTGTTAGATGGACAAGTACAGAGTGGGGAAAAGTGTGTTAGATAGACCAACAAATATATGGATGAACACTGAATGAATAAATGGAGAGACTGAGAGATTGAAATACCAATATCATGTCATCAGGTTTTTGAAAAAAATGGACTGTAACAAGACTGAAGCTGAATGGGTATGGAATAAAGAAAACAAGGAATACAATGTAAGGAAATGAATTGTTTATGATAAGAAAGTATAAGAGTCTCTACAAAACCATAACTTTCAATACAACAATGAAATGGAAAAAAAAATAATAGTAAATACAAATAAACAACAAAAAAGCTCAAAACTCTATTAGGAATTCAAACTTAAAACTTGAAATTACACACAGTGGCATTAACACATTAATAATGTTGCATCCTTCCACGAATATATGCAAAAGTTTACCAGATCATATGATGCTGATGTTGTCATATACAAATAATGAGTTTTGTATTCACCATACCATGAGCAAGTATTTAATAAAAGATATGTGTTGTTCATGTAACCATATGCATTGTCAACATTCTAATTTCAGTTCAAGATTCCACATACACAGTTCAAAATTCACATCTTTTGAACAAACTATCTTTCAGTTCTTCCATTCGCTTTCTGGTCATGCCACTTTGTTGCTCTGTAGCCAACTACATTTCCTTGCTACTGAATATGTTGCTGTGTTGCAAGTTATTTTGCTTTGTTGTAAACCATGTTGCCCTACTGCAAACTACATTTGTTTACTGCCACTCACATTGCCCTTTTTCCTATGCAATGCCCATGCTACCAGGTACATTGCCCTTTTTCCTATTCAATTCAAATGCTGCAAGGGAACTTGCCATTTTTCCTATTCAATGCCCAAGCTGCCAATACATTGCTTTTTTCCTATGCAATGCCCATGTTGCCAGATACATTGTCACTTTTTCCTATGCAATGCCTTTGCTGTCACTCACATTGCCCTTTTGCTTGCTAATTGTTGCCATACTGCCAGCTATAAATAAACCAAACTGACAAGCATATTGAATAAAAGTCTATGCCAAAAATTAAATGTATATATCAGATCAGTCACACACATAACATAAAATAAATAAACACTTACAATTATTGCAAAAAGCCATTTAAATAAACACTTACAATTATTGCAAAAAGCCATTTAAATAAACACTTACAATTATTGATAAAAGCCATTTAAATAAACACTTACAATTATTCATAAAAGCCATTTAAATAAACACTTAGAATTATTGAAAAATCCATTTAAATGAACACGTACAATCATTGATAAAAGCCATTTAAATAAACACTTACAATTATTGAAAAGAAACACTTAAGTAAACACTTACAATAATTGATAAAAGCCATTTAAATAAATACTTAGAATTATTGATAAAAGCCATTTAAATAAACACTTACAATTATTGAAAAGGCCATTTAAATAAACAGTTACAAGTATTGAGAAAAGCCATTTAAATAAATGCTACATTGAATCTTTGACTTCAGTATAAATGTTAAATTATAAACTATTCTTTATATCCATAATTCTGTATTATTTAATGAAATTCCAAATATAAAAAATAAAGGTTGAACTAGAACATCCAGACAAAACATTAGAAGCATGAATACAATTACAAATAAAACTTAGTAATACTATAACGTAATCTAGTACTCACTGCTATAGAAGAATGAATACAATTACAAATACAACTTGATAATACTATAAAGTAATCTAGTACTCACTGATATGGAAGAATGAATACAGTTACAAATGCAACTTAATAATAATAGAAATTAGTCTAGTACTCACTGCTATGAAAGTATGAATACAATTACAAATACAACTTAATAATACTATAATCTAGTATTCATTGCTATGGAAGAATGAATACAATTACAAATACAACTTAGTAATACTATAACTTAATCTAGTACTCACTGCTATGGAAGAATGACTACAATTACAAATACAACTTAGTAATACTATATCTAAAGTAATATAGTACTCGCTACTATGGAAGTATGAATACAATTACAAATACAACTTAAAAATACAATAATATAGTATTCACTGTGATGGAAGAATGAATACAATTACAAATACAACTTAGTAATACTATATATAAAGCAATATAGTACTCACTGCTATGGAAGCATGAATAAATTACAAGTACAACTTAATAATACTATAATCTAGTATTCACTGCTATGGAAGAATGACTACAGTTACAAATACAACTTAGTATTACTATAAAGTAATATAGTACTCACTGCTATGGAAGTATGAATACAATTACAAATACAACTTAAAAATACAATAATATAGTATTCATTGTGATGGAAGAATGAATACAATTACAAATACAACTTAGTAATACTATATATAAAGTAATATAGTACTCACTGCTATGGAAGTATGAATACAATTACAAGTACAACTTAGTAATACTATCAATTAATCTAGTACTCACTGATATGGAAGAATGAATACAATTACAAATACAACTTAGTAATACTATACAGTAGTCTAGTACTCACTGATATAATTACAAATAAAACTTAGTAATACTATAAAGTAACCTAGTACTCACTGCTATTGCTGTAGTAAAATGTCTGAGTTTGAGTTTAAACTAACAATTGTGATGATGAAACATCACAAATGTTGTTAACACTCCCTAGCCTTTGAAAGACACAATGAAGTACCTATATCCACCCATCAATTCATCCCTTAACAAAGCTTTTGATGAAACAAATTTAGTACAAACATTAAAATATTCAAATCAAAAGAAACCACTGTCTAACTTTCCTCATGCTGAGCTGATGACCATCAGCTGATAATTACATTGCCAAATATCAAAACAACATTAGAGACCTAGACCTAACTATACCTGCTTCTAGCAATAATGGCTTTATTGACAAGGAGGGCATTTGAAAGGGACAAATCATGTTTTTTAATTTATGAAATAAAAGACCTGTTTTGGTTCATAGTGCTGACCTTGGTTTGTTTTAATGGGGGAGTGTCTGAAATTACATTGGCATTAATTGGATAATATACATACATTGCATTGGCAGTAATTGGATAATATACATCCATTACATTGGCAGTAATTGGATAATATGCATACATTGCATTGGCAGTAATTGGATATTATACATACATTACATTGGCAGTAATTGGATAATATACATATATTACATTGACAGTAATTTGATAATATACATATATTACATTGACAGTAATTTGATAATATACATATATTACATTGACAGTAATTTGATAATATACATACATTACATTGGCAGTAACTGGATAATATACATACATTACACTGACAGTAATTGGATAATATACATACATTACATTGACAGTAATTGGATATTATACATACATTACATTGGCAGTAATTTGATAATATGCATACATTACATTGACAGTAATTTGATAATATACATACATTACATTGGCAGTAACTGGATAATATACATACATTACATTGACAGTAATTGGATATTATACATACATTACATTGGCAGTAATTTGATAATATACATACATTACATTGGCAGTAATTTGATAATATACATACATTACATTGGCAGTAATTTGATAATATATATACATTATATTGGCAGTAATTGAATAATATACATATATTACATTGGCAGTAATTGGATAATATACATACATTTCAAGAATCTTGATATTGACAGTGCTTGACAAAATCAAACCATCAGATATCCTTACACAAAACTATGTTCAATGTAAACCAATGATGTAAATACAAATTGAGGTTTTCTCAGGAGACTTGTACAACATTCACCAGAGGAGGCATAAGGAGTACACGGGGCTGGTATCTCAATTGGTATACTACTGCTAATTTGCCAGAGAATATAGCTTGACAAACTCATAAGGATGACCTTAGGCCTAAAGCGCGGGGCCCCCTCAAGAGCGGGTCCTGGGGCGCGTCGTCCCACTTGCCATCCCCAAACGCCATTTGTGACATTCACAATAGCAATATACTGCTGTCTACATCTAATGATGATCTGAAATGCAGAATGTGTGGCATTAGATCTATGTTACCTTTGTTCAGGAAATCTACAAATAAAATTAGAGCACTTAACAGTCACTTAAGTTTACATATCTGACCCCACCCCAATAGACAGTGAACCTTCATCACCAAGTTGATGAGATATGCTATGAATGTATTATGATTTAACAGTATGTCATTATAATACAGGCTAAGAATTAAATTAAAAATGATTGCACATTATGAATATTATCACCTCCCAATAAAAGTACAACCATTTTTGTGGTATCCAGCATTAACCACAAACATGCTATGGCAAATTATTTATCTTAATGATACAATCTTTATCATTCCAAAAAAAACTATATAAAATCCCCTTTTCAACAACACAATGAGACTGAATACCCCTGGCAGCCTGGGTGTGTATCAAACCTTGACCCCATTGAATTATGAGATTGATGTTCTATCAGTTCAGCTACCATGACTCAGTCATCAGTGTTTGGAGGAATATCATGTTAAAATGTTATAAACATGAACACATCTTCTTTGCACATATGTTCATTGGTAAAAGCAGAAACAACTGGATGTTGGTGGGAGAATAGTAAAACAACTGGAGGTTGGTGGGAGAATAGTAAAACAATACTAATGGCTATTCTATAATTAGTTATGTTTATAGTTCAAAAGTTAATGATGTAACTTGGCATCATGCTTGCTGATCAATATATTTGATTAGAAACATACTTAGATGAAAATAATGTACTGTATGAATTTTAGTCTTATTCTAAGATTTCATATTCAGGAAATAAATTCCAAACTGAGTGGACTAACTGCATCAAAACAGGGACTTATAAACATTTTATGATCCTTTGAGTGCAATTGACACAATAGATCAGTTCACTCTGTGCAAGAAGTTATCTGCTATTGCAGTAAAATGAATTAATGGTGTTAACCATGCTTACTAAACATTCTCCAAAATGTGATTGTAAAAGAGACAATGTCTGAACCCATGGCTGTAACATGTGGGGTGCATCAGGGCAGTAACCTTGGGCCAAATCTCTTTTCTTTTTAAATAAATGATATGGTTATAAACATCGGTTCATTTTTATGCTGATGAGTATAATAATCTTTTGACATCAAGATCAAAGCTGAGACAACTGGTTTTTGTGATCGTGTGGTTAGTTAAAATAGATTGGATTCATTTTGGTTACAATTGTAAACATAGAAATATGAGGGCTAGTAGTCTGACATGTGTATCACAAAGGTCCATACTCTCTACAATTTGATTGGCAGGGCCTTAATCAATAAGTTCTGTTGGAAAACACAAATTTTTGATGCAGACACACATCCAGGGGTCATAGTTCTTCTATATGATGACATGAAGTGTGGGAAATCCAACATAATCAAGATCTCATCAGTATAAAGAAGTATGCAAAGCTCTGGAAACCAAAGTCAGGAAAATGGACAATCAGGGGTGACAACTCTTTTAAATGATGTTGTGGAATGCTGTAAATCAAACACCCTAAGGTCTTGTAAATCTTCTCATCAACTTGTAGCCACATGTCAAGTTAGATGAAATGTCAGCACATATTTGAGAAGTTATCTTGCAGAAACCAAAGTCAGTAGGATGTTGAAAGGCTCCTGAACCAGTCTGGTTGCAAGAATCTGACTAATGCTGGATATCTACTATTGATGGACAAAGTGTAATAACTCTTTCAAAAAGATGAAAACTTTAAAGGGAACAGCTACAGTGACAAGGTGTTTCCTATATGAATAACTGTTTTCTCACTGCTTTAAGTAGTCATTGTAGAATCAACCAAGCATTTGCTTCACCAGGAAGGTATCATTCAGATAAACTCATATCATGTGATTTGATGTGTCATTATTTCTTATTTGCTTATCCACACTGTAATCCATTCACTCCAATGTAACCTAAAGGTGTCCATGAGTCAAATTCATTTTGCTGCAGCAGAAATTGGAGTCACATGTTGTGCTAGTGCCAGTGTAACACGTTTAGTATGATTATTTATATATTTACCAGTACATAAAAACTATCCAGTGTGAAAAAAGTATATCTCTGTGAAAAATATATGACTTACAGTTTTCCATTGCACTCAGGGTTAAATAATAAATTCAGGCAAGATTTTGTTCATGATTTGTTAATGATAACCAAATAAGAGACTTACAATTAAAAGGGGTTGAGTCAGGGTGGGATGGATTTGCCTTTCTTTTTCTTCAAATTCCACCTCACCATATAAGGTTTTTTCTTTTTTCTTTCAATATATTGGGTATAATTAGTATTTGCCTTATACAAATCAGAGCAATAACATGTTTTGCAAGCAAGTTATTTGAGAACTTGACATCCCAACCCCCTCCAACCCAAAGCCCATTTTAAATGGTTGATTCTTTTTCTGAATATGCTGATTGGCTATTATTGTTACTTGCTAGCTAAGATAGTGTTTAACTAAGAACAGTTGTTTATATTAGCCTATTTATACAAGTCGGCCAACCAGAGAGATAATCCTCTGTTTCAAGGTGAAATGTAAGCTGTCAAGTCATAGCAAAACTTATGTTTTTCATGGATTACAAACTATGGCCAGTGATTTGTTTTTAAAGTTGATGATGATTTAATTTATAGGATGGACTAAAATGGACAGGATCAAGTAATCTTGTGTGAAGATAACACCTATACATGTATTTACAACTTCATTAAATAATGCATTAATATATATTTCTTGACCAAATAATAATAATAATAATGATAATAATAATAATAATAACAATTATAGTAATAATAATTATAATAAAAGTAACAATTATGATAGTTGGTGCATGGTATTTGTTTTTAAAAAGTTCAAAAGGTTTTGACATACGTCATCCAAAGGTCACTTCTGTGCAAATGTCAATTTGGCCTTTTATCATGAGTGGTCACTATAGACAACTTTGACTGTAATTGGTAATTTCACTAACAAATGGCATCCAATAATGTGTATGAATTGCATTAAAACATAGACAGATGGAAAGGTGATTACTATATGTACATCACAATGCAGGACCCAAATATTGCTTCTGTATAAACAAAAGGGCCACTTAACCCCATAACAAATTTGAGTACCAAAGAGAATGTCTTTATTCAAACTAGAGGAATGGTAAATAATTTCCCATATAAATATACCCCTGCCTCTCTTACATCCCACTCCATCCCCAATAAATGAGTTGAATTCATAGTAATAGAATGCACATAACTTGCATGAAAAGATTGTATATACAATTGTTACATGTTTAGGCTCTCAAAACAGTAACAAGAAAAGAGAGAAGACAACAAAAGCTTTGTAAAATTTAACAAACTATTTATTTCCCTTGAAAAACAAGGTAAAAATGAGAAAAGAACTTATAGTTTTAAGAATCAAATCCAAACAAAATCCAAGAATAATCCAAGAATAAAAAATAGAAATCCTAATAATGAAATGTTCTAATGAATCTTTGTTTGAGTCACAACAAAATCCTAAATGGAAGGCAATGACATATATTGTAGTCGGTATAGCACAGAAGTGTCAACAGTTCTTTGTTTAACCATATGAAATAGTATTTAATTCCAAATAAAATTTCAATAAATGTCTTTGTCCAAGAATTATATATGAGCACTTAAATATTCTCCAAGGAAAAGATATACTCCCTTAGAATACAAATAATTTGAACAAAAATTCAAATATTAAACTCCAACTGGTCAAAACAGAACATAAAACACCTTGATATCTAAGTGTTTAAAAGCCCAACTGGTGGGTTTATTTTACAAAATTGATTATACAGTCTAAGTAAGATGCAAAATAGTCACCCGTATGAGAGTCACGTGATCACTTTCTATAAGCTATTTATATGTCTAAGGTCACATACTCCAGTACAGCTTCAATCTCACTATATGTATCCCACAATAAAAATAAAGAAAAAAAGAAGTTGTTTACTCCAACTCTGAGTCAAGGCAATGAACTAGGTTAGCATTATGATACAAAATTCTAATAATAGGTGTTTACGAAAAAGAGTCAGGTAATTTCTAATTTCTTGAAATGGTTGAATTCCAAAAAACAAAATTACATTACCCCATACTTTAACATGTAATGGAATGAAAAATTTAAAACTAACAAACAGACAATTAATTTAAATTAAATAAATAAAAATTAAATCAAATATGCGTAACACAATGATTGATCTACATACATATATGCAGCAAAAAGTATCAATACAGTGATGAATCTGCATATATATCTACTGAACACAGTGTCAGTACAATGATTGATCTCCATACATATCTACTGACCACAGTGTCAGTACAATGATTGATTTCCATGCATATCTACTGAACACAGTGTCAGTACAATGATTGATCTCCATACATATCTACTGACCACAGTGTCAGTACAATGATTTATCTCCATTATACATATCTACTGAGCGCAGTGTCAGTACAAAGATTGATCTCCATACATATCTACTGACCACAGTGTCAGTACAATGACTGATCTCCATACATATCTACTGACCACAGTGTCAGTACAATGATTGATCTCCATATATATCTACTGACCACAGTATCAGTACAATGATTGATCAGCATGCATATCTACTAAACACAATGTCAGTACAATGATTGATCTCCATACATATCTACTGACCACAGTGTCAGTACAATGAGTGATCTCCATACATATCTACTGACCACAGTGTCAGTACAATAATGGATCTCCATGCATATCTACTGAACACAGTGTCAGTACAATGATTGATCTCCATACATATCTACTGACCACAGTGTCAGTATAATGATTGATCTCCATACATATCTACTGAACACAGTGTCAGTGCAATGATTGATCTCCATAAAAAACTACTGACCACAGAGTCAGTACAATGATTGATCTCTATGGATATCTACTGACCACAGTGTCAGTACAATGATTGATTTCCATACATATCTACTGACCACAGTGTCAGTACAATGATTGATCTCCATACATGTCTACTGAATGCAGTGTCAGTACAATGATTGATCTGCATACATATCTACTGAACAAAGTGTCAGTGCAATGATTGATCTCCACAAATATCTTCTGACCACAGTGTCAGTATAATGATTGATCTCCATACATATCTAATGACCAAAGTGTCAGTACATTATGATTTATCTCCTTACATATCTTCTGACCACATTGTCAGTACAGTGATTGATCTCCATACATATCTACTGAACACAGTGTCAGTATAATGATTGATTTCCATACATATCTACTGAACACAGTGTCAGTACATTATCATTGATCTCCATACATATCTACTGACCACAATGTCAGTACAAGGATTGATCTCCATACATATCTACTGAAAACAGTGTAACTACAACAATTGGTCTCCCTCCATTATACTGTCAATGATCAGTGATAATAGAAATGTTTCAAAAACAGTGAGTCTAGTTGCATTCATGATATTCAGTGGCAAGACAAAAATGGCAATAACTCTTGACAAAAATTATAATTTGTCAATATGTGACCAAAACTTGTACCAAACATTAATGGTGGTCCACTGTGAACAATGAGATTTTCTGAGTTTATATGGTCGGTCATGCACTACATCTGGCTCCAAGTCAAACAGCACTGACCCTGATAATCTTGTACATTGTGTGATGGTAGATCTGGATTTATGATATCCATTTGACATCATAATATTATAATAACAAACACTATATGCACTGATCTATTGGCATAATAATGGATAACAGGTAAGGTTCTATGATCTTCATTTGTAATGATTGTTATGATTTATCATCATGGTCTTAAACTAAGTAACAGAAGAGAGCGAAAACCAAAATGTTCTGTCATATTCAACATTTAATTTGGTTCCATAGAATACAAATTGATTATTTGACAAGAACTTACAGTATCGTGAAATAAATCCCAAATAGTCCTAAAAGTCCTACTGCATATCCAACTATATCGTTCAAATTGTATTCCAATAGTGTTCCAAATAAATTCCAATTTTGAAAGTGCTAATGTGCCTGTGGTCTCAAATATGCCAATGTATCAATTTCTGGAATGCAGTGATGTGATAACAGTTTTGTGAGGTATCACAATAATAAATCAGAAATGTCCCTGACTGAATTCTCCATTAGTCAAAGTTAACAATTTAATCCAAGAAGTATCAATGAGTACTTTGTAATTTCACTGAATAATTTAAATCAATAATTCCATCTGAAGGAAAACTGAATGCATCAGTAAGACTGATTCCAATTCACATGTTAAGGGTGGAATTAATAATTTTTCAAATGAATAAAATTGATATAAAAAATTAAGACATAATAACCGAGCCAGAATCTAGGTCAGTTCCTTTTCAAAAACATTCATAGTTGTCAACATCTTTAGGAATTTCCATGTGAAAAACTAACATTCTAGACTCAGATTCAAAGAAATATTTTTAGCTCCAATAATAATTATCAAAATATATGATAGCTAATGATAGGAAATATTAGCTATGTATCATGTTGTTTACAAAGTAAATGTCGCTAGTTATGTAGATCATTAACTTCATTTTGGACTAATGTCAGTTACAAAATCCAGATATATGTAACATAAGACAAATTTAGAGCAATCAAACTGTACAATTTAGATACCTTAAGGCAAATACAGGACAGTCAAACTGAACAATCTAGATACCTGTAAGGCAAATTTAAGACAGTCAAACTGTGGAATCTAGATACCTATAAGGCAAATTTAGGACAGTCAAACTGTACAATGTAGTTACGTGTAAGGCAAATTTAGGACAGTCAAACTGTACAGTCTTGTTACCTGTAAGGCAAATATAGGACAGTCAAACTGTACAATCTTGTTACCTGTAAGGCAAATTTAGAGCAGTCAGATTTCATTAACTGCAGATGTTGTTGTTGTTGTTGTGGTGTTTAACGCCATTTTTAAGCACATGATAGGCTATACATGGCGGCCAGTAATAATGGTGGAGGATGAACCCAGGAAAACCCCAGAAAGAACCACTGACCCATGAGAAGCTACTGGCAAGCTTTCTCACATACCCACATTGGCTGAATCTGAGACTTGAACCGGCACAGAGGTGAGATGGCATTGATCTGTAACAGAGAACACTTTAAACCACTCGGCCACTATGGGTCCCCCAACTGCTGATGTAAAAATGTGATTCTTAATACAGTACTCCCTCATTATAACTTTGTTTATGGGAACCCTACTTAGTTGTTGTTGTTGTTGTAGGGTTTAACGCCATTTTTCAGCACACGATAGGCTATACATGGCGGCCAGTATTAATGGTGGAGGAAGAACCTGGGAAATCCCTGGAAAGAACCACCGACCCTCGAGAAGCTACTGGCAAGCTTTCTCACATATCCACATTGGCCGAATCCGAGACTCAAACCCATGCAGACAGAGGTGAGATGACAATGATCCGTAACGGAGAGCGCTTTAGACCACTCGGCCACTCGGGGCCCCTGGAACCTTACTTAGAAGATTGCAGGCAATGTGAGGTCACCTTATATTGAGGTGTTATAAATACATATAGTACAAGATAAAATATCAAATGGAAGGATGTAAAAACTCTGAAAAAAGCACAGAAGCCAATAAAATACAATTATGAATATAAAAGTATCTTCCTCAAAGCAATTCAAAATAAATGTTGATTCTGAATCTAATAAAACCTAAGAACATTTTTTAAATTTTCTTTTCAAATCATAAAAAGATTTACCCGTAAAGAATATATCAGTATAATAACAGGGTAATAATGTAAAAAATATTTTATCAGTAGACAGAATATAATAATGCTTATATTAGTGCTTGATTCCCTAATTAGTATTTGACCAATTCAATAACCACCTGTTGTATCATAATAAATAATAAATACAAGCACTGGTTAGCATGTCGTACTTGCCGTCAGTGGATTGCACTGGTTAGTATGTCATACTTGCAATCAGTGGACTACACTGGTTAGTAGTTCTTACTTACCAGCACTGGTGTGCATGTTCTACTTTCAATCAGTGGGCTGCACTAATTATTTAGAATCAGTATGTTGCATTGGATAACATATCTGATTTACAATCAGTGGTTTGCAGTGGTTAACATGTCTGATTTACAACCAGTAGTTTGCAGTGGTTAGCATGTCTGACTTATAATGAGTGGGTTGCAGTGTTTAACATACTGGACTTGCAATCACTGGGTTTCAGGGTTAGGTTATCTGATTTATAATTAATGGGTCATAGTGATATGTTTGTCTTTAAATTTATGGCATATTGTAATACTTATGTGTCATAGGGTATACTGCATTACTAATGGGTTATTATGGTATATTTTATTGCTTATGATTAATAGCTATTTCTTGGAAGGGAAATTGCAATGAAAAACATAACATAGTGAGTTGTCTATTTGACCATGTGGATATGACTCCCCCACCCCCATGTGTATGTCACACCATCTAGTAATGATGCATAAGCATATCAAGCTTCATCCCTTAACAGCTTTAAGGTTATTAGCTCAAATAAATGTGTGCTGGACATAGAGATTAATTGTAGCTTTTAGGTTGGTATTTTAAAAATCACTAGTTATAAAATCTACTTCACAAGCTATTATACTTTACAATCCATAGAAGTCACATATTACTGGATATAAGTCAGAGGCTTTGTATAACCTTAGAGTGACAGCTAGTATTACAAATATAGGTAATGCATCATCTATTACCTTGTATAGCCTTAGAGTGATGGCTAGTATTCCAAATATAGGTTGTTGTTGTTGTTGTTGTGGGGTTTAACGCCGTTTTTCAGCACGATAGGCTATACATGGCGGCCAGTATTAATGGTGGAGGAAGAACCCGGAAAACCCCAGAAAGAACCACCGACCCACGAGAAGCTACTGGCAAGCTTTCTCACATGCCCTAATTGGCTGAATCTTAGACTTGAACCGCCGCAGACAGAGGTGAGATGGCAGTGATCCGTAACGAAGAGCGCTTTAGACCACTCGGCCACTCGGGGCCCCCCAAATATAGGTAATGCATCATCTATTGTATAACATTAGAATGACAGCTAGTATTACAAATATAGGTAATGCATCATCTATAATTTTGTATAATCTTGGAGTGACAGCTAGTATTACAAATATAGGGAATGCATCATCCATTGTATAACCTTAGGGTGACAGCTAGTGTTATAAATATAGGTAATGCATCATCTATAACTTTGTATAATCTTAGAGTGACATCTAGTATTACAAATATAGGTAATACGTCATCTATTGTATAATCTGAGAGTGACAGATAGTATTACAAGTATACGTAATGCATCATCTATTACTTTGTATAACCTTAGAGTGTCAGCTAGTATTACAAATATAGGGAATGCATCATCTATTGCACAACCTTAGACTGACAGCAAGTATTACAAATATAGGGAATGCATCATCTATTGTATAACCTTAGAGTGACAGCTAGTATTACAAATATAGGTAATGCATCATCTATTACCTTGTATAACCTTAAAGTGACAGCTAGTATTACAAATATAGGTAATACGTCATCTATTATATAATCTGAGAGTGACAGATAGTATTACAAGTATACGTAATGCATCATCTATTACTTTGTATAACGTTAGAGTGACAGCTAGTATTACAAATATAGGTAATGCATCATCTATCGTATAACCTTAGAGTGACAGCTAGTAATACAAATACAGGTAATGCATCATCTATTGTATAACCTTAGAGTGACAGCTAATATTACAAATATAGGTAATGCATCATCTATCATATAACCTTAGAGTGACAGCTAGTATAACAAATATAGGTAATGCATCATCTATCATATAACATTAGAGTGACAGCTAGTATAACAAATTTAGGTAATGCATCATCTATTACCTTGATTAGCCACTACAGCTGAGGCCATGAAAAGCTTGATAAATTCTGTCCACTGATTTCATTCCTATATTCATCATGTGTACAATACATAGATAACAGAGTGATGATCAGTCAGTCTCAATACACAATGTATACCCATTAATACAGAAAGCTTACTGTTAAAATGTATATGCATTCCAACATCTTCCAACTGTACTCATCAGAATAGTCATCAGATTAGTGTAGGATGTTTATAGCATGGATTTGGTTTGGATTGGTGCTTTATGGCACAGCAACACAAATAGGTTATTTAGGTCTGAGGCAATTGGAGCTAAATCACCTTGCCGAGGGACACACCAAGGTAGTTAATCCATGTAGCCCTATAGTAGGATTTGAAATAGCTCCCTTTTGGTCTGTAACTTGGCATAATAACCACTGAGCCATAATGGCTCCCTGTTTATAACATGGAAGAATTTATGTAATTATGAGATAAACACCAATACTTAATTATTGTAGTGTAGCTTAACATGTAGGTCACATTGACCTATTTTGGTTGTAATGGTATTGTACGTCAATAGATTTTAAAAGGTTTGGGGCCAGATTATAGCAAAGACACTAAAAGCTTCTTTTTGAATAAGATGTTTATTTATATTCTGATTAAAAGGCAATTCAATCTGACACAAACTCATTGTCATAAACTCCAAAAATTGATTTAACAAAATAATGAGTGTACCCCAAATTAAACAACTGACATAAGGAAAATAATAGTTCCAAACTTGAATGAATCATAACATGCAACTTGCATGTGTAGTCAACAAAATTTAATGAATAGAAATTATAAACAAAATATGATGTGGATATAAGACAATGGATGATCATTATTTAGACATTAATACAAACTCAATATTGCATGTACCACCAACAGCAACAAAAAAATGTGCACAACTATGAAGACATTATGATTATTCAACAAGTATTTAATTAATATATGTATATGTATGTATGTATGTATATATATATATATATATATATATATATATATATATATATATATATATATATATATATATACAGTGATACTGAATACATTTCCTGTAAAAGAACATAAAACTATAATGAATACAAATTATCTTAGGTTGCACCACTGTCAGATGATCATGGAAGCTCCTTATTGTCTGGCAAGGGATCCCTGAAGAGTCCCCCTTGTTTGCTGCAGACCTGTTGGTCCCAAGACTTTGGTTACTCAACATGTGTTAGCCTCTGTCTTCCTCCAAGCCAACATCAGCAGCAACCACAGCAGACAGGTTATACAACAACCTACTGAGTACTTCTTTACATCCAAGCTCTTAGCTCTATCGCTAGATTCACACCTCAAATATCAAGTCACATTAGACAACCCAACAGCTCTACAGGTACAAAACAGACATCCTCTTGACACAGCAAATCAGCTCTACAGCTGAATATTTTGCTCCTGTGTATTGGACAACTTTCCTGACACAATGTTCATGTTGTAACATTACTAGGTCAATTATTTATGTACCCTGTTTATGGTTTTGTCCAAAAGCTGAAGTGTATTGTTTTCAGTACAAGAAGTTTGAACTTAATAGTCAACTAGGGAATTTGAGTCACTTTGACCTTAACTTTCTTAGCTTTGTATTTAGTAAAGATGCAACATTTTAAACAAATTTCTCAATACTCTTTGGTTTTGAACAAACAAAATGATTATGTTAATCATTTTTCTTTACACGTATCTTCAAGGATTACTGGACTGATGCCAATTATTATGAAGTGAATCTCATACCCTGCTCAATTTGTGATTCTTTATCATATCAACTCTATTCCAGGCCACGTTCACACTAGCATATACAAGTGTAGAATTAATTTGGAACACTACTGGAATTCATTTGGAACACTCAGTACTTTTGGACTGTTAGTAATACATGTAATTCAGGATTATTTCACAATACTGTAAATTCCTTTTTAAAGCTTCACTTTTTGTTCTTGAGAAATACATTACTGGTTAAATTTTACAAAACTTGATGGTGTCTGCTCATTTGTGTTACTTAGTTTAGGACAATAGAGAGAAACCACATAAAATTGTTGTGAATGAGATTTTCTAATGTCCTGGTTGGTATGAACTAAACAAAGATTATTTTCCTCCACTCTTATTTCTATTTGTTTGCGTACAAGTTACTTTCTATTATTATGTCTACCTTCCTGTGATGTCTTGCTTACATGTTGCTTTCTATCACTATGTCTGCCTTCGTGTGATGTCTTGCTTACACACTATTTTCTGTTACTATATCTGCCTTCCAGTGATGTCTTGCTTACATGTAACTTTCTGGTACGATGTCTGCCTTCCTGTTATGCCTTGCTTACATGTTACTTTCTGTCACTATGTCCCTGTCAATATGTCTGCCTTCCTGTGATGTCTTGCTTACATGTTACTCTCTGTCACTATGTCTGCCTTTCTGTTATGCCTTGCTTATATGTTACTTTCTGTCACTATGTCTCTCTTCCTGTTATGCCTTGCTTACAAGTTACTTTCTGTCACTATATCTGCCTTCATGTGGTGTCTTTCTTACATGTTACTTTCTGTCACTATGTTTGCCTTCCTGTGATGTCTTTCTTACATGTTACTTTCTGTCACTATGTCTGACTTACTGTGATGTCTTTCTTACATGTTACTTTCTTTCACTATGTCTGCCTTCCTGTGATGTCTTGATTACATATTTTCTTTTACTATATCTGATTTCCTGTGATGTCTTGCTTACATGTTACTTTCTTTCACTATGTATGCCTTCCTGTGATGTCTTTCTTACATGTTACTTTCTATCACTATGTCTGCTTTCGTGCAATGTCTTGCTTACACACTATTTTCTGTCACTATCTATGTCTCTGTCAATATGTCTGACATCATGTGATATCTTGCTTACATATTTTCTTTTACTATATCTGATTTCCTGTTAGGCCTTGCTTTCATGCTACTTTCTGTCACTATGTCTGCCTTCCTGTTATGTATTTCATACATGTTACTTTCTATCACTATGTCTGCCTTCCCGTGATGTCTTGATTACATGTTACTTTCTGTCACTATGTCTGCCTTCTTGTGATGTCTTTCTTACATGTTACTTTCTATCACTATGTCTGCCTTCCTGTAATGTCTTGATTACATGTTACTTTCTGTCACTATGTCCCCTATTTGTTATGCCTTGCTTACATGTTACTTTCTGTCACTATGTCTGCCTTCCTATGATGTTTTGATTACATGTTACTTTCTGTCACTTTGTCTACCTTGTTATGTCTTGTTTACATGTTACTTTCTGTCACTATGTCTGCCTTCATGTGGTGTCTTGCTTACATATTACTTTATGTCACTATGTCTGCCATCCTGTGATATCTCGCTTACATGTTACTTTCTATCACTATGTCTGTCTTCCTGTGATGTCTTGCTTACATGCTATTTTCTTTTACTATATTTTCTTTCCTGTTATGTCTTGATTACATGTTACTTTCTATCACTATGTCCCCCTGTTTGTTATGCCTTGTTTACATGTTACTTTCAGTCACTATGTCTGCCTTCCTGTGATGTCTTGCTTACATGTACTTTATGTCACTATGTCTGTCTTCCTGTGATGTCTTGCTTACATGCTATTTTCTTTTAATATATTTTCTTTTCTGTTATGTCTTGCTTACATGTTACTTTCAGTCACTATGTCTGCCTTCCTGTTATGTATTTCATACATGTTACTTTCAGTCACTGTGTCTGCCTTCCTGTGATGTCTTGCTTACATGTTACTTTCTTTCATTATGTATGCCTTCCTGTGATGTCTTTCTTACATGTTACTTTCTTTCACTATGTCTGCTTTCGTGTGATGTCTTGCTAACATATTACATTCTGTCACTATGTCTGCCTCCCTGTGATGTCTTTCTTACATGTTACTTTATATCACTATGTCTGCCTTCCTGTGATGTCTTTCTTACATGTTACTTTCTATCACTATGTCTGACTTCCTGTGATGTCTTTCTTACATGCTACTTTTTGTCACTATGTCTCTCTTCCTATCATGCCTTGCTTACATGTTACTTTCTGTCACTATGTCTCTGTCAATATGTCTGCCATCCTGTGATATCTCGCTTACAAGTTACTTTCTATCACTATGTCTGTCTTCCTGTGATGTCTTGCTTACATGTTATTTTCTTTTACTATATTTTCTTTCCTGTTATGTCTTGATTACATGTTACTTTCTATCACTGTGTCCCCCTGTTTGTTATGCCTTGTTTACATGTTACTTTCAGTCACTATGTCTGCCTTCCTGTGATGTCTTGCTTACATGTACTTTATGTCACTATGTCTGTCTTCATGTTATGTCTTGATTACATGTTAGATTCTGTCACTATATCTGCCTTCCTGATATGTGTTGCTTACATGTTACTTTCTGTCACTATGTCTCCCTTCCTGTTATGCCTTGCTTGCATGTTACTTTCTTTCACCATGTCTCCCTTCCTGTTATGCCTTGCTTACATGTTACTTTCTTTCACCATGTCTACCTTCCTGTGATGCCTTGCTTACATGTTACTTTCTGTCATTATGTCTGCCTTCCTACTATGTCTTATAGTCTTTAAATTTCCTTTTTTTATTAGGTTGTCCTTATTTCTTACATTTCTAGTGCATCTCTCTCTTTCTCTCTCATGAGATCTCTCTCTCTCTCTCTTTCTGCCATGCAAACTAAGCTACTAGGAATTTTATAAAATATGATACAACCCTTAATTCATTAATATGTTTATCTTCTTTCAGTTGTTATTATTAATGTCATTATTGTTATTTGCAGGTGTATAGCTTGTTCCAAGAGATTGAGAGAGGGAGGGTGAGTAACATAGATTTCTCCAAATATAATGGGACAAGACTGTATAACATTGTTGCACACTAGTACACTTGAGGACATGTTTGAATTTAATTTTACGCTAAAAATAAAGATAATGGAAAATGCAAACAAAATTACAGTCCCAAAAGAAAGTAATTGTTCCTGCAATTATAGACATACAGACAAACAGATGAACAGATATACAGAAAATCAGACAGACTAACAAATAGACGGACAAAGAACCAGCAAAAAATAATAAGTAGATATGAAAAATAATAGAAATGTACCAGTAAATGTTAACACAGAATATCCGTTAGATAAATTGAAATATGCCAGTAAATATTAAAACAGAACTACTAATAAGGTACATCTAGAGATAAAATGATCACTTCAACCAATTGATTATAAATCAGGCATCCTAACCACTGCAAGCCATTGACTGTAAGTCTGACATGGTAACCACTGCAACCCACTCATTGCAAGTCAGGTATGCTAACCACTGCAGCCCACTGATTGTAAAGCAGACATGTTAACCACTGCAATGCGTTGATTGTAAAGCAGACATGATAATCACTTTAATGCTAAGTTAAGTATATCAACAGGTAAGGCTGCTTTATCTCCCTTTATTATCTACTCATTTCCCCTATAAGGTAGATCAGGCATTTGATTTAGATATTAGCACATACTGTCATATCACACACCCATAATGGAACTAATTATTTATATTCCCTGACATCTAGGAATCAGTATTCTTATAGGCACTGAACCAAGCCCTTGTAATATCAAATTAATTTTATTGATGTGATTGTAAAATGAGGATTCAGTCAATAAACAGCCCTGGTAACGTACCAGAGGTACACTCCAGGCAGCTGGCCAGAGCAAATATTGAACCCATGACCCCTGGATGAGTGTGACACTGCCATCTAATGTGGCTTATGGGTTGAAATGATAAACAAGATCCTGGTTTGGTCACATTTTGTGCATCAATTTATCAGTTATTAAAATATTCCACCCAAACCAAAGATCAAGTATGTGTGGATGGATGGCTGGATGGATGGATGGATGGCACATCAGCATAATCCAGGCTCTATAATCCAGGGTAAATTTAGACACCTATTTACCATCAGGATGTTATGAATATGATAATGTTATGAGCTAGTATTTGCCTGCATAATTGGGGCCTCATGTGGTTGAGATTTGTCTACATAATTGGGGCCTCATGTGGCTGAGATTTGTCTACATAATTGGGGCCTCATGTGGCTGAGATTTGTCTACATAATTGGGGCCTCATATGGCTGAGATTTGTCTACATAATTTGGGCCTCATGTGGCTGAGGTTTATCTACATAATTGGGGCCTCATGTGGCTGAGTGATCAGAGGAGTTTGCCTTTACAGATCACATCTCACTTCTGTTCTAGTCTTGACTGAGCTAATAAGGTTACAAGAGAAAGCTTTCCAACAGCTTCCCATGGGTGGGTGTTTCTTCCTGGTTTTTCTTCTACCAGAATATACTGGCTGACATGTTAGCTTATCATACTTGAAAATTGTGTTAAATCAAACAAAGACAAAACCTCAGTTATCTACTACATTATTATGTTTATTTGGAAAAATAAATTGAAATTGTAAAAATAAACTATTATTTAAAAACATTTCAAGATTTAATTTTAAAATTTCAGATGAGTCAGTTTTGTTATTTTATTTCAGTACATTGCAGTCAAAACCACCCTCATCAGTTTTGTTATCAGTGCTGAAATATTGCAGGTTATAACTGATACCAATTTGTCGTCACTTGGACTGTTTATTTACAGGGTGTTAACAAAAGTATATGATGGTGTGGAGAACTGGACCTGTGTCACTAGATAATGAAAATATAGGGACGGAACTGATAGACCATAATTTTCTCACCTGTGATATAATCAGTTTGATAATGACATCCTTGTAAAATATTTATCTCAATACAGGTTGATTGGGAACAGAAAAGATTTTTTTCAAACATGTGAGAGCTTGATTTGGAGAAAAGTCTTCATAATTAATTGATTTAAAAAAAGTTTTATAATCTTGAGAAATAGATCATGCAGAGAGAAAAGCCTGCAAAAAATACTTGTAGCACCTTTCCTTTTTTCCAGTCTGAATAAAACCAGATCTCTACAATATTGCTTGAGGATCTGATGGACACCGATAATCGGTCATGTTCTTTTGACCATGTGGTTCATCAATCAAATCGCAGCTGAAAATTTAAGAAAGTGACACTTCATTCTGAGCACATCATTACTAACCATAACTCCCCTAACAAAAAATGTAAAACATTACCTGATAGGCTATTTCAAATAAGCAGATATGAAATTCCAAAGGTCACCCAAAAATATTGCATTTTATTGGTGTCTTTCAGATCTCCAATATAACTGTGGTGATCAGATTTTAATTACATGTACATTTTTTGTTTGTTTTTTTCAGTAAGGTTTCCAGGTGGTCAAGTAACCCTATCCACCAGTCTTTATAGATCTCACATTTCACCTCCATCTGCTTTGGGTTTGTGTCTTGGGCTCAACCAATCTGGGTATGTGAGAAAGCTTGTCAGTAGCTTCCAGTGGGTCAGTGGTTCTTCCTGTGGTCTTCACAAGTTCTTCTTCCACCAAACAGACTGGCTGCCAAGTATATTCTTTCACGTAGTGAAAAATGGCATTAAACCCACAAAACCAAACCAATCTAACTAGCAATGAAGATATTTGTAAAACTGTACTATCTTGTAAAGTCAACTTAATGCATTTGATGCATTTTGGTATAGATTAATCAAAGGTATACACAATACACAATGTGTGATTACCCAGGCTAAATAATCTTGGCATCTTAATGCCACATATCCTGTGATATGGGAGCTCTATAGACATCACCTTTTTTTGAGGAAGCCACAAATTCTTGGTGGTTAACAAGACAAGGCCTGGTTGGACCTTGTAAATTGTGTCTGAGAGAAATACACTATACTCCAATTGCCAGGGCACAATATAACCTTTTATTATGTTATAGTTACATTAATAATCAACCAACCAAATCACTTTTTATCCTGTCCATCTCTCCCTCTATCCTTCTCTACATGTCCATCTGTCCACACTTGTAAATTTCTGCTTTTTAAATTTGAAACCAGAAGTGACTTTTGAATTCACCTGTACACGATTTCTAGACTGTTTGTTACATATGCCATTTAGGTGTGCAAAATATGAAAGGGATATCATAGTGAAGTAATTTCTTTTAGCCTTTCAACTGTGGACAAGATTAAATGTTGTAACAATTTGACATTTCAAAGTGCTTGTCTCGTACTATACTAAAGAGCCTATCTCAGAGTTCTAGGTTAGATTCATGTAAAATATTGTTTTTAAATCATTTTCATTTATGCCCTATAATGTTTCCGTATCATAATTTTAAAAAAAGAAAGGTTATTCACCTTTTAAAAATCACTAAAAAGTGTCAGTTTCCAGGGATCATGTATTAGTAGAAAAGGTGTCAGGTACTGTATCCAGGTGTCTTGCATCACTATAATGGGTCTTAGATACTTTATCTAGACATCATACATCACCAGAATGGGTGTCAAATACTGTATCCTGACTAGTCTTGTATCACTACAGAAGGGTGTGTCAGATACTGTATGGAGGTGTCATGCATCATTAGTAAAGGTGTGTTATAGTATCCAGCTGTATTGTGTCACTAGAAATGGGTATATTCGATAAAGTCTCCAGTGGTCAGGTATCACTAGAAAAGGGTGTGTTTCTTACTGTCTCCATATATCAGGTATCACCTGGAATGGCACAGAAGCTGCATTCCAGGTTTGATGCATCATTAGAAAGGGTGTGTCAGATACTGTATTCAGGTGTCGTGCATCAAGGTCAAGGTCATTGATAGACAGATTATTATGTGGAGGAGTAATCATAATCAGCATAAATAATAAATACAAGGTGTGATAGTTTAATTTGATTGAAATTAATTGCATCTGATAAGATGCTCTCCATAATCAAGTACAATTATAATATCAAATATACTTGCATTTACTTGTATAGAGTTCAGCTGCCAAGTACACAGCTCCAGATCTGATATTGTACCAGCAGATTAGGGTTTCTGCACTTTGTTAGCAGTAATCAGTAGAACAAGCAACATACAAATACTGTACTAGTAATATGATTAGTCTTATACTTTTGTGTTGTTCTGATTAATGTCCTCTCTCCAGGAAATACAGAGTGGAGTGTTAGATTTGCACAATGCCATGTTGATAATGATCCCAATTTATCATGGATGGCAGCATTATTAAGCTAGTGGTTTGCCTTTTGTGAAAAAGAAAACTGTAGCAAATGTTCTGAGTGGATTGATTAAAACTCTTGATTTTTGTTTGCTTGTCTTAAGTCGGGTGTATTACATGTTTTGGCATTGTCTGTCCATTAACTTTTGCTTGATTGGCCGCCCATAACTTTGTAATGGTCGGAGAGAGATTATCATGAAATTTTGCACAAGTATATGTAGATGTCATGAATTTCCTATAATTATTCAACTTTTATTTTGTCTGCAGTTTAAATGTCAAACCTAAGAAGATATTATAAAGAAACTTTAGCCAGTTATAAATAATATACTGACAGTGTTTTGCATACCATATCTAGGCCTCAGCTAAAAGGCTTGTCAAGAGAAAAGTGTATTTTGTGTCCTATTCAAAGTATAACTTTTGAAGGACTGAAGATATTTTAATAAAGGTCTAACCAGTTATATGTAATGACTAGACAGTGTGTAACATACTATAGGAGGGCCCCCGAGTAGCCAAGTAGTCTACAACGCTCACCATTACGGATCACTGCCATCTCACCTCTGTCTGCATGGGTTTGAGTCTCAGGCTTGGCCAATGATGGTACGTGAGAATGTTTACCAGTAGCTTCTTGAGGGTCAGTTCTTTCTGGGGTTGTCGCTGGTTCTTGCTCCTCCATTTATAATGTCTGCCATGTATAGCCTATCTTGTGCTGAAAAATGGAATTAAACCCTATAACAACAACAACAACATAATATAGGTATGCCCTCACTTCAAGATCAAGGTTATAATAAAGGAAAATATAAAACAGTGACCACTATCCATTTTGGGTGTAACTTTTGAACCAGTTAATTTTAATTTCAATTTTTTTAGCCTGTTTTATATGTCTGTATGTGTGTGTATGTATGTATGTGTGTGTGTCTATATATATATATATATATATATATATATATATATATACGCACACACACACAACAGTTTCTTACTTATTTGCAATCATATCTCTGTAGGTCAGTGTCACCCATGGGATAATGTAAATATATGTCCAGTTTCCTTCTTCATGTCATTTTTTTAAATCCATACATATATTTTGATTAAACTTTACCTACATCCACACCTCATCGTGCAGTAAAAAAGCCACTCTTGAAAAAGTCATCATCATTGGTGTGGAAAGTTTTAAGGACAGTTGCCAAAGACCATACTTGCTATTTTCTTTTTAATGTGGAAGAGGCATATGTTGTTTGTCAGTTAAGTTTTGCATTTAGGTTAGGGTCAATGAAGGTTTGCTTGACACTGTTCTAAATACAATGATTTACAGGTAAACCAAAAAAAATATTAGTGCAAAATAGATTTAAACAAAATAGGGCAACATATTTAAATCATATGCATGCCTATAAGTTGGTTGCAACTTGTATAGACCCAGATTTGCCTACGCATAATGATCGTGCAGATTCGGGTCCATGCAGTTCATTAAGAGTAATGAGTTGAACAAATAACATAGAGCTTGATTGCTAGAACATTATGATATAGCTGTTCCGGTCTATGTTTTTAGCTGAACCCAACTTACTAGCAAGTGAAAGTAATAGTTGTTGTTATATATTATAATATATATGTTATAGATGATGTGTGAAATAACCTTCTGACAACTTTTGACATGGTATGTCCACAATGTTTTAATTCTGAAGGTATCTTATTGCTTGCATGTAATTTATTGTATCGTTTATTTTACAGGCTGGTAGAAGAGTTATAGATTTGTATGAAGATATTCGAGATGGGCACAATCTGTTGTCTCTTCTGGAAGTACTGGGACATGAACAATTGGTAAAACAATTTCATTAACATTTTCCATTGTATATTTTCTATGATAAACTAGTGTTCAGTCTGATAAAATGTTGATGAATTAGTGGGTTGCTGTGGAGGATATTATTAGTAAATAGTTTTAAAAATTTGTAGAAGTATTGGGTGGACTTGTCATCAAGCATGGACTTATGGACTTGTCATCAAGCATGGACTTATCATTTACACAAAGTTTTCTCTATATTTAAAATTCACAATATTTTCTGGTCATTAAATTCAAAGAATTTGATAAATCCGGAATATAAATGCATTTTGTATGTCTTATTGATTAGCAATTTTTAACTACAAATACTGTGTCAACTCAAAATGTCACATGAATTCATTTTAACTATTTTCATTTATTGTATGAGATGTCCTAATGACGAAATTTAGTGTCCTCACTAGATTCACTTTGATTTCATTCACACTTAAACATAGTGGTTTGTAGTATTTTAAGTAGTGCAAATCATAGTAATATGTCAATTTTTAATATAAAAATTGAGCAGATAAATTTTTATCTTTTTAACATACAATCTGTATGACTGGTAGACCAGAAATTGTTACAACAAACCCTACTATTTAATGTAAAAAAATATGTGTTTAAAACTCTTTCTTCAATTTAATTTTCCTTTATATTTGTTTCAGCTATTTGCATACCATCTATATTTGCTTAAAGGTTGAGTCTAGATGCAAACAATATAGACCTTGATCTGCCATTGCATAAAATGTGGACAAATCAGGACATATGTTGTTTATTCTACTGATTATTCCTAGCATAATGTATAGACCCAGATCTACTTGCATATTTTGCAATGGTATATCTGGGTTAGTGCAGTTTGCAGTTTTTTTTGAGTATATTTGGTTATATTTTAACAAAATTATATTATCTTCACAAACTATGCTTGATATTTCTGAGTCACTGTTTATTGGCAAATAAAATGCCATCGATACTCACTTATAAGTTGAATCCAACTGCAAGCTGCACATACACAGATCCCATTGTATAATGTGCCAGCAGATCTGGGTCTCTGCAGTTTGTTAGGAATAGTCAATAGAATGAACAATGTAGACTCTGATCTGCAGGTGCATTATACTAGGACATATCAGTATCTTTATTATTTGCAGTTTGACTGGACTTGTAAGTGAGTGGTAAGGTTATACCTTTAGGTAACATCCCTGCTCATGGTTCATTTGCTACATTATTTATCTGTGTTGCAAGAAAGAACGATACATGAGGCCTTGAATTATGCAGAAAACTTTTTCAAGAAAGTCCAAGCAATGCATCAAGTTTCAGTTTCAGTTCTGTTTCTAATTATAGCATTCCAGTCTGGCATGTGTGCATGCAAGGACCACAGATACTCTTTATGATAAGCAGTTTATATAATTTCAGAATTTGTTGCCATTTCAGACTTGGCCATTTCAGACTTGGCATTTCACTCAAATGAACCTCTAAACTTGAATTACAAATTCAAAGCAGCTGTGAAAAATCCCAATTGCATTTTGTTTGCAGAGTTGAATGATACATAGTCTATAACATGCACAAAACAGGTGCAGGACAAAAATGAAGGAATTGCAACTTTTTAAAGGGAAACAAAACAGTGATTTACAGTTATTGAGGCAGAAAGTATAACCATCCTTTAATAACACAATTTGATATATTGTTTTAAAAACAAAAAATATTTTGTCATGCTCTTACTGTCTTTGATAGGTCAAGGGAAGTAAGACCCATATACATAATGTATATCCTTTCCTTTAGTTGTCTCCCTTTAATTAACTTGATAATTTGGGCCAAAGGAATAAACATTATCTTCTCTTGCAGCCTTGTGAGAGAGGACGCATGCGATTCCACCATATATAGAATGTACAGATAGCCCTTGAGTTTCTCAAAAGGAAAGTGTTAAGACTTTGGCTAATGGTAATCTTTATCATTGTTGTTCCAATATTGAAATTTTAGCAATTTTCACATCTCTGGAACAGTTGTAGGGTATTCACTTCTTTCACATGCATAAACAGTTGAAAATATTAAAGACTTAAAAACTATTGATAAAACCTGTACATATCCCAGAGAGTTAAAACAAATTGTTTGTGTTTATATGAGGTCCCTCTGTGAGCTGCAGATCAAACATTTTTGAAAGACGATTTTAAAATTTTAATTTTTTGTTATATTTGAATTAGAGATATTACCCCAAATTACATTACAATAAACCAGGTGTAGCTGCATATAACTGTTATAAAAAAAATGACCCTGTAGTGAAATGAAGTATATGTTTTGAGTTTCCTCATTAGCCAATGATAAGAATTAACCTTTTTGAAACATGTTTAAGGGGTGAATTTTGATGACATCACCAAATTTTAATATTTCTTGAATATTTGATCATTTGTACATCAATCTTGTACATAAATTACAAAATTACCTATTCCATGACAATTTGTAAGAAATTTCCAAAGCCCTTGTTAATGTGTATAGAGCAAGTTAGATTATTATCTATAAATTATACCAAGAATTTTTTCATGGTAGGTCATATTATGGCTCACATTGTCAAATTAGAACTTGGATTTTGTCGCTATTTAGCCTTGCTCATTTTTGTTTTGTTGTAACTAGTAGGGCTTTTGTTATATCTGTATTTATGATCATACTGTTTTCCTTGCACCATTCTATAAGTCTGTTAATGGGTTACTTATAGTCTTGGATAAAGTGTTTTAGAAGCAGTTGAGAAAGTTAAATATACAACAATTAGTGATAGCTTGGGACATAATGGTCAAGCTTGGTGATTTTTGGTTTAATTATGTTATATGAAACGCTCTAATAAACAATTGTTCATTTTTTAAAAATAGACTTGTATCTCCAGCAGTCATTACAAATACTTTCTGCCAGCTATAAAGTTCAGCATATTAGTTAATGAAGTTAGCCATCTGTGTTTATTTTTTTATGAGTTTTGTTTCCACATGACTGCTCCAATGGCCCAAGTGGTTAGAGCATCTGCTTCTGATGTAGGAGGTCATGGGATTGAACCCATCGAGTCATACCAAAGAGTTATGAAAATGGTACTGGCAGCTGCCTCTTGAGGCTCTCAGCATTATGAGTTTAGTGTTAGGACTGGTTGGTCTGGTGGATGATGTGATTGGGTGGAAAATGATGATACATTTCTGCAGCATGTCATGCCCCAATGGTAGACATCATTATAAAGTACCACACTGTGGACATCAGCAATATGCCTGAATTTTTTTTTAAAGCTGTGTGACATTCACACACACACACACACACTCTCTGACAGTATCTGATTTATGATACAGAAATCCCTTGGTAATCAAGCATGATTAAAGGTTGGTACTTGTCCTATAAAAGGCATTCTTTAATCCAATACTACATAATTAACTGTTGATCAGTGATCATTGGTGATTCAGTGGATGGTATAACTTAACAATCTATTAGTAAAGGGGTGATATTGATGTAAACCATGAGATGCAGGAGAGGAAAAAGAACTGGCTGACTTCGTTGAGTGCCTCGACACAACCTCCACAGCAAACGGTATGGAGATTAGCACCAAGAAAGAAAACAAAATGATGACAAACAACACCAATAGCATCAGTACAGAAATAAGGGTCAGTGGGTGGAAGCTGGAAAGAATCATAAGATTCAAGTACTTGGGATCAATTGTCACAGAGGAGGGCTCCAAACCAGAACTTCTTTGCAGGATTGCCCAGACAACTGCAGCAGTAACAAGGTTGAGACCAATATGGAAAGATACCAACATTGCTCTTGGTTCCAAAATAAGGCTGATGCGCTCGGTTGTCAAATTGATCTTTCTGTATGCTTGTGAAACATGGATGCTCACATCAGATCTAATAGAAGGATTCAAACCATCAAATGGAGATGCTACCGCATGCTCTTGGGCATCTCATATATTGACCATGTAACCAATGAAGGAGTCCACAACAGGATCAAATGAGCCACCGAACCCTATGAAGACCTCTTGACTACTGTAAAAATGTACAAACTGAAGTGGTACGGTCATGTCTCAAGATGATCTGGACTGGCAAAAAATTTTTTTGCCAGGCACAGTGCATGGGTGCAGAAGAAGAGTCAGACAGAAAAAGAGGTGGAAGAAAACATTACAGATTGGACGCGCATGGGATTTGGAGATTCCCAAAGGTCAGTAGAGAACAGGGAAAGATGGAGAGAATTAGTTGTAAAGTCAACTGTGGTGCCCCAATGACCTCTTGGGTTAAGGGACTGATGGTGATGATGATGAGTAAAGGGGTGGATAGAATCCATATCAGCCGATGTTGCCTTGATCAAAGATTTGTGACACATGTTAACAAGAACTTGTCTAAAATATGAACATAAGAAAAATTTGAATATTATTTAAGTACTGGTACATATACAGTCCATTGTATTGTTATTATTATTATTTTTATTATTATTATTATTATTATTTTTATTATTATAATACCCATTTGATACAGATACAGCCATTCACAGTTCACTTTTTAACAAAACATTGCTTTTACTTAATGACCAGTTATTTAGCTAAAACCTTTACTTCAATAGGTCCATAGACTTTTTACACTTGATCTTAACATTTAGTGGTGTTTGGATATCTGTGCAGTTATTTTTTATTACAGTTTTCAGTTTTAAAAAAATTACAGTCAGAACTGTTGATTACAAATTGCAGTGGTTCCCAGTATTTTTCTCTGAGTTCTCATGACCCAGCTTCCTCACTTTGATAAGTTGTGCCATCCTAAAAATATCCTGGGGACACTCCAGAATGTCCTGGCAACCCTAATTTGGGTCATGACCAAGAGGTTGGGAACCATTGACATTGTGTATTATCATATCAGGTCATATTGGATAATAGTTCCTGTTTAATTAGGGCATTAATTTGATACATGTACCTTGAAAGTGATTGGAACAAGTCCTAAAAAACCCATTTCTGTATTGATCAATTTAATGTGCTTATATAACATTTCCAGTTTGACTGCCTTCTCTCAAATTTCACTGATTTCTCATCAGAATTGTCTCTACTTTGTTGCTAAGATCACCTTACCACTTTTATTTGCTATGACATTCTGCCAGTTACCTTCTTTTGAAGTGAAACAGTCAAACTTTTTTATTCTGAAAAATTGGGAAAATTCTTGTCTTGATAGAGTACAGTCATGAATAAAATAATTTGAGATCTTGACACCTAATGGTATTTGGTGAGATTACATGAAGCTAGCTTGTATGTACAGAATAGAAAATCAATCATGCTTGACAAATTGAATAATTTAAAACTAACTGCATGGAGCATAATCAAACTGCATAAGCATTATGTTCAAATTATTCAGTTTTGTGGTTTAAAAGACTTAACCTTCCACTGACTGAAATTTTCTCGTGTTACTTAATTGTAGTACCATCCATAATGATGGTGGGGTGGAATCTTTATTGCAGAAAAATTTGACAATAAATTAGGAAGAGAATCATTGGATTTGTTAGTCATGTGATATGATTCTCTTATCATTTATACCCACCCATTTCAGGTTGGGATTAATTTCATGGTTGGTTGCTCATGTTGCTCATGTCTCAGCTATTTGAAGTAGTAGGTAATTTGTATAATTAAATGCAGGTTGTCAATTACAATGACATAATGGCACTTTTCCTTGTCAGAGTTGAACTATCTAACCATTACTATTATGTAGTTATGCAGAATATAGCCAAACTATATTTAAATTCTTGTCACTTTGCTTACTTTTTCTTGGAGTATATTTTCTTCGTCTTGTCAGCACTTTTTAATTTCTTGTGTAGTCAAAAATTGTATATATATATATATATATATATATATATATATATATATATATACAAACACACACAGACACATACACACACATACACATACACACACATAACACATATAGTTTGAAAATGTCACATATCCATTACTGAGAAAGGTTTATTTGTGACGTGTAGGTGAAGGATTAGGATTTTGAATGCAAATTAGGCAATGCATTTATAAATGAAGTATTCTTAAGTGAAATGTGAGTCTTTTACTTACTGCACTAGTGGGTCACTTGTAAGTGACATATAGGTGATTTAGGCATTTCACTTGTAAATGGCATATTGGTGAATTAGGCATTTTACCTATAAGTGGCATACAGGTGAATTAGACATTTCACTTATAAGTGACATGTAAGTGAATTAGGCTTTTCACTTATAAGTGACATGTAGGTGAATTAGGCATTTCACTTATAGTGACATGTAGGTGAATTAGGCATTTCACTTATAGGTGACATGTAGGTGAATTAGGCATTTCACTTTCTAGTGACATATGCTTTAATTATGAGTGAAATGCAGATCAGTCACTTACTATACTTGTATGTAAGATAGCAACAACTTCCCACTAAATTAACTGAATTTGGCTTTTAAAAAGTTGCCCCCACCTTTGTACAGGAAATTGTGTCCATATATAAAATAGATGTTATCAGTTTGGTATATATGTGAATGACTACCTATCAGTGTTGACCAGATAAAAATCTCATAAATTTCCATTGAAATGACAATTTGTATAATGATTCATAACACATTACCCTGCTGCTTTGAATTTGAAACAACTTGCTCATTATCAAGTTCCTAACTGAAATGAAACATAAGCAATGACCCTGAACATAATTTATCCAAGTAATAAATGAAAACTTTCTTTCATAGATTCTGGTTAGAATCTGTCATCATCAGGTTGGCCCCTACTACCAAATTTACCGCTCCAGTGGCTTAGTGGTTAGAGCGTCCGCCTCGGATGTGGTAGGTCATGGGTTCGATCCCCGGCCGAGTCATACCAAAGACTTACAGAAATGGTACTGACAGCTCCCTCACTTGGCGCTCAGTATTAAGAGGTTAGTGTTAGGACTGGTCGACCCAGTGTTAGGATAATGTGACTGGGTGGGACATCATGCTACATGTCTGTGGCATGATGCCCCAGTGCTAGACATCACTATAAACTGCCACATTGCAGACATCGTAGCGATATGACTGAAAAATTGTTAAAGCTATGTTAAAAATCCAGATCACATCACATCACATCACACTACCAAATTTTGAAAGCAGGCTTTAACTCACCATTGGTGCAGTTGTGTGGTTTTCTTTTTAGCCTCTAATGGCCATTTTACTTAAGCTTGTAAGTGAATTCTGTCCAAAGTATAATTTTCAGCAAATGAACCTTAGGATATTTGTGTAAAGCACATGATGCTAGAAAGGTTAAAGAGCAAACAAAACAAAACCACACTGAGAACAAGTCAGCAAACCACAGTGTTTTAAATTATGGAAATGAAGTGTGGCCAAGTCTTAATTATTATGATAGTATTTGCTTCAGAAATCTTTCAGTTTCAGGCTGTATATATTTGCAGTTGAAACATCTGTCAATGTCAAATAATTTTTCAGTGTCTAGCAATAAATTTATTTTATGTGGCACAAATGTTTGTTTTCTGCCAAATGATATTGTTTTCAATGTAATCATGGAACATAATTTACTGTTGGTTGCTGAGTTATGCCAAAGAAATGGTACTAATAGCTGCCTCACTTGGTGCTCAGCATTATGTGGTTAGTGTTAGAACTGGTCAGCCTCGTATCAGGATAATGCGACTGGGTGGGACATCATGCTACATGTATGTGGCATGATGCCCCAGTGCTAGATGTCACTACAAACTGCCACACTGCAGACATTGTTGCAAAATGACTGAAAATTTATTAAAAATCCAAAACAAAGCTGTGAAGCTGAACCATAGCAGCTCTAGAGCTGAATAAACAGTGTTGCTGGTCGAGTAGCAGGTGATCAGGCATTGCTGACCGAGATTGATGGGCACTGATTGCTTGATTGACCAACTTGGAATACTGACAGCTTGACTGGCCAGTGTGACTGGTAACCGAGTGTGCTGGTGACAGAGTGTGTAACTCGATAAAGGAAACCTTTTTGCCGTGTGCTAATTTTGGGGGTTTGTAAAAACCAGTGTGGTTTTGGGACTGTAAAGATAATTTGTATATCTGTCCCTCTTGCTTACATAATTTCACTATTTGAGTGAGTACATTTTACAATATGAGTAAAATATTACATTTTGTTTTACTATTTGAGAAAAATACATCAATCTTTTCATTGTGAAATCATTATGAATCATTCACCCCTTGTCCTTGTACTGTGTAACGTCATTTATTTGTATTTTCATTATTAAGTCTGTGTGTTTTATGTCAATTGATCTAATATTTAGATCATATACATGCACATATTAATCATAATTAATTGCTCATTTAAGTCGTTCATTATTTAACATTGTATTTGTATCACCATCAAAAGTGTTCTGTTGTAAATCCGAAATCCCACCCAGTTATCTTTTTAAACAACTCACTTAAAAAAGCAAGCAAAAGTGAAATTGAACTTTGTGAATTTCCTGAAAGAAATGATGAAAAGTGTGGGCCTAATTCTTTCGGTTCAGAAAAAGGGCAATCATACAGCAAATAAAAACAATCTAAACCACACAAAAGAGATTTTGTAAGTTGTGCAAAAGAGAATACATATCAATGCTTAGTAAAAGATGTATACACAATCTCAAACTAAACCACTTTTGTTTTGTTTTTATGATCTTTTCTTCGTGAGTCATGCTATATATATATATATATATATATATATATATATATATATATATATATATATATATATATATATTATTATTACTGACCAATAAAGTATTTTAATTTGACCATTTATACATATTTTTATGAATTAAATTACTGGATTAGCTTGCATAATCTACAAGTCAAGTGTATTTATGGACAAATACAATTTTTCACTGTCAATCTCCAAAATAATCAATGGTGATTAAAATTTGCAATTAATTTCAATCTAGTGATGGAGATATTAAAGCCTTGTTCAGATGTATGGAATGTTTTATCATTATTAACCGATAACCTTGCAGATGTGCAGAATTTAACATTAAATCCAATTTGCAAAGAAACACAGTTCGGAGAAAGACTTGCACTCTCTTTAAGTACTTCCAGTTCTGGTGACAAAGCTATCCTAAAGTCAGCATTATGAAGATTTACTCTTTTCAAAAGAATTAAAAGTATAGTTGCCAAGAAAGATAAATAATGGAAAGAGGAAAGAAGATTATATATATATATATATATATATATATATATGCACACAAAATGAAAATGAAGGCAATTCTAGTATTACATTTCTTGAAAGACACAAACATCATGTACAAAATGTTGACCAGTCTTTGATGACATCTATTTATAATGACTAAATGTATAGAATTAGTTCTATGATTTGTTGCATTTACTTAAATGCTAAAATTTTGAGTAAATCCCTTGCATGTGTACATACTGCTGTTGATTATTATTATTATTATTGTCTAAACATGAATACTTAACTTTACTGAATGAAACTGAAAATTGAAGTGTATAATTTCTCCTTGTATATCATGCCAGTTACTATAATAAATTATATAAATATAAACCAGTCAGAAAAAAATGAAATAATTACTTCAAATAATATGCATCCTATGATAGCATGAGGTTGTGTAGAATGTCCAATGTACATATTATAACAAGGAATATAAAACAATAACTTTAAAGTATATGCATCCCATCATAGACTATAATAGTGTCAGCTTGTGTAGAATGTCCCATGTACATATTATAACGAATATAAAACAATCACTCTAAAGTATTTGCATCCCATAATAGACTATAATAGTGTCAGCTTGTGTAGAATGTCCCATGTACATATTATAACGAATATAAAACAATCACTCTAAAGTATATGCATCCCATAATAGACTATAATAGTGTGAGGTTGTGTAGAATGTCCCATGTACATATTATAACGAATATAAAACAATTACTCTAACGTATATGCATCCCATAATATACTATAGTAGTGTCACTTTTGTAGAATGTCCCATGTACATACTACTAACAAGGAGCATAATGCCATGAAGCAAATTTTTTTTATAAAATATCCAGCATTTTAAATAATAGCAAATCCAGAAATAAAATATCATGTATTCATTGGTTTTTTTTGTATGCGTCTTGATTTTGTGTCTCACAAGCCTTAATCTGTTCATCACACTGTGTCTCACTGTCTGTCTCTCTATCTCTCCCCATCTAATTTTCTAATTTTGTTAGTACAATATCAAAAAGAGCAAAGCAGGCACCAGACACATTTAGTAGCATTGCAGTTGATGTTTGATGTGACACTTTCATGTATGGCACTCATGACATAAATATTTTATGTAATTAACTATAGGTATGATGTAACACTGTCATACAAACTGTATATGGCACTCATGACATAAATATTTCATGTAATTAACTATAGGTATGATGTAACACTGTCATACAAACTGTATATGGCACTCATGACATAAATATTTCATGTAATTAACTACATGTATGATGTAACACTGTCATACAAACTGTATATGGCACTCATGACATAAATATTTTATGTAATTAACTATAGGTATGATGTAACACTGTCATATAAACTGTATATGGCACTCATGACATACATATTTTATGTAATTAACTATAGGTATGATGTAACACTGTCATAGAAACTGTATATGGCACTCATGACATAAATATTTTTTGTAATGAACAAGATGTATGATGTGACACTTTCATGTATGGCACTCATGACAAATATTTTATGTAATGAACTAGATGTATGATGCGACACTTTCATGTATGGCACTCATGACAAATATTTTATGTAATGAACTAGATGTATGATGCGACACTTTCATGTATGGCACTCATGACAAATATTTTATGTAATGAACTAGATGTATGATGTGACACTTTCATGTATGGCACTCATGACAAATATTTTTTGTAATTAACTACATGTATGATGTAACACTTTTATATATGGCACTCATAACACAAATATTTCATGTAATTAACTACATGTATGATGCAACACTTTCATACGAACTGTATATGGCACTCATAACACAAATATTTCATGTAATTAACTACATGTATGATGCAACACTTTCATACGCACTGTATATGGCACTCATAACACAAATATTTCATGTAATTAACTACATGTATGATGTAACACTTTCATACGAACTGTATATGGCACTCATAACACAAATATTTCATGTAATTAACTACATGTATGATGTAACACTTTCATACGAACTGTATATGGCACTCATAACACAAATATTTCATGTAATTAACTACATGTATGATGTAACACTTTCATACGAACTGTATATGGCACTCATAACACAAATATTTCATGTAATTAACTACATGTATGATGTAACACTTTCATACGAAGTGTATATGGCACTCATGACACAAATATTTCATGTAATTTGCTACATGTACTTATAGCTTAAAGTTTATACACAAATTGTTAAAAAACATTCCATCAGTGTTTACATATGTACTTAGGTATGTATTTACGAATGTGTAGGGTTTACCAGCATGTTAGCACAGGCCTTACCATACTGTACAAATTACAGTTTGAATTTGAAAACTTTTACAAGTATAATGGCATGATATAATGGCTAATCTCATAAAGTTACAGTATGGATGGATGGATGGATATATGAATAGATGGATGTATGGATGGATGGATATATGAATAGATGTATGTATGGATGGATGAATATATGTACGGATGTATAAAATTTTAATGCACACACACAAGCACATATATACACATGGAAAATAATTGGAGGAAACAGTAGAGGAGATGTATTTGATAACAGTTTAAGTAACATTTTCATCTATGCTACAGATCTACAACTTAAATCTCACATCAATGGAGTTTGTGTAATCAATAAAGGCTACTGGATAGTCTCTGACTTTACACATAATCTTTAAAACACACCCACCCACCCACACACACACATACACACACACACACGCATACATACACAAAAAGATGATAATAGGAGGAAACTGTGGAGGAGGCACACGCTATATCTGATATCTAGCAGAAAATCTTTGAAAAAGAAGCTACACGATTTTAGGTCAACAAAACAATGCTAGTTACACTCAACAGAATATCCATCATTTTATTTGTAAAAAAATCCACATATACCAATATTATACATAACACACACTCACACACACAAACACAAACACCCCATACAATCACTCAGAATGCACAAATAGAATTGGGTCACAATTAGTACTTCCAGTTCAGTACCCGCAAATGTAGTTCTAGTCTACTTAGAATTTCCTCTTTCATTTTGGTGGTGATAGAAGAGCTAGATTCATGCATTTTAGGTAGGGATTTAAAGGTAATTGTTTATTCTTGAGAATATGAACTCAGGGTGTGGTTGGCCTTGTATATTTTGGCAACAGTGCACAGTGAGGAATCAGGCCTTGGTGATGATCCAGAAGTGAAATCTGTGTTCTTTGTACATTCTGCTCTGTTTACAGTCCAGCATCTCAAAAAAATGCAGGTCAACCTTTGACAAGAACTTCACCGTGAAGTCATCTTTGAAGGTATTTTAGATTAACATATGATTTGTATTGATAGTCACACAATGGAAAAGTCAGTACTGAGAAACAAATGTCGAGAACATATAGTAAAATTAATTGTGTTATATGTCCAAATATATATACAGAAATAAAATTATTTAAAACAACATATGATAATAGATTTATATGGGAATTTTATAATCATATTACCTCTTAAATAAAAATAAATAATATAAAATATTTAATATTTTTATTTGCATATTATGTTAGCAGAGCTATGAATTTTAATAGAATGATTTCCTTTGGAACTGAACCTCTTACTCAAGACTATTAATTTTGAAATTGAACAATTACATGTTTTCTAAAGTAGTTATGTCTCTTGGTTGAACAACAAAGTTTGTATGATGCTGTTAAATTTATTGTTTTCTTCCTTGATCATTCAATATAGTACCAGATATGGACTGTAATATAAAGTTTATGAGAATCTATAGACATATATAATCTCCCCTCCAAACACCCAGCCCCCCGCCAAAACCCCAAACAAACAACCCCCACAAATCCTCCCCAAACCCCTACAACACAAATGACAATGATGTCTGATGTAATGTTGACTTCCCTGACAATGATGTGTGATGTAGACTGTAATGTAGACTTCCCTGACAATTATGTCTGATGTAACGTAGACGTCCCTGACAATGATGTCTGATGCAAAGTAGACTTCGCTGACAATGATGTCTGATGTAATGTAGACTTCCCTGACAATGATGTGTGGTGTAGACCACAACGTAGACTTCCCTGACAATGTCCGATGTAGACCTAATGTAGACTTTCCCTGACAATGATGTGTGATGTAGACTGTAATGTAGAATTCTATGACAATGATGTGTGATGTAGAATGTAATGTAGAATTCCATGACAATGATGTCTGATGTAGACTGTAATGTAGAATTCCATGACAATGATGTGTGATGTAGATTGTAATGTAGAATTCCATGACAATGATGTGTGATGTAGATTGTAATGTAGAATTCCATGACAATGATGTGTGATGTAGACTGTAATGTAGAATTCCATGACAATGATGTGTGATGTAGAATGTAATGTAGAATTCCATGACAATGATGTGTGATGTAGATTGTAATGTAGAATTCCATGACAATGATGTGTGATGTAGAATGTAATGTAGAATTCCATGACAATGATGTGTGATGTAGATTGTAATGTAGAATTCCATGACAATGATGTGTGATGTAGAATGTAATGTAGAATTCCATGACAATGATGTGTGATGTAGATTGTAAAGTAGAATTCCATGACAATGATGTGTGATGTAGAATGTAATGTAGAATTCCATGACAATGATGTGTGATGTAGACCTAATGTAGACTTTCCCTGACAATGATGTGTGATGTAGACTGTAATGTAGAATTCCATGACAATGATGTGTGATGTAGAATGTAATGTAGAATTCCATGACAATGATGTGTGATGTAGACTGTAATGTAGAATTCCATGACAATGATGTGTGATGTAGACTGTAATGTAGAATTACATGACAATGATGTGTGATGTAGAATGTAATGTAGAATTCCATGACAATGATGTGTGATGTAGACTGTAATGTAGAATTCCATGACAATGATGTGTGATGTAGATTGTAATGTAGAATTCCATGACAATGATGTGTGATGTAGAATGTAATGTAGAATTCCATGACAATGATGTGTGATGTAGATTGTAAAGTAGAATTCCATGACAATGATGTGTGATGTAGAATGTAATGTAGAATTCCATGACAATGATGTGTGATGTAGACCTAATGTAGACTTTCCCTGACAATGATGTGTGATGTAGACTGTAATGTAGAATTCCATGACAATGATGTGTGATGTAGAATGTAATGTAGAATTCCATGACAATGATGTGTGATGTAGACTGTAATGTAGAATTCCATGACAATGATGTGTGATGTAGACTGTAATGTAGAATTACATGACAATGATGTGTGATGTAGAATGTAATGTAGAATTCCATGACAATGATGTGTGATGTAGACTGTAATGTAGAATTCCATGACAATGATGTGTGATGTAGACTGTAATGTAGAATTCCATGACAATGATGTGTGATGTAGATTGTAATTTAGATTTCCCTGACAATGATGTCTGATATAGACTGTACTGTAGACTTCCCTGACAATGATGGCTGATGTAATGTAGACTTCCCTGACAACGATGTCTGATGTAATATAGACTTCCCTGGTAATGATGTGTGATGTAGACTGTAATATAGACTTCCCTGACAATGATGTGTGATGTAGACTGTAATATAGACTTCCCTGACAATGATGTGTGATGTAGACTGTAATATAGACTTCCCTGACAACGATGTCTGATGTAATATAGACTTCCCTGACAATGATGTGTGATGTAGACTGTAATATAGACTTCCCTGACAACGATGTCTGATGTAATATAGACTTCCCTGACAATGATGTGTGATGTAGACTGTAATATAGACTTCCCTGACAATGATGTGTGATGTAGACTGTAATACAGACTTTTCCCTGACAATGATGTGTGATGTAGACTGTAATATAGACTTCCCTGACAATGATGTGTGATGTAGACTGTAATGTAGATAAAAGATTGATCTACACAGGCATAATGAGTATTCATTCAAACATTACAAGACAGTAGGTTACGGGCCTAAAAGTTCCATTATCCCAATATATATGACAGATTACTGTACATGTAGTAGGACAGGAAAAACGTCCTTGAAGGGGTATCTTTTTACATGTTCTATATTATCTCCTCATGAACAGAATACTTAAATATCCAATATATATTTGGTCAATTCAAAAATATGCCTGTTTCCCATTTTTCATATACAGCAGATGGTAATAACCAGTTAAGAGGAGATAAAAATGTTTCATAATTTCTGATTTTTTTTCTTCATATGAGAAATTGAATTATGTGATTCAAGTTCACTTGTTTTTAAAGTGGCTACTCTTGGCCCCCTTACCCCTTCTCCAGAACATGCAGGCAGTGGGTGCCTCTGGAGAGCAAGCATATCCTTCAGATGGCCTAGATATTCTTTTGTCTCTAAAACCCATTTCACTGCACCCTGTATAAAAAAAGAGAAAACAAAAGGTGTATTGCAGTTAATTAAAAGTTGCCTTATTTATTGCGATTATTCTTCATGTCATTTAAATAAAAGATACATGTACACATGATGAATATAAAACAAACAAGAGTCCCATGCTGGATCTGACATTCAACTGTTTGACAGTTAATAAGTACTATATTTATTCACATTCTTCTGGTTCTTCTTCTTGTTTTTTATTAGCAGAATCTTATTCCTTAATATCAAATGAACAAGAGTCCCTAGAAGGGTCTGATGCTCTACTGACTAACAACTAATAAGTGTTCATATTCTTCTTGTCTTCTGAGTGCAGATACCTATTAATATCAAACAATCAAGAGTCCCTGAAAGTGAATTTCTCTCTTACTTATAAATATTAATACATAATTATTAATACTTAGCTAGTGAAAGAATTAATGCATTCTCCATTTGAATCGATGGTACTGGTTGACTGGCACATACTAGCTATGACCAGAGGGTAAAATAGTAAAATTACATTTAAAGCTGAGCACATTTTGTTTTGTTTTTTATTGTGTTTTTTGTGAATAAATTACTTTTCTTTTATATCAAAAGCAAAATTGATTATATTAAATAATCTGTCAGATATATGAAAATCAGATTTTGTGCTGTATTTAACAAAAACATGTTAATTTAAAAACTTTATAAAGGAAATATCCTAAATAATGTCCATCAAAATGTATTAACTGTATGTGATAGACAGAATCTGACACAAAAAAAAATTGGATCATTCATTTACATACAGAGACCTAACATAATTTTCATAACTGATTTAAAATTTAATAATCAAATAAAAATATGACATAAAAGTACACTGATAATGATTTAAATACATTATAAATTTCTAGATCAGCTCTATATACAATGAAAAACTACATTTAAAACTAAAAAATTGAAAATAACATTTGAAAAATACAGACTAGTGTAACATTAATACTATACACCTGCCCAATGTGTAATAATTTTCTATATTGATCACTGAAATTTCCATCCAGATATATGACTGCTCCAGTAGTCTAGTGGCAATATAGACTGTCCATCTCGGAGGTGGAAGGTCGCAGGTTCTAACCCTAGCAGAGCTATACCAAAGACTTATAAAAAATTTACTAATAGCTACCTTGCAAAGCACTCAGCATTAACAGGTTAGTGTTAGGACTGGTTGGCCTGGTGTCAGGATAATGTGACTTGGTGAGACATCATGTTACATATCTGCAGCATGATACCCCAGGGCTACACATCCCTAAAACTGCCAAACTGCAGACATCGTAGCGATATGACTGAAGAATTGTTAAAGCTACATTAAAAATCCAAATCACACATTAAATTTTTTTATCCAATTATGTCTGTCACATACAGTTAATACATTTTGATACACAGTATTTCGGACATTTCCTTTATATAGTTTTTAAATTAACATTGATTGTTAATTACTTGGAAACCAAAGTTTTTAAAATTTAAATGTATAAATATTTTTGTCAAATACAGCACAAAATCTGATTTTCATCTATCTGACAGATTATTTAATATTATCAAATTTTCATATGATCTTAAAGAAAAGTAATTTATCCACCAAAAAACACAGTAAAAGCAAACAAAAAATGTGCTCAGCTTTAAATATAATTTATTTATTCTCACCCTATGTGCAAGCCCTTTCCAAAGCTTGAGATATAAAACTATTGTTATTCTACAGAAACAATATTTATTGCAGTCAATGAACCTTAAACCTTTAGGCCCAAAACCTGAAAGGCTTTTTCTTTATCCCTAATGCAAGACATTTATAAAGATCAATTGAAATAATGTTAATATGCGGAAATCAGTTCTCTTCCTTCAGAGAAGTGACATTGACCTTTACCTTTTGACTCTAAAATCAACGGGTTTGTTCCTTACACCAAACAAAAGTGAGCCATAAAGTGTGGTAAACGATGACAGATATTTTTTGTTTCTGGTTTTAATGGCACTTTAACATTATACTGGCCTAATGTCTTGCTGGCGGTCACACTGAGGCTTCCAACCTGGGATGGTAAGGTCAGGTTTCAAACTCACTTAACTCTTGGATTATGAGCCTGATATCCATACAAGTGAGATACCATGGCAACAACTCAACTTATTATGCAGGAACCAACAAAAGTGAGCCATAAAGTTTGGCAAGCAATGATGGATTTTTTTAGGTGGTGCTTTTAATGATGCTTTAGCATTATATTGGCCTAATCCCTGTCTGACAGATGCATGTAAGGACAATATATGCTCTGCCTTTTGGCAGGTATGTAAAGATCAGAGAGATTCCAGATCAAAGTTTTGTGCCCATTCCTCTACCATATATTGTAGCTAATCATTAACTACAGGTACATTAGTTGGTTTACACATATTCATTCTAAGTGTCTACCAGATAATCTGAAAACAAAGCAAACATTAGTTTGACTCGAGAGAGTAGCCACAATGTCAGTAGCAGAAAAAGAAACAGTCCCGGCATACACCAGTGTTATATAGACCACAAATACCTCCATATTCTCAAACAGTCCCCACACACAAATGTTACATACATCACAAATTCTTCTCTATTCTCAAACAGTCCCCATACACCAATGTTATATACACCACAAATACTCCCCTATACTCAAACAGTCACATGCAATATTATATATGCACACAAATAACTCCCTATACACAAATGGTACACCAATGTTATATAGGCAAACAAATACCTCCTTATACTCAAATAGTCCCCATACACCAATGTTATATACACCACAAATACTCCCCTATACTCAAACAGTCCCCATATACCAATGTTATATACACCACAAATACCTCCATATTCTCAAACAGTCCCCACACATAAATGTTACATACATCACAAATTCTTCTCTATTCTCAAACAGTCCCCATACACCAATGTTATATACACCACAAATACTCCCCTATACTCAAACAGTCCCCATGCAATATTATATATGCACACAAATAAATCCCTATACACAAATGGTACACCAATGTTATATAGGCAAACAAATACCTCCTTATACTCAAATAGTCCACAAACACCAATGTTATATACACACAAATACCTCTCTATACTCATAATGAATGAACAAATTTACATACACAATCACCGATGCATGTACATACACATGTATTCAAAACAACAGATGAGAATAGGTTTAAATGGAATTTTAACACTTTACTCATATAAAAGATCTATTATAAAACCTCATATTTTAATTTCCATATTAAAATAGCAGAGCTATCAATGTTCAAGTGTCCAGTTGTTTGTGGTTTTCAAGCAAAGTGCAGGAACCCTATACATTTTGTTGTTCAATCACAACTAAAATTCCAAATGATGTTGATAAGTACTTGAAGTTGTCTCCCTTGATTTGTCAATATTAGCACTCATGCTAAATATACAAGATAGCAGGTATCATGGTTACATTTCTTCAATGGATATGACAGATCATTTTAAAATGGAAAACGTGTTATAGAAAAATATCTCATTCCTCATTCTATATGGTCTTCCCATGAACTGAAGAAATAAACATGCAATATATATTTGGTCCTTTCAGTATTATGCTAGTGTTCCATTTTTTATACATAACAGATGATCCTAGTCAGGTAACTGGAGAGAAAAATGTTTCACATTTGCAGCAATATTCACTGAAAAATAAACTCTTTTAATCCTGGTTATCTTACCTTTAAAGTGGCTGTTTCCACTGTATCTTTCAATGCTTCTTGAAAACAACCTCAAAAATATGCATGGCTCAGTGACTGTAGTACCTACTAGACAGCAAACCTCATCTACAGCTGTCTTGTTTTGTTTCTTCTCTAAAAGCATTTATGTCACACCCTGTAAGAAAAAGACAGAAATGTTTTATTGTGGCTAACAATTAATAAGTGTTGTATGTATTGTGATTATTCTTCTTCTTCTTGTCTTTAAATTTGCAGATGCCTATACCTTGATATCAAACAAACAAGAGTCCCTGGAAGGAATTGACACTCTGCTGGTTAACAATTAATAAGTGCCATGTTTAATGTGATTCTTTTCCTTTAATTAGCAGATTCATATCCCTTTATATGAAAGAAAACATCATCCTCATTAAGAATGCCTGCTTTTGTAAAATCAACACCAAAATGGCCATATTGGATGTAAAACTGGCACAATACCAAAAGGGCCATACTGGATGTAAAACTGGCACAATACCATAATGGCCATATTGGATGTAAAACTGGCACAACACCATAATGGCCATATTGGATGTAAAAATGGCACAACACCATAATGGCCATATTGGATGTAAAAATGGCACAACACCATAATGGCCATATTGGATGTAAAAATGGCACAACACAATAATGGCCATATTGGATGTAAAACTGGCAGAATGCCAAAATGGCCATATTAGATGTAAAACTGGCATAATACCATAATGGCCATATTGGATGTAAAACTGGCATAACACCATAATGGCCATATTGGATGTAAAGCTGGCACAACACCATAAAGGCCATATTGGATGTAAAACTGGCACAAGACCATAATGGCCATATTGGATGTAAAACTGGCACAATACCATAGTGTCCATATTGGATGTAAAACTGGCACAATACCATAGTGGCCATATTGGATGTAAAACTGGCACAATACCATAATGGCCATATTGGATGTAAAACTGGCACAATACCATAATGGCCATATTGAATGTAAAACTTGCACAATACCATAGTGGCCATATTTGGTGAAAAACTGGCACAATACCGTAATGGCCATATTGGATGTAAAACTGGCACAACACCATAATGGCCATAATGGATGTAAAACTGGCACAATACCATAATGGCCATATTGGATGTAAAACTGGCACAATACCATAATGGCCATATTGAATGTAAAACTTGCACAATACCATAGTGGCCATATTTGGTGAAAAACTGGCACAATACCGTAATGGCCATATTGGATGTAAAACTGGCACAACACCATAATGGCCATATTGGATGTAAAACTGGCACAATACCATAATGGCCATATTGGATGTAAAACTGGCACAATACCATAATGGCCATATTGGATGTAAAACTCTCACAACACCATAATGGCCATATTGGATGTAAAACTGGCACAACACCATAATGGCCATATTGGATGTGAAACTGGCACAATACCATAATGGCCATATTGGATGTAAAACTGGCACAACGCCATAATGGCCATACTGGATGTAAAATTGGCACAACACCAAAATGGCCATATTGGATGTGAAACTGGCACAATACCATAATGGCCATATTGAATGTAAAACTGGCACAATACCATAATGGCCATATTGGATGTAAAACTGGCACAACACCATAATGGCCATATTGTATGTGAAACTGGCACAATACCATAATGGCCATATTGGATGTAAAACTGGCACAACGCCATAATGGCCATATTGGATGTAAAATTGGTACAACACCAAAATGGCCATATTGGATGTGAAACTGGCACAATACCATAATGGCCATATTGGATGTAAAACTGGCACAATGACATAATGGCCATATTGGATGTAAAACTGGCACAACACCATAATGGCCATATTGGATGTGAAACTGGCACAATACCATAATGGCCATATTGGATGTAAAACTGGCACAACACCATAATGGCCATATTGGATGTGAAACTGGCACAATACCATAATGGCCATATTGGATGTAAAATTGGCACAATGACATAATGGCCATATTGGATGTAAAACTGGCACAACACCATAATGGCCATATTGTATGTGAAACTGGCACAATACCATAATGGCCATATTGGATGTAAAACTGGCACAATACCATAATGGCCATATTGGATGTAAAATTGGCACAACACCAAAATGGCCATATTGGATGTGAAACTGGCACAATACCATAATGGCCATATTGGATGTAAAACTGGCACAACACCATAATGGCCATATTGGATGTAAAACTGGCACAAGACCAAAATGGCCATATTGGATGTAAAGCTGGCACAATACCAAAATGGCCATATTGGATGTAAAACTGGCACAATACCATAATGACCATATTGGATGTAAAACTGGCACAATACCATAATGGCCATATTGGATGTAAAACTTGCACAATACCATAGTGGCCATATTGGATGTAAAACTGGCACAATACCATAATGGCCACATTGGATGTAAAACTGGCACAATACCATAATGGCCATATTGGATGTAAAACTGGCACAATACCATAATGGCCATATTGGATGTAAAACTGGCAGAACACCAAAATGGCCATATTGGATGTAAAACTGGCATAATACCAAAATGGCCATATTGGATGTAAAACTGGCACAACACCATAATGGTCATATTGGATGTAAAACTGGCACAACACCATAAAGGCCATATTGGATGTAAAGCTGGCACAACACCAAAATGGCCATATTGGATGTAAAACTGGCACAATACCAAAATGGCCATATTGGATGTAAAACTGGCACAATACCATAATGGCAATATTGGATGTAAAACTGGCACAATACCATAGTGTCCATATTGGATGTAAAACTGGCACAATACCATAGTGTCCATATTGGATGTAAAACTGGCAGAACATCGAAATGGCCATATTGGATGTAAAACTGGCACAATACCAAAATGGCCATATTGGATGTAAAACTGGCACAATACCATAATGCCCATATTGGATGTAAAACTGGCACAATACCATAATGGCCATATTGGATGTAAAACTGGCACAATACCATAATGGCCATATTGGATATAAAACTGGCACAATACCATAATGGCCATATTGGATGTAAAACTGGCACAACGCCATAATGGCCATATTGGATGTAAAACTGGCACAACACCCAAATGGCCATACTGGATGTAAAACTGGCACAACAGCATAATGGCCATATTGGATGTAAAACTGGCACAACACCAAAATGGCCATATTGGATGTAAAACTGGCACTATACCATAATGGCCATATTGTATGTAAAACTGGCACAACGCCATAATGGCCATATTGGATGTAAAACTGGCACAATACCATAATGGCCATATTGGATGTAAAACTTGCACATTACCATAGTGGCCATATTGGATGTAAAACTGGCACAATACCATAATGGCCATATTGGATGTAAAACTGGCACAACACCATAATGGCCATATTGGATGTAAAACTGGCACAATACCATAATGGCCATATTGGATGTAAAACTGGCACAATTTTATGATCAATCAACCTGATATCATAAAATCCTGTTAGTGAACTTTTTTAATGTTTTCTTTTCAGTCTTCAGAAAAATGTCAATGCAAGATCTGATAAAAGTCACTGCATTTTCTAGATCATTTTTTACTGTATTTTTTTTTTATGGCAGATAATTCTTTCTGTATTTGTGTAAATAGTGTTTTATTATATCCATTTTCCAGAACTGCTATGAAGTTGTAAATACATTATATTCATTTTTCTCAATAACCTTACCATCTATTAACATCTCTTTTATCTCTCTCTCTCTCTCTTGCTCTCTCTCTCCTACTCTGTCTCTGGAAACTAATACACATCTTGCTAAGTTATGCTGATGATGGACTTTATCATTGTCATTAAAATAAAATTATTTCATTGAAAAACATAAATGATCATGAAAACATATAATCAAAATGATTTTAAAAAATTATTATCAATAACAGAATATATCCGAACCAATGTTCATGACTTGCAATCTAATAAATTGTCTTTGTATTGGTTAATGACAGTCCAAAGCATCCATCCATCAAAATCAGGTTCATGCAATCATGGTTTGGTTTGATTTTGTGTTTCATGACACCACCAGTGAGATATTTAGGGCTGATGCAACTGAAATAAAGTGCCCTGCCTATATGCATATTATGGTATCCAACACAGGCTGATTTTATGGGAGGATCTGTACTTGTACCTTTTTCATGACATATCCAGCACTCCACCTACTGAGCCATATCTATTCCTGCTTCCATTAATTGACATGCAATAGGCTTTGGGCCTATTCTGCCCCCATTCATTGCCCTCATGACATGCAAGAGTGTGTTTTGGGCCTATTCTGCCTCCATTTACTGCCTTTCATGACATTCAAGAGTGTGTTTTGGGCCTATTCTTCCACCAGTCATTGCCCTCATGACATGCAAGAGGGCGCTTTGGGCTTATTCTGCCTCCATTAGCTGCCTCTCATGATATGCAAGAGGGTGGTTTGGGCCTATTCTGCCTCCATTTGTTGCCCTTATGACATGCAAGAGTGTAGTTTGGGCCTATTCTGCCTCTAGTCATTGCCACTCGTCACATCCAAGAGGGTGTTTCAACCTAGTCTGCATCATTGATCATCCAATTGTCACAGGTTATTACAGGCAAGTAATACACTGTAGTGAGTTTCTTTTGTGATTCATGGATGACATCCTGGATTATAACCTACTACTAGGTCTATTAAGATGGTGTCATTTTTAATAATCTAGCAACTCACCCTGTGGGTCTTATTCAGGTCAGTATAAATAAATGAATTGAGTACTAGCTGCATTATGTGCAACAACTGCCTGAATTTGACCAATATAGTCTCAGTCTCTCACTATAAAGTGTCACAGTATAACAGTCTCTCACTTTAAAGTGTCTCACTATAACAGTCTCTCACTGTAAAGTGTCTCAGTATAACATTCTCTCACTATAACAGTCTCTCACTGTAAAGTGTCTCAGTATAACATTCTCTCACTATAAAGTGTCTCACTATAACAGTCTCTCACTAAAAATGTCACAGTATAACAGTCTCTCACCTCTCACTATGAATTATTAGTGCAACAGTGTCTCACCGTAAATCTTTCACTATATCAGTCTCTCACTATTAAGTATCTCAGTATAAGTCTCTCTCACTACAAAGTGGCTCAGTAAAACAGTCTCTCACTATAGTCTCTTTATAACAGTATCTCATTATAAAGTGTCTCAGTATAAATCTCTCACAATAATGTTCCTCTCAGTATAAGAGTCTGTCAGTATAAAGTGTGTCAGAAAAAGTCTCTCACTATAAATTGTCTCAGCATAACAGTCTCTCACTTTAGAATGCAACATTATAAGTGTCTCTCACTTTAAAGTGTCTCAGCATAAAAGTCTCCCTCTATAAATTGTTACCAATATACTAAGTCTTAAACAATATAACAGAGACAAGTGAAACCAACAATTTAAGTAAAATTAACAAACAATTTATTTCTCTAAGTTACAAAGTTAAAGTTCAAGAGGAACAATTAAATCCCAAATAATCCTAAATCTTCCTATCCCAAGTCCAAAATATAGAATTTATGAATGAATTACAATAGCCACGAATGTATTGATGTACCAGGAGTATTTAAGTCTTGAACTAAAAGTCTTGAATGCCCTGATGTACCACAATGACAATTCAGAATGTCTTTGAATGAGTCATTCCTAACTGCAAAGGAGTGTTTTCATCCAACACATCAAAAAGTACTCTGTAATTTGAATGAGTAATTTCAGTAAATAATCCTTTCTGAATTATATTTGAATGCAACATTAATTGATTCCACAGACTGAGCTTTAGATAGGACTGAAGACATTGATTACAAATATCTCATGTTATATATCTTAGACAGAAAGACACAGTGATCACATGCAAGAGGGCTCTCAAAACTCACTTATTTTGACTGCAAGAACAAACTTAAAGATCTAATAATGTTTCCTACCTGAAATATCCTCAGCATGTTTTTATTTTTTAATGTTTTTTTTTTAATTTCATGGTGTTTGTTTTTGTAACAATATTATTATGTTTTTTATCTTATAGGCGTTGTCTAATGTTATAAAGTACTTAGAGCTTCTAAAGATTATGCACTATACAAAGTCCTCATTATTATTATTATTATTATTATTATTATTATCTAGCAATAGCATTTTCTAAAACTAATGGAAAATTCCAAATTATTGCCAATATGTTTACTTCCAGAACAAATCATGTTCATAAATAAAATTAGGCATTGAACTCAAGTTTTAGTAAATATCCTAAAAAAAACAAGACAAAAGCCAGGTAGGCCTAACCTCTACCCTCAATCACAGACAAAGGTCAAGCACACAATATAAATATACATAATAAAAGTGTCTTACTTAAATAGTCTCTCATGATAAGGTATCTCAGTATAATAATCTCTAATTATAACATTCTCTCACTATAAAGTGTCTATGTATAACAGCCTATCATTATAAATTGTCTCATTATAACAGTGAATTAGTAGAATGGACTCCAAGAGTGAAACTTCATCTTTACCCCAAATGCAAGCCATCCACAAGGACTGGTTTATGTCTATGATGTATAAATAATGTTAATGCAATATCCAGCTTTGTTCTCAGAGTGGCATTAACTTTTGAACTTGAAATCACTTGAAAATATTTTCAAGTCATCAAATATATACAAACAAATCAATGAAATTAAATTTGGCTGCTTCATGTGGTTTTTGATTATCGATGCAAATTTTTTATCTAAAGTAGGTAGCTTCCCCTTGTCTAAAAAAAAGAAGGAAGGGTGGTAGTAGAAAAAAAGGAAAGGGGACGAAACAGCCATCATACAATATTTACCTAACACTTAAGGATACATGGTAATAATTGTATGGAAAAATGGGAACCAGTCTGGAAATGGGTGAAGATAAAAGAGTATATATGGGTTTGGCTGGTCAGGAATGGTTGATAATGAGAGATCAATTTTAGAAAAAGGTATTTTTGAGTGCTCATGCACTAATTGTAACTGGAAAAAAATATAAAGACATTGTTATATTGATGGAATTTCATTCCTTTGACAGTCTTGAGTTTGAAACTCTCATTACTGAAAGGAACACCTGACTCTTTGGTGCAGAATTGAAAGCACATGTTTCAAACACATGCAAGGATAGAAAATGCCTCAGCTCATATCCTTTTCTTTACACAGAGCTGTCATCTAGGAAACATCTATACTGATAAATATAGGTTTCATCATGGACACTCAGAAATTCAAAGTTATTGAGTTTTTAATATCATGGTGTTTACATAGGTTTAACATGGGAACTGAAGTTTGGAAACTGAATTAATACCGTGAGTCCTTAATTCAATATTCATCTCTTTTTCTTCCTAAATAATACAAATTGTATAATGCGCATATGTTTTGATATATATGTGCAACTTAAAACTAATTTAAATTAATTTAAACTAATTTGCAGGAGCTCTCATGCAACACTGCTTTCGAAGTCTGCTAATTCATATAAATCTTGCATCAATCCTGCATTCACATTCCCTGGCAACATCTCTGATGATGCATTGAGGTCAAAAGAATGTAGTGGTACATGGATATGAAATGGCATATTTTCCTGATTCTACAGTCCAAGTATGACAGCTATATATCCCATGGATATGCCATGGCATATTTTCCTGATTCTACAGTCCAAGTATGACAGCTATATATCCCATGGATATGACATGGCAGACCTTCCTAATTATACAGTCCAAATATGACAGCTATATATTCCTCCATGGTTTGCTACATGTTATCTTATAGAAAAATGAAAACATTAACCATGATGATGGCACCATTTGCATAAGTACGAAACTAAAGCAGGCGAGACAAAGATGAAAGAATCTTGATGTTTTGTTTTATTCTGAATATTCAACAGTGGGAGAATCACTGTGAAAAACTGTGACAAAATACTAATGTCCATTACAAAGTATGCCCTGAAGTACCTCACTGTGTATACACAAATATATGTCCTGAAGGACTTCACTGAATGCACACAAAGTATGCCTTGAAGTACCCCAATGTATTATACACAATGTATGCCCTGAAGTACCTCACTGTGTATGCACAAAGCATGCTATGAAGTACTCATGATATGCACACAAAGTATGCCCTGAAGTTACCCAATGTATATGCATAATGTGTGCCCTGAAGTACTTCACTGAATACACTCAAAGTATGCCTTGAAGTACTCCACTGTATATACACAATGTATGCACTGAAGTATCTCACTGTGTATGCACAAAGTATGCCATGATGTACCCATGTTATCCACACAAAGTATGCCCTGAATTACCCCACTGTATTTGTTTAATGTGTGCCCTGAAGTACTTCACTGAATATACTCAAAGTATGCCTTGAACTACCCCAATGTATATACACAAAGTATGCCCTGAAGTACCTCACTGTGTATATACAAATTATGCCATGAAGTACCTCACTGTATATACACAAAGTATGCCCTAAATTACCCCACTGTATATGCATAATGTATGCCCTGAATTACTTCACTGAATATACTCAAAGTATGCCTTGAAGTACCCAACGGCATATACACAATGCATGCCCTGAAGTACCTCATTGTATATGCACAATGTATGCCATAAGTTACCAACGATATGCACATAAAGTATGCTCTGAAGTACCCCACTGTATATGTACAATGTATGCCCTTTAGTACCTTACTGTGCATACACAAAGTATATCATGAAGTACCGATGGTATACACACAAATTATGCCCTGAAGTACTCCACTGTATATGCATAATTTATGACCTGAAGTACCTGAAGTGTATACACAAAGCATACCATGAAGTACGCATGGTATACATACAATGTATGTCCTGAAGTACCTGTGTATACACAAAGCATGCCATAAAGTACTAATGGTATATACACAAAGTATGCTTTGATGTACCCCAATGTATACACACAAAGTGGATGGACAACACCACACTCATCCTGGTTAAGAGTGATGCTGAGTGTAGCTCAGTGATAAAAACATGTGCTGCTGAAATATGATCTGTGCTGCAATAACAATGCCTAAACTTAAGCTAGCAACTAACTGTTAATAAAATTCACATATACCACAGTGAAAGAAATTCAAATATCTCACTGTTAAAGAAATTCACATATCTCACTGTTAAAGAAATTCACATATCTTACTATTAAAGAAATTAATGTCTGCATCACTGTTAAGGAAACCCACATGTATCACTGTTAAAGAAATTCACCAGTGTCATTGTTTTTCACATGCATCTCTGTTAACGAAACTCACATATATTACTGTTAAAGAAATTTACATATATTACTGTTAAAGAAATTCACATATCTCACATTTCAAGAAATTCATGTCTGTCACTGTTAAAGAAATTCACATATCTCACTGTTAAAGAAATTGACACATTTCACTATTAAAAAACTAACAATTATTTCACTGTTATAGAACACTGTAAATCAAATTCTCATAAATAACTGGTAAAGAAATTCATAGTTCCCAATGCTGAAAGCTTTCTTCATGTGTAACACCACAGGCTTATACAAAACAAGGATTTTGTCCAATACAGTCTCTCTCCCACTTTTTAATCAAAGGCCTAAAAATCTCTAAAACTGAGCTGTCAAAAATGGCTCAGCTACCAATGGCAACATCTTCTTCACTCAAACTCAGTGGGGGAAAAAACAATGACAGCAATAATTAGAGACCAACATTCAACAAATGAGTGGCCAAGTTGTCTAAAGTGCTCACCATTATGGATCATTGATATCTTACCTCTGTCTGTGGGTTTGAGTCTCAGGCTCAGTTAATATGGGCACATGAGAAAGCTTGCCAGTAACTTCCCATGGGTCGATGGTTCTTCCTGTGGTTATCCCAGGATATTCCACCACCAGTTAAGCTGGCCACTTATCCATTGCCTATCTTGTTCTGAAAAATGGCATTAAACCCCATAACAAACTAAGCTTATTTTGGGTTCTTCTTTACTTCAGTTACAAACCATTCACAAATTTTTATAACTATACATGGCAGACAACTCAAGTCATTGTGTTCAGGCCATTTTCCTTCTTGAGCCAGTGCATTTTGATTCTTCCTGACACTAAGTGCAAAGGCCTGGTAATTTTAATACAACTCTTTGATCTTAAACTAAGTAACAAAAAAAAGCAAAAACAACACATTTAGAAAACTTTAAAAAAAATTGATTTCCCTACAATACAATGTGAAACTTTAAAAGGATCTTACTGTATTGTAAATTAAATCATAAATAATCCTAAATGTTCTACTACATCTTCAAAAGTGTAGATTATTCTAAATGAATCCCAGTTATGTTTGAAATGATTTCTCATCTTGAAAGTGAAGATAAAAAGCCTGAAATAGTGTTGACGTTCTAATAATCTTGATGAATCACAATGATATAGTCCAAAACATCTCTAAATGAACTCATAATAATCACAAAATAGTGATTGATTCTGAAAGAATTAATGAATACTTTGTAATTCCAGTGAATCCTTAAAATAAATAAATTTTCTCATATTAAAACTGAAATCAAAGAAAACTTTTTACCTACAAATAATAATAATCTTAATAAATAATCTTCCTTATGCCAAGTACAAGCCATTCTCAAAGCTTAATGACTGGACATGGTAGAAAACTCATGCTATTGTGTTGAACCCATTTCAGTGTTTGAGCCAGTGGCCTTGACCATTGACCTCTTGACCACAAAATCAATAGACTTCTTCCTTTCAAACCACCCACAAAGTCTAGTAACCATAGATGGAACATTCAAGTTATATTTCAGAAACCATTTTCATTGTTCAGTGACAGTGACCTTGATGGTTGATCCCAAAATGAACAGAAATCTTCTTTAGGCCATATGCAGTCTACTCTCAAAATTTAATAACTGCAGATTGCAGAGAAATTGGGTCTTTGTGCAGAAACTACCTGCTTTGTGTGTCCTATTGCTATGGACCAGGTATGCATGTCCTAGTGTCATAGACTAGATGTGTGTATCCTACTGCTATGTACTAGATATGTGTGTCCTTCTAATATGGACTAGATGTGTGTGTTCTACTGCTATGGACCAGGTATGTGTTTCCTACTGATATGGACTAGGTATGTGTGATCTACTGATATGGACCAGGTACATGTGTCCTACTGCTATGGACTAGGTATGTGTGTTCTACTACTATGAACCAGGTAGGTGTGTCCTACTGCTATGTTCCAGGTATTTCTTTCCTACTGATATCGACCAGGTATGTGTGTCATCTTGTTCTGGACAGGCTATGTGTGGCCAGCTGCTATGAACCAGGTATGTATGTTCTACTGCTATGGACCAGATATGGATTTACTACTGCTATGGACTCAGTATATGTGTCCTGCTGCTATGGACCAGGTATGTGTGTCCAGCTCCATTGGACCAGGTATGTGTGTCCTACTGCTATGGACCAGGTATTTCTTTCCTACTGATATCAACCAGGTATGTGTGTCCTCCTGTTCTGGATGAGCTATGTATGGCCTACTGCTATGGACCAGCTATGTGTGGCCTACTGCTATAGACCAGCTATGTGTGTCTTACTGATATGAACTAGATATGTTTCCTACTGCTATAGACCATGCATGTGTGGCCTACTGCTATGGACCAGGTATGTGTGTCCTACTGCTATGTATTAGACATGTGTATCCTACTGCTATAGACTAGATATGTGTGTCCTACTGTTATAGGCCAGGTATGTGTGTCCTACTGCTATGGACTACATATATGTATCATACTGATATGCACTAGACATGTGTGTCCTACTGCTATGGACTAGATATTTAATAACTGCAGGTTGTGGATAAATTTGGTCTTTGTGCAGAAACTATCTGCTTTGTGTGTCATATTGCTATGGACCAGATATGTGTGTCCTACTGTTATGGACTATATATATGTGTCCTACTGCTATGGACTAGATATATGTGTCCTACTGCTATGGACCAGGTATGTGTGTCCTACTGCTATGAACCAGGTATATGTGTCTTACTTCTTTGGATCAGCTATGTGTGTCCTACTGCTATAGACTAGGCATTTGTTTCCTACTGCTATGGACCAGGTATGTTTGTCCTACTGCTATGGACCAGGTATGTCCTCCTGTGCTGGACTAACTATGTGTGTCCTACTGCTATGGACTAGAAATGTGTGTCCTACTGCTTTGGACCAGGTATGTGTGTCCTATATGTGAGCAGCACAATACCACATCATCGTTACAGTTTATTCTGTATGTGGGATGCCACTTCCCCAATGCAGACTTAATGTTCCAAAGCTTATTTGTGGAGTTTTGTGGACATACGGTCAGAAAGCAGTAAAGTGGTATACCGCTTTCTGCTACTGCAGTAGGGACATAAAAATGTAAACAGTAAAAACTGAAAAAGATCTTCAGGAAGATGAACCCTTCCAAATAAAACTAAACTCGTGGTCCTAAATCTAACAGAGAAGATAAGGATATTCAGATTCCTTGAAGAGTATATAAATAAAGAGAAAGGTATAAAATATAGTCTTACAGCATATCGATCAAAGATTATTATAGAGATTGCAGTCTATAAAACTGTCTAAAATTTTCTCTGATTTCTTTTCTTCTTCAGATTTAAAACCTTTCTAAATGAAACACTTATGTTCTCACAGAGTCCAAGTTGATACACTTACAAAAATGTCTTCCACTGTTAGTGGACAATATAATGATATGCACTGTGGTTGAGTTTCACCCTTCGGGAGGCAGGAATGGGTCAGGCATATGTTTCCAATACAATGTAAGTGGCACCATACCTTCTCATCTGTACAATTTGTTCCATATGAAGGATGCCACCTTCACTAATGTTGATTTAATGTTCTAAAGATTATCTGTACAGTTTTCGTTCCACATATTTGCCAAGTAGACATGTAATATGAATTAATATAATATTTGAAGCCTCTGTAGAAAATCTATATTCAGATGCTGATGACTGCACAGAAGCCTTGGCTGCTACACCATCCTTCTATAAATTCACCAGTGTGATCAGGCCACCATCTTGTTTCTGTAATATTTGGGATATTATTAGTATGCCACATTTAATACCATTTTGTCCAATATAATATCAGGTTGTAAAATGTTTTACCAGGTAGTCAAATTTAATATTTGTTTATCAGACTTAATGCCATGATGTAAGTGTTATGTATAACTGTTGTTGGTAGATTTAATTTGAATTGTGAAATTGATCTTAATTCATAACTAAGGGTTGGAGTTGGGCCTACCTGAATAATGTCTTTTTTATAAACAACATATTATATCACTATTTTTTATCTCTGATTTTATATCATATATTAAAATCATTATTATTTGGAGGTAACATGTTTATGTGGCCTTTTGACCATGGAAACTTCTAGAAGGGATCTCATTTATGAAATTGATGGGAAAAATTATCACCTCATCATGGTTCTGTTATTATGTCCTAGGTTTTTATATTAAGGTTGATTATATTAGAATTACTCATTCTATTTTAACATCAGTCTTTAAAGGAATCAATTTTATTGTATTTCATTTAATAATTAAGAGGAATTATTTATTTAAATTATTCATTAGAATTAAAAAGTGCTTATTAATTTGCAAATAAAACAATATTTTAGAATTGTTGTGAATTGTTCAAGAACATTTTGTACGTTATTATTGTGATACAACAAGACTGTTGACACCTTAGCACACTTGAAACTATGGAAAAGTGGTTCAAATACTGTCCACAGTGTACCACATGTAAAGGCCATCTATCTTTACATCAATAAAACTTTTTATTCAAATTAGGTTTAGCAACAATTACATTCTGTGAAAGCAATTTGAAGATATAATCATAATTGCTTTTGGACAGAATTAAATGTAGATTAAAGATTTGAATATAGCTTTAATTATTTTTTGTAAGCTGAAGACTTTTTCCAGTGCTGTGTAGAGTTGAATGGCTTCATCTTGTTAACTGTCTCTTTAATGGGAATTATGGTAACAATAACAGGATTGTGGAACGTATGCTAATAATAGAAGTATACTGGGATATATGGTAATAATATCAATATAATGGGATGTATGGAATTAATAGCAGGACACTGGTATGTATGGTAACAATAGCAGGATACTGGTATGTATGGTAATAATATCAATATACTGGGATGTATGGAATTAATAGCAGGATACTGGGATGTATGAATATAATATCAATATACTGGGATGTATGGAATTAATAGCAGGACACTGGTATGTATGGTAACAATAGCAGGATACTGGTATGTATGGTAATAATATCAATATACTGGGATGTATGGAATTGATAGCAGGATACTGGGATGTATGAATATAATATCAATAAACTGGGATGTATGGAATTGATAGAAAGATACTGGTATGTATGATATTAATAGCAGGATACTGGTATGTATTGTATTAATATCAGGATACTGGTATGTATGGTAATAATAGCAGGATCCTGGTATGTATGGTAATAATAACAGGATACTGGTATGTATGGTAATACTAGCAGGATAGTGGGATGTATGGTAATACTATCAGGATACTGGGATGTATGGAATTAATAGCCAGTATTAATGGTGGCGGAAGAACCGGGGAAATTCCCGGAAAGAACCACCAACCCTCGAGAAGCTACTGGCAAGCTTTCTCACATAACCACATTGGCTGAATCCGAGACTCGAACCCATGCAGACAGAGGTGAGATGGCAGTGATCAGTAACGGAGAGCACTTTAGACCACTCAGCCACTCGGGGCCCCAAAAATAATTGCAACAATGAACTTAAATACATTAAAAATTTGTAGACCAGGTCCATCTACACGTGAAAAGTTACATTTAGAAATAAAACATTTCAGAAAAAAAGAGACATTTGGAAACTACAAAGAGTATCATAAATGAGACATTATACACAAGTCTATATTTAATAATTGTCTAAGTTCATAACTGAAATGTATATGAAGAAACTATTTTCCTTTCTTCAGTCTGAGTGAGCTTTACCTTTCTACCACAAATTCAAGAAGATTTCGTTCCTCCTCCCCCAAATGCAAACCATCTGCAACGTTTGGGCCAGGTCTGTAATGTGAAACTAAGATTGTGAGAAAAAATTATTCTTGTTGCAGTCAGTGACCTTGACTTTTGACCTTTACACAATTCCAAATAATTTGCCTCCTACCTTACACAAAATGCAAGCAATCCACAATGTTTGGCGGAGGTATGTCAAGCAGAACTAAAGTTTTCCTCTTCTTTCAGTCAGTGACATTAACCTTTGACATTCATTTTTACTCCAAATTCAAATGGGTTCTTCCACACACCAAAGGCAATCCATGTATAAAGGCTGGCAAACATAGGAAAACTGGTGTTATTGTGCAGAAAAATATAATGTATTCAGTGGTCTTGATCTTCAAGCTTTTGAACACAAAATACACACATTGCCCTCTTGTCTACATCATGGATGACCACTGCAGTGGCCTAAGTGGTTAGAGCACTTACCTTGGATGAAGGAAGATGTGTTTTGATCCTCAGATGAGTCATACCAAAGACATATAAAAATGGTATTTAAGAGTTGCCTTACTAGCCATTTAGAGGTTAGTATTATTACTGGTTGGCCTAGTGTCAGGATAGTGTATCTGGGTGGGACATGATGCTAAATGTCTGTGACATGATAACCCCATGCAAGACATCACTATAAAATGCCAAACTTCTTGCAAGTTAAAAAAAGAAAAAGTTAAAAAGAAAAATACAAAATTATAAACATATATGGCCAAAGCTTGTTATATAAACTCCATATCGATAAAAGGATTTTAATTAAACCTTTGAACATAACTACCCTTTTGGAAAAGTGACTGATATGTCTTTATATACTATTCTTTTAGTGTGGGCTTAAGAAGGAAACAAATGTGCTCACAAAACATGGATGTTCCATCATAATGTATGAAAAGTAACCTAGATACAAAACCCAACCAAAGTGTAATATCTGGATAGCTGGACAAGGGTAACACTGCATGATCCTATTAATGTCATGGCGGAGAATAAAAATCCACAAACAGTAAATTATCATCCAGGAAACTGACAGCTATTTACGTTATGAGCCATACACTGTTACATACCAGCATTGTCAAGACAGCCATTTTAATGATCAAATCTCATGACAGTCCCATCTTGATACAGATGTCTAATTAGGGCTCAGCAGCTGCAAAACCTGACAAAAAACAACAAAAACATTTATATTTTATAATGCATTAAGTCATTGATATCATGGACTCAACTGTAAATATTCATACATGTATACACCTACAAATCATTTTCTGTCAGCACTGTTGCACTTACAGAACTTGCAATCGTATGCACATAGCTAAATAAGCCAACACAGGACAATAAATGTCTCCATAAGACATGGATACTCCCAACAATCTGATACCGATTAAAGGTGAAAAATTCTAAGTTAGCATAGGACATATCTCAGTGTAATGCAGATGGAAAAAGAATCAAAATCAAACATGAAGTAAACATGTTTTAAGGCAAACTCTATGAAAATTTTCACTGCTCAGTATGTGGTTGATACTAATTTCATAAATATTAAAAATTTTACACAGAGAAAAACTTAGGCCTCGTGGAAATATCTTGAATGTAGGGCAAATAAAGAAAGAATGCAAGCATAATGCAAAATGAACGCAAATAAAATGAATAATAAGGAAAAATATGATGAGCATATTTGTTAGATAAGAGGCCCAAGTGAACCTCATATCATTCACCTGGCTTAAATAATTTAACAGTTGACTTTTGTATTATGTTAATTTTCCATTTTTACTACAGTCTGATACCAATTGTTTTCCAAAGATAGACATATATTTAATTAGTAGCCTAAAGAGTCATGTGACTCTTGGTAAATGAAGGAAGTGTTCAGGAGAAAAGCATGTTGGAATTCATCTTCTACTGAATTTTTTTTAATGAATGGCTTGCAAGGGGAAGAACTGTAAATAAGCCTGTAATTTGCAATAGACAAGGGTTTCTTCCATTTCTTTCCTTAGTGACAGAAACAATTAATTTAATATAGGAAGCAAATTATTATGAAGAAGAAACTGAGTTCTAGATACAGTGTATGCTGAATTCACTTAATTGACAGGTTGCTCATTGGATATCCTGACGATACAAACCTATTTACTAAGTTTGATACAAATCTAATTATAAATAATCACCAAATTGCTTACAACCTCAGCCAATCACATCCATTATCACCTCATCATAATGTGCTAATCCTGCACAAGACTGAACTCATCTTAGATCCTGACTATTTCAATCATTTTACTGACTTTGCTATAAATCATACCACAAATACCATATCTAGACTTAAAACAAGTTGACACAATGTGATGCAAAATCAATTCATTAATGTGTGGGTTTTGGTAAGTACTAAACTCAAGTGAGATCTTGATCAAATAAGTCTCTAGTACATGTCTGATCAAAACTGGATCATGAATATAGCTGCCAGGTTAGGTTACAGTAACAACCAATTATCACCTCATCATTAACATGCATTGATCTTTATCAGACCAGGCAAGATCATTTACAGTCTGATGAAAGTCAGATCAGAATAACAACCTGTTTAGTGGTAACATACTCAGCCAGTCAGATGCAAGATTACCTCATTATATATGTGTATATCTTGCCTGTTATTAAACTTGTTTGTGATCTGAATTATACATAACCCTGAATTCCAAGTTTAATTAAGGCTGGATAAAACAATGTGTCATCCTAAGTAGCAGCATGAGGCCCATGTGGGCCTGATATCATTCACATGGCTTACATCACTTAACAGTTGACTATATTTCAATAAGCTGGAATTATTGTAGTTGTAAGCGTATATATTCCAAACTGACGGATACATGAGCATAAAATAATCTCATTTCCAGCTAAGATAAACTAGCAAGCATATATAATCAGATGCAAGATCGCTTCAGCAATATGTTGGATTTTGCTTCTCAGTGAAGTCATTCAACATATGCATGTTGGAAGCATATATATTCCAAACTGGATCAAGACTGGATCAGAAATATGTTTTCCAGAATCTCAGTCAATCAGATGCATGATTGCCACATTAAAAGGCATGTATCATGACATTAACAGGAATGTATCTCTCTTAAGTCAGGACTTCCCTGAATTCTGTATGGTGTACAAGCAAAAATTCTAAGCTTTATCAAAATTAGACCAGAATCATGGCCTCTGTAACAGTGGTAAAAAAACTCAGGCAATTAATGTGGCAACAGGCTAAGCCATCACAGTGATAACAGGCTCAGCCAATCAAAGTGATAACAGGCTCAGCCATCATAGTGATAACAGGCCCAGCCAATCAAAGTGATAACAGGCTCAGCCATCACAGTGATAACAGGCCCAGCCAATCAAAGTGATAACAGGCTCAGCCATCACAGTGATAACAACCAATGAGATGGAAGACAACACTAGTAAGATAAATATATCTCATGCATATTAAAACTTGTCAATGATAATCAGGATAAAATCTTAAATCCCAAATTGGATCAAACACATGGCTTGTAGAGGAGTAGCAAGCAACAGACACATGGTAATGACATAAGCTTACTCAGCCTTACAGCCAGGCAATCTAAAAGTTTCAGAGTAAAGTAGCTTGACAACATGTGCATCTTCAGGTGACGACCATATTATTTACCAAGTTACATGGCATGCCAAACAAAAACTGTAGTCCTAGTTGCACTAACTAGATTGAGTGCTAGATGGAAGTATGGACACAAGGATTCCTATACACATCTCCACTATTCAGACAGGGCTAGATCTAGTCAAATACTTCACCAACAGTGAATAAACAGAAATGACTCATACAATCAGAACAGCTACTCAACTCAAGCTGACCTTTTGGGTTCATTTCTTGGTTGACCCCAGGGGAACCATCTGATTTAAAATTTTGTCAGATCCAGAATAGGTTCATCATAAATACAATTATCGAATCATATATCAAAGAGTTGTATTTCTTTCATTTTACAGTTACAGTCAGTATTAAGAATTTTGTAAATACATTCTCCAAAATGGCAATATATTCTCACAATCAGATACAAAACCAACTCACTAATATTCGTTGATCTTGCTTGGCCAACTTCATAGGGTTTCCCTGCATTCTTCCTCCACTAAATATATTTTCTATCCTGTAATTTCCTACTGCCTCATCTGACAGTAGCTTTCCAGCTTCCCAATGGTACTTCCCACAGTTTTCCTGGATTCTTTTTCCACTTAATGTACTGACTCCATAGATAGCCTATAATGTGCAGAAAAAGTGGTGTTAAACCAATAAAACCAAAATGACCATTAACATTTAGGCCATTAAATCCACCAAGAATGTGATTCTTATGGGTGAGATAACTGAGCAAGGTATTACAAACAGACAGGCAGACAGACAGACAAGGATAACAAAATATAAGTACGTGATAAGTGTACAATGACAGCAAATGATACTTTAAATAAAGATAAAAGAAATCTCACAATTTGCAATGCCTTCTTCATTAAAGAAACTGTTAATCATATAGATTTTGTATTTGTTTTGAAACTCATGTTGATGCATATATCTGTAAGCACAACTGTGTCTGATAAAATGAGTTAAACGTAAACCATAACTTAAGTGTTGATACCATCCGAGTGCTAAAATTGATATGCAATCCAGATTCATGGATCATGATTTATCACACTACTGGTATATAAACATTTGCTTGCAACACTTTTTTTCATAGAAGTTTGGTTGAAGTTTATTGATTGTAAGATAATAATTTGGATGAGACTTGGTCTCGGTAGCTGGGTCACTAATTTCACTTATAGAATATTTAATGGCTTCTCCACTGAAGCCTCTCAGCAATAATTGCATGGATAAAAACTTCCACAGATATTGAATGATCATACATGCAGTCATAACACACTGTACACAAAGAGTTGTTTTGTCAAATTCTTGAGTAACTGGTATCATCAAAAAAATCATATTTATCCATAAAAGATAAGAAAAAATTAATTTTACTTTCATTAATAAGTACTTTCATAACTACTTATTTCCACTTTATAGCACTTGGGCCCCATTGTGTGTCTTTGCAATCCATTATGAATTCACAGTAATTATAGGATAATTATTAAGTTGTTAAGTCTATGAATATTTGTAAATCCAATGAATAATTGAAATAATTCAATCCTCTTCAATAATACTTGAAGACAACTAAATGACTGACTCTGATACACCTTTACAAGGTCAAAAGGAAACAAAAAATTGTTTACCCACATTTAAGTACAATCCACTAATATGAAGCTATGTAAGGTTTACATAAATTACCCTTATAACCTACAACCATGGATGAAAAATGAAAAACATAATGCAAATATGCACAACAGTAATTACTTACATTATCATCATTCTGTGTATTTATTGATATCATTAACAATGTGTCATACCTTTCCACTCAAGTACAACAAAGTGGCATCATTACATGAATTATGTTATAAATATGATAAATTAATTAACTCAGCTGTTATTAAATTCACCCTAATCAACGTTGCTCTTTATTACTCAACCAGCTACAATTCATAATTTCCGCGTGTACAGCAATATACACTGTGTATTTCGATGTATCTTGAGTTTTTGTGTGCATTCGGTATTTCTTGTAACCGCTTAAAAAGCCAATAATTTGTACGGTCAAAAATTGTTAATTAAATTTCTGAAGCATTTTAAATCTGTGATCATTATGAACAGTTTTCCACCATTCCGATAATGCCATTTTATGTTCCAGTAATTATCTTTCGTTTTGGTTTGTACCTGTAAAAAAGGACACCTTCTAAGTGTCCCTTATTGAATATGTAGTTCTTAGCAATATTTACTAGGACCGCTCGATCCATTTTACCGATACATTCCCATTGCTTTTAAAAGTGTGTGTTCATCATAGTAAAATTACTTTTATGGATATGTTAATCTTAAGTGATGGTTTGTTCGATCATTAGACAGTTTTATAAAACAATTTCAATGCCAACTTGTTTCTTGCATATTTGCTCATGATATTTAGGAGTCCTCTCACTCAAATTTACTTAAATAATCAAACGTGCTTCAAATAAGTTTTAGTCATTATGCCGCTTTTTGCATTCCGAAGTGTCTTCTTACCATCTGGATGATTAAGACTAGGCTCTTTTCCAATGGTCACAAAATACCCCATTTATGAAATTAATATTAGGATATATGCTCTTTGAACATAAACATTTTAAGGGCAACACCGAAGATGCCACCATGAAACAATATAATAAACCCCCAGTACCATCTCATGAACGTGACCCAAGGGCCTTAACCCCAGGCACATTATATATATATATATATATATATATATATATATATATATATATATATATATATATATATATATATGTGTGTGTGTGTGTGTGTGTGTGTGTGTGTGTGTGTGTGTAACGTCTTATCCTCCTAGGAAAGCATGCACAAAGTGTGGGCAAAACATAATATCGATATAAGTGGATGATGGGGCGCTCTACCGATATTATGAACTTTTGAGAGAGTGGCTGGTGTAAGGTGGAGTTGTTTACATTTGCAGCATGTACAATGGAGAGAATATTGGTATACTAATGTGTTACTTTCATGTGCCGCGGTTGAAATTTCGTTGGATATTGTACTTGTAATCTAAGCACACGGCTTATTAATGACCGCTACGTTTTGCTAAAACGAAAGCAGCCTGAATTAGTCTAAAGTATTATATCTTAAGCAGTTATTAAAATAGAGAAATAATTTTTACTAAACTAGACAATTCCAGTTCTGAAAGTGCAATTAATGAATCACCAATAGTACACAATGTAAAAAAAAAAAATAATAAGTTATCGGCTTTTATTTTTCCATTTTATCTCTGAAGTCCAAGAAGTGAAAATGACCAAGTGGAGATAGCAGTTATTTGAAAGATGCACATCTCAAGTAAGGCCAAGTTCTATACTCTATAACCCATAGTACGTGCATCGATCATACACCAAACAACAAAGGGAATTAAAAGTACTTTGAAAATATCTATGATATACAAGGTCCTTTTTATAAATAGCCAGTATAACCAGCGAGGAAAACTGGGGACATTTTTCTTCTTTAAAATAATCGTATCATATGAAAAGTACGAAACTCCAGAGTGCTACCGATATGGTTTCATTTGACCTTTGACCTTTTCAGGTAATTCAGGTGATCTATAAAAAAAATCATACCCCAAGTCAGGTGAATTTCAGGCCAGAAGCCTAGGATGGAAAGTATATATGGACAAACAAAATGGATAGGCAGAGAATATCACAGTATCATTGATGTTTTTTTTTTCTTCAAGAAACATGGGAATGAAACCAGAAATATGCATACCAGTGTAAGTATTGCTATCTTCAATTTACGATGACTCAACCACTGCATCATTTACATTAGCCATCATAAGCTCTATCTTTGGTCTCATATCCCCTGTTGAAATAGACATAATTGGTTATAGTGCGTGTACTGTATTAACGTTAGTCCGCTAGCCAGGAGCTAGTAAATTTGCTGTCAAACTATTAGATTTCATAACATTTTATTAGTCTAATGGGATGTAAAGTTGCGATTTTCACCAGTCAGTGTTTATGTATAATATCATATGTAATTTTCCAAAATCTGAACGTCCGCGTTTTTTTTTTTTTTTTTTTTTTTCTTTTTTGAGTTAATTGATCTTATTGTTATTATTCTTGTTGTTGTTGTTACTTTTGAAATTTTACGATCTAATTTATAACAGCTTAATATGATGCAAAAATACAAAGATGATTTAAAAACAGCGTCATCCGAAATAATCCTTCTATATCATTTTGCTTGACGACATGGTATCCCATTTTTACATGATATAGGTTGGCATGAAGAATATTCAACATAATCTATGACTATTCGTGTTTTTAACATGAACCATGGTAGTAATGTCATTATTTTCATTTTTCAAGACATCTACATCCAAAATGATACTTTAGTTTTAGGCACATTGAATGTAAATTTTATTGTTGGATGTAATGTGTTTAAACTGTCTATAAAATAATAAAGGTCTTCTAATGAATAACTCCAAATCATAAAGATATCGTCTCAAAATCTTAACGATACATCTGATTTAAGAGGCATTTATTTAGAAAATAATTTTCTAATTTTCTCATAAATAAAGATGCATAAGCAGGTGCCATAGGACTACCCATTGATGTTCCCATTTTTTGTAAATAGTTTCTATTACCAAACTGAAAAAGGTTTTTACGATCACAAGTTTTATCAAATCACAAACATGTATTGTTGATAGCTTATATATATATATATATATATATATATATATATATATATATATATATATATATATATATATATATATATATATTCATTTTCTTTAAGATAATATTTACATGCTTCGATACAATCATTGTGTGGTATATTCGTGTATAATGAAACCACATGAAGTGTAACAAGGAATGAATTATCAGTTAGTTTCGGTAAAGATTTCAATTCAATTTGGTAATGAAATCAAAAGTATCTTTGATATATGAAGGTAGTGATTTCATCAGTGGTTGTAAAATGTGATCAATAAATTGTGATATATTATTTGTAATTGAGTTATATGTAGAAATAATGGGTCTACCTGGATATCCTAAATGTAGTGACTTATCAACCTTTATATGTATTTTTGGTAACATATAAAAATGAGGTGTTTGTATTCTATTTGGGAAGATATCTAGTTCATCATATATGGAAAAGCTGTGTATAGAGATCTGATTCATACATTTGCTTTGTTTTCTTTAATTTCTGCAGGATGATTATAGGAAAGTTGTGTTTAATATTCTTCATCATTTAATTGTCTTTCTACTTCTTTAATAGAATCCTTCTTAATCATTATTACTATGGTGCTAGACTTATCAGCTTTTTTAATAATAATACCTTCGTCTTGTGATAAGGTGCGTAAAGAATTTAGTTCTTCTTTAGATATATTTGTAAAATGTTTTCTTTTAGGAATTATATTTAAAATTTCTTGTTTAGTTGCTTCAATATAAAAATCGAGATAAATATCTCGTCCACTAAAAGGTGTAAATGTTGGTACTTTTTTGTTGAAAAAGGGCTTATTTTGTAGATGAAATTTACTTTCATATTGTGAACATGTACATGGTTGTGAGAAAAACTGTTTTAATTTTAACGATCTTGTGTATTTGCAAAATGCTTCTGCTAAATTATTATTATCATGCACTTTGGTTCTCGGACAATATGACAACCTTTTACCTAGAAGAATGTGATCACTATTACTTAGAATTCGCTTAGAAAGGTTTAACATAGTTTATTTTTACGTTTCTTTTCTTTCTTCCATCTGTTCTTGTTTTGTATTCTAATAAATTTCCTATTATTTCTGCTGTTTGTGTTGTTTGCAGCATATCCCTGAGGGTTTCAATTAGTCTTTGTATTGTTGCTTTTACGGTTATGTTAGATTCCCGTGTAGGTTTCTTCGCCCCATTTTTTACTGTATCTGCATAGGTCGCTTTTTGTGTGTCTGGACTTCTAAGGTTTTTGTTTGATCATTTTTGCAATTGTTTTGAATGGGTCTTTTATTTTTGTCTGTGAGATTTGGTTGATAGGTAATTATTGCTGTTGGCGATGCTTGTTCCATTTCCTTTTCATTTATTGGTTTTTGTTTATTATGTGTGTGATTCTTAGTTACTGCACGCTTATTTTGTACATTGATTAAGTTAATTTCCTCTGCTGATTTAACTGGTTTTTGATTATCTTTTTTTTGATTTTTCTCTAGTAATTTTTGATGATGATGTTTCTCGTTGTCCAGGAAAATTGTTTTTCTCTCTCTGTAAAATTCTGTAACTTTTAAATAGGACTTGATAACAGTTCATCTTTTTTAGATCCCGTTTTTTTAAAAACGTTCTTCATAAAAAATGCCGGTATTGCCTTTTATCAAAGTGTTTAGTTCATCTCTATGTTCTTCTAGTTATTTTCCTATCTTGATCAATCTCATCTGGTGTTCTTCTTTCAGTCTATCACATATTTCCAACGATACCTTTTCCAATAGGGAGTCAATAGATTCTTGAAATTTCTGTGATGCTGTATCATTCCCAATATGAACGTTTAGTTTTAAACGCAATCCCTTTGGTACAAGATTGTCTTCCAGACAATTGTCAAGAAAGCGTGCGTGTAATCCATTTTTCCAGCTGTTTCTCTGCTAATTTTTCCAATGTCTTCTTAAAAAAGTCGTTCTATTGCTAATTCGTGGATCATATGTTGATGTGTTGTCAAGGTTCTCTTGATCAATTATAAAATAAACAACACCATTATCTATCTATATATCTATCTCTCTCTCTCTCTCTCTCTCTCTCTCTCTCTCTCTATATATATATATATATATATATATATTTATTTATTTATTTATATAGTCGTCCAAGGAATTAAATCACTAAAATTCTCTCCATAATACATATACATACTAAGTCAAAAGAATTAAGAATCCATTAACCTTTGACCATAATATAATACACATTATACGTGTTGGTGTTGTTTATTATATCTGGGTTTATTATATATATATATATATATATATATATATATATATATATATATAGAGAGAGAGAGAGAGAGAGAGAGAGAGAGAGAGAGAGAGAAAGAGTGAGAGAGAGAGGAAGGATTTCATGCTGAAGTCGAAGGAGACTTGAAGGCTAAGCAGTTTCTTCCGTGAGCGCTTTGTATTGGTCTCTCATTTGCTTCATGTACTACTGCGCCGTGAGGATATCTGGTCTTTCGCTTATCATGTATACGTTGATGATCTTACGACTTTTGTAGAATCATTTTCCGACATGGCGATGAGATCTCTTGGAACGCTATCGATGAGCTCATGCAAAGCTGAATTTGAGCTAGAATAGAGTAATGGAGACCCTGACATCAACTGATCGATTTATTTCGTTCAACGAGCAACCTCATGACGAAGGACAAAATCTTTTCCTGAATCAGCACTAACTTGTTGCATAATTCTGCATTTTATTTATACTAAGTCAATATTTTGTTCCATCATCACACCGATGACGATGCTATATAATAGTCTGGTATTATGTTTCTCTAATTATTCGTTCCTTCTTACTCAAGACAAGATTTTGGTCTATCATTGCTCCAGTGAAGATGCTATATGATATTCCTCGATTTGTTTCTCTAATTACTTGTTAATTTTTACGCAAAACATGATTTTGGTCTAACCTTGCACCAGTGGAGATGCTATATAATAGCCCTGTATTCAATTATTGTAATTGCTTGCTCATTTTGCAGCATAAGGCTTTTTTTCATATATAGTATATAGCATGAGGCCTACATGTGGTACGAAAAACTGTGTTTCTGCCTCAGAATAGTACGGAGAAGTGCAACAGGTCTTGCACGAGAGAGTACTGCGCTAAGCATTACTACGAAAACACCAAAACGACTCTTAAACCACAAAATCATTCAGATATTTGGACATAGTACACAATTAATTTTACTATATGTTCTCTACATTTGTTTCTCAGTACTGACCTTTCCACTGTGTGACAATCAATGCAAATCATATGTTAATCTAAAATACCTTCAAAGATGACTTCACGGTGAAGTTCTTGTCAAAGGTTGACCTGCTCTTGTTTTAGATCATTGACTGTCAACATAACAGCATGTAACCAGAACACGTATTTCACTTCCGGATCATCACCAAGGCCTTATTACTCACTGTGCACTGTCGCCAAAATACATACAGACAACAACACCCTGAGCTCATATTATCAAGAATAAACAGTTACCTTTAAATCCCTACCAAAACTGCATAAATAAAACTCTTCTATCACCATCAAAATGAGAGAGGAAAAAATGTTCTAAAAATAGACTAGAACTACATTCGTGGGTACTGAACTGGAAGTATTAATTGTGATGTAATTCCATTTTGAACGAGTTTTTGGTCTCGCGTCAGTAAGACTTGTCTATGCGACACTCCTTGTGATTTGATTAACATCAGTTCAGTGTGCACGGGCACATTATTTCGCAATACCGTGGCGATGGATTCGTGGAGCGCTTCCAAATGGTGCATGTCGGTCACAAAGATTTCTTCGTCAGACATTCTCTTTAGGTATCTGATATTATATTGTTTTAGAATCGACTCAGTATCGTACACTGATTTCCTACTATGTCCACGATGAGGTTATCCACGGTTCTCATTTCGCTGATCAACAACTCCATGTCGAATGGAGCCACACGCAGATACGATCCGAGAATATTCGGCATTTTCTCATAGGCAAACATGACTTGTTTGGTACAAGTGTTGTTGGCATCCAAACGCGGCTAGAGACGTTTCATCAACGTCTGCAATGTCCATCTATCTCCGTACATAATCAACAACAGCGGTATGCCCAAAGCGCCCATGGAAATGACACTCGTCGCCGTCACCATCACTAGAAAGATGCGCTTTTAACCTCGATACGCGTGTTTGTAAACATAGATTTGATGTTGATAATAGCGATATTACGCTTCTAGTTCACGACGTTGCTCCGCCAGCAAATTTTCATCGATTTGATTAAAGGCGAGGATCATTCTGTGTCCACTAAACTCTGCATCATCAGCTCAAGTTATAGTAAGTGTTCAGCTGGGAAGATTAGATGTACATTCGCTCTTTCATCATCGATTGCATGTACTTTTCCACTCTCAGATACAACAGATATATGTGGAAGCCTTGAGTGATTTTGGTCAGTTGATTTAATTTTACGAGATCCGAAAGCATCTCAGAAGTCATTGCTAGGTTCATATGGTCAGTATGTCGTTGTGATTATATGACATGTAATAACTCATCCGTTTTGTTTTGTCAATATCGACAGAGATGATAGTACGCCAGAACGACTTGTTCTATGTTGAGATGGACTTTCTCAAAGTCTTTGATCGCTGGAAAGATGAAATCTCTGTTTCTGTGAACACACGCAGTCCATTATTTACCTCGATATTTTTCTCGATAGTTTATTTTATATAAACGTTCCTGAGAAACCTTTGGAACTGGGATGAAATGTCGTCGTGGAAGAGCACAAACTTGTGATGTTCGTTGTCTTTACCTAGCACCAATCTTCGTCGTTTGACATCATGTTTTCACGATGATGTCCACGAGGCTTGTATGTAATTCCTTCATGATATTGTGAACGAGTTTTATCCAACCGTGCCGACTCTTGATCGTTACAAAATGTATTAACTGCCCAGTATCGTTCGATGGCCTCTCTGAGTTGCCCCTTACGTATGTCTCCCACCGACATATGAGACAAATTGATCTCGTCACCTTTCATGAACTCTTTCTAGTGATACTTTACATACTTTTCTCACCTCGTTTAACTTCGCAGACACTCCCGTATTCTGCTTTCGCACATGCTGGTCGTTGTTAGCATAAGACACATCCCGTCTGTTAGTGTAGTCAAGCATTAACTGGTGCAACTCAGTAGCGATACGCACGATTTCCGCCATGGTTATATGAGATCATTAGACAAGATCGTCCAAACTAAAAATCTGAAAATAGCTTAAACCGGGATTAGAGGTTCAGCTGTCAACCCCCAACATTTAAACACGATATATTTAGTCGTGGTGATTGAGAAAAATACTTTCTGAATCGATGAACCTACGTTGGTGTTTTCAGCTTATAACACATCCGTCGTCGAATCCTGCTTAGTGCCTTCCAATCTCCACAAGATAATTATCTGTGTACCCAAACGTTTTCCACGCATCTTAAAATACCATATAGAGACTGGCATGGGAAGCTGCACGTGCATTCAAAAATTGGAAGTCAATCTAGAGCTCGCCCACTCGTTGTCATAATCGAATGGCGTCAAAAAATGAACAAATATCATCCAAGCACGATACGAGTCTGAAAATTCTGACAACACCGAGACAGAAAATCCGGATCGATTTCCAACTGTAGCCGCCAGCGTTGGAATGTGACCATGGTTATCTTTGACGCGGCGAGAATCCACACGCAGTTTGTCGACGAAGTCAATGGTGTTGACAGGGGTAGATTGCGTGAAAATTGTATTATAGACCATGTTGAGATCACTCATCGTGGATCGTCCCGCCTTGGCCAACGAGTAGTCGGTCACTTCCTTGTAACTGACGGAGCTGTCCTGAGAAGGCGTTAGCGTCGTAGGAAAACTCGTCACCATAAATCCTCATATGGCAAGATTTCTCTTCGTGGTGTCCTCCAAAACCAGTTAAGCTGGCCTCAAGAAAGCGTCTTGGATTGTTGGAAGTGGTGCCAAATGTCTCAGAGGTCATGGACAGGTGGCTTGTCACTTGCCCTGTGAATGACAACGTGCTCGTCACTGCGAAGTTGACGTGGATTGTCCCTCCCGTTTTATCGTATTTGGTCAACAACGCCACATCTATATCGGAGACTCTATCAGATTGATAAGATCCAGTTTTCGTCGCAGGAAGTCCATACAAACGCAGACCGTTCATGTAGATGTTGCCAGTGATCGTTTCCGCCAGACAGTGATAATTTAGTCTGTGCGAGTAGGTTAACTTGAGACCAGCGCGCGGAATTGGCTTCCGGGAGATGATAACTCACGTCGTCGAGGTTGGTTATACTGGGCCCGCTCATGTTGAAATGATCCGTCATGGAATCCCCAGCGCGGTTGACCTTTTTGGCTAGTTCGGCAGCATAGTCTCCCGACGATGAATTGCATCCAGAGCCGATCAACGTTCTAAGTTAGTGTGCGAAATTCTGATTCAGGTAGTTAAGTTTGTATAAACCCTTAACATCATGAACTTTGACACAAAGAAAAAAGGTCAGCGGATCATCGTCATTTTCTAATGCCGGACTGCCATTATATAGTCGCGTGACTTACTGGTCGTGGCAAGACCAACCTGTTCATGAACATGCTTCTGAACAACATGCTCAAGTACGATCGAATCATTCTGTACGCGCTCAATCCTCATTAGGACAAATATCACACGCTCCCCGCTTTTAGGGATGCAGTCGGCAACGATGTCGCAGGAAAGTTGGCGGCGATTGCCCCCACGAGTGCTGCCAGAGACATCTTCATGATCATGGATCAGGACAATATTCAGATGGTGGAAGGTCTGGATGATGACATCAGAATCGATAGCGAGAACATGAGTAAAATATGCGTGTACTTTTTGTTGTCGAGGAACAAACGATGCAACATGCAACATTATGTATCGCAGTCGTACTATGACGCTCCTAAATACATACGACGACATACATGATGTGTTGTATTGTATTCTGGTTGGATAACCGAGACGTGGACGCGATCGCGGGAGACCATTGCGCGGGTATCACCTCCCGACAATTCAAAGACTGCTATGCGGAAGCGACGTCCTCGTCCAACCATGATTTCATGACGCTTCCTCCCGATTCTGAAACGATGCCGCAACGGTATCGCATGGGCTTTCACGAATTTTACCTGCCTGATCAGTATATATGGTAAGTGAAAACATCGACCATGCCGTTCCACAAAAGTGAAGATGTCCTCAACGGGCAGCCATACGTCAACACGTGTTCGATGACAAGGTAGGTCAACAGTCCTTTCAGTGTGATGTAGCTGGAGAATTGTTTAATCCTTTCATCTCTAAAATCGTAGAAGCCAAGACGACGTACGATGATAGGAAGTATAAGATGCTTGAAACACTCATGAGTCACAGCTTTAGTAACAACAGTTGGTGGAGGAGTTAGCACCGCCAGTAACAACTCCAATAAAACCGAACGAAATAATGCTGCTACAAAACAACCTCAACGAAAAATTTCAGCTAAGGTAAAACCTCCAAAACATCTTGCATCAACAGATTAAATAATAGCAGAAAGTAAAGAAGTAACAGGAGCATTTACGCTGAAAAAGATACAAGAAGAGGAAGGCACCAGACGTGAAGAAGCATGCCAGAAAAAGATAAAAGAGGAACAATAAAGACTTGAAAAAAACAAACAGAAGAAGCAAGACTTGAAAAAGAAAGGTTTGAACAGGAAACACAAGAAGCAAGGCTGCAAAAGGACAGGCTTGACAAGGAAAAAGTAGAACTTGAACGATCAGAAGAGTTCGTTGACACAGAAGATGAGTTGTATGAAGTGAAAGAAAAAGCTACTTCACTTGTAGAGTATGAATACAAAAAAAAAGAAAAAAATCATTAATGAGTCTCTTGCTAATATAATCAGTAATATCAATTATTTAGAACCTGATTCGGGCTTATAATGGATAATTGATTCTGAGCAAAAAAGGTAGAGGTCATTCAAGAATATTTAAGTATAAAAGACGTACCTTTTGATGAATATTATTTCGACATTACAGCAGCACGTGAAGTAAAGTAAACCATAAGAATGGTTTACTGGTGAATCCTACCACATAAAAGAATACAGAAAAATTGATTAGGATGAGTGAAATAATAAAGAGACTCAAAAGGGTAAACAAGGGTTTTAAAGTTGAAGCTGAGAAAAGAGATAAAAGTACAGTGAGTGCTTAGAAACAGAGAACAAAACAGGCAATCGCAGCAGTCATAAGTAGTTGGCGGTATTAAAACGTGGCTTTCTAAATCGATGGAGGGTAAGAAGATCGGAAGTGGCATCAGCTACTTTCATACTCCTGTCGAAATCGTCTTTAAACACAAGTTGCTGATCGCTTCTAAACAAGCTGGTAATGTCGGTGTGGAGAGCGACAGTGAGACGGTGGAAATACTAATTCATCTTCTGGATCAACAGCTAGTGACGTCGATTCAGAATAACATTTTGTACGAGGACTTATATAGAGAATGACTCTCTCTAGTACTACTCTGTTGTTTGACTCAAAAACGGTCACGTCCACAGACCAGGATGTGTTCCGCGTTGAAAACATCAACTCCAACCGAAAAAAAAATCGCTTGTCAAGTAGCTAGCTTTCCTGAACAGTTCAACTAGTGAATTCCCATCGCCTCTCTGGCCAGCTTAACGACTCCTCCGAAATAATCTCATCATACTGTTCCATCAAGCTCTTTCCAGACATAGTTTTACATTTTTAAACATGCTCGACTAGACCAATCTTCTCAAAAATACATTTATACACATAGTCAGATTTGATAAATTTTGCACGATCCATCAACTGCACTCGATTCACTTTGTTCAACCAATAATCAAACTCGTATCAATGGGGCTCTGTCAAATGAAAACGCTTCAGCTTATTTCGGATGTAATACCACTGCACTGGACGTTGATGACGATGACTACGATTCACGCACTCCTTCTCCTCCTCTTCACTCTCTTCAGAATAACTCATCTCAGGCACATAAATCAGATCCTTATTCGCATACGCTACCAGCTCCTTCGCATGCTTCAAACAAGCCTTTGACTCCTCCTCACTTAATTAAAACTTTGGTTCATGGCTTTCGTTGCTCTGACCAACCTTGTCTATGCGTCAAGGATAACACGGATGAGACTTATTTACTATACTCCAAACACGTCTCTAATATGAAAAAAACAAAGTAAAGAAAACCCCCATCCATCACCGCAGCGATCAACGGCAACTGCGACAGTACCGGATATTGATCCCCACCAAAAAGAGAACCAGCATCCCCTTTGACTTGTAACCGAAACCCCATTTACAAAGACAAATGATGCACAACCCGTATGAAAAAAAAAACAAAACATAGGTGATCCAGAACCCCTATGTAAAAAAAACATAGGTAAGCCAAGAATATACTTTACAGCGACAAATGAGCCAAAATATCCTTTCCTATAGACAACTGAACCAGAATTTCCATATACCTACTACTTATGTAAGCAGATTTGTAGTATATCCACGTGTATTTCATTAATTCTCAGGAATAACGACTAAGGAATAAGCAACGGACTTGATGTCAATTGAATTTTCTCAATGGCTTTGTAATTTGCACAGCTCTAGACTTCCAACTCATATAACAGAAGAGGTACAATGCTATTTTAATATTAGCGATACAAATTTTATTTTTCATGATTTCATATATATATACATGCGTCTATATTTTGTCTGTATGTTATGGGTATAATGAATGGCAGTGCACAATAAATATCTGATAAAACAGAACAAAATACGAAATTCGGTCATTAAAATTTGTCCGTTGGGAATATCAACCAGTTTTACAAGTAAGTTTCCAATGTCGTTGTCTTCACTGACCCTTATATTTGATATATAAATATCATTTGACTTGCACAAATCAATAGGTTTGAACCAATACTTGTTCATTTTATCGTTCCTGGTTATTTCGATGTGTAAGGTGATCCCTTAGGTGGAATGCAAATGAAACCTATTTAAATATCGTAATTAATATCAATATTTAGCTTTTATAACGAATGCGTGATTAAAGAACGTTGAACCACGTTTGGGTTGCCAAATTGTTCTGCTGTAACAAAATAAGCCTTCATATTTTCAGTTTACGTTGTGCAGGAATATACTATACTTGATCACTGTTGGTTGTTTGTTAGAAATTTTTTATCAAATGAAACAAGTATTTACTTGCTCTGATTTGCTCACATGGTTTTGGTCGTTATGTAGTGACCGCGACATAATATTTTGGATGAGACTAGGTCTCAGTAGCTAGGTCACTCATTTATATTGTTCACTTGCGAAACATATAGCCATAATCTTATTTCATGAAGTATATGAACAATAATGGCTCTGATAAACTCGCCTATATGATGAACGATAACGCTTGCAGTTTTAGCGTACTGAACACAAAGAGTTGTCTTTCTTCAGTTTTGAGCTGCTGTCGTCCTGATATCAATTAATGTTATCCATAAAAAAAACCATATTTTAATTTCTTTAAGACTGGCTTTGATGACCCCTTGGCGCCTCTTAATGCTTCTGAACACCTCTTACAGCTTTTATTAGTTCTTAGCGGTATAAGACCCAGGTAAAATGCATGCACAAACAGGAATAAACGCGTCTATATATTGGTACGGCACGTAAATTATGTATTCGAGTCCTTTCCCCAACTTTCTCTAGATTAGTTTGTATCTTTATGCCAGCATTATAATGAACATATACCAACATGCTACAAAAAATAGGAAAAGGGTGGAGGATCATAGGCTTGCTAATTCGTTTTCTCGAATGGAGAGTTATTTACCCTTAAAAATGATGTGCACACACACACACACACACACACACTGATATAGCTATGAAAGTCTCACAATTGTAACAAATGTACGATTATGAAGTTTTACAATAGTTTGTACATGTGCTCGTTTCCATTGATTATGTAGCCTTCAGATGATCCCTCGTCAAACGCACGTTGACGCTTTGGTCGAATATGATCGGTATTCTTTTTATCCATTGTGCTGATCTCTGTAATCGTCACTATGCTATGATTAGCTGTTTGTTTACGGAACTATTATAATTTATGTTACCTTGTTTGTTTAATATATTTTCGTCTATTACATCCTCTCGGAACGTGCTTCGCTATGTTTACAAATATCAACATTATCCCCGGCATTCTATATTACTGAGCGCGAGTTGGTAGCATCCCCGTTTCTAACATCATAATCGGAGAGAATTTGTTGTCCCCGATGTGTGTGTGTACATGTTTGTTGGATTTTGAACGTAGCTTTAATACAATTTTCAATCACATCGCTATGACGTCTGCAGTGTGAGAATTTATAGTGATTTCTAGCACTGGGACTTCATGTCGCAGACATGTAGCATTATGTCCCACCCAGTCAAAGTATTCTGATAACAGGCCAGTCAATCCTAGCACTAACCTTATTAATGCTGAGCGCGAAGTGTGGTAGCTGTTAGTGTATCATTTTAAAAGTCTTTGTTATAAGTAGGATGGGGGACTTTCACCGTTAAGTATGTCTTTGTAAACATGTCTTTGTAAACATCTGCGGATACAGTGGTAATTAGGCCCAGTATTTCAGAGGGACAACATTTACATTCTCGGTCGTGTGTCTCTTTTCTAAATATAAATTTGGACGTAAACTATAATATTCCGAATTACCGGTGTTACTGTTTGTGAAGTTTTAAAACCATGTTCTCACAATACACCGCAATGCAATATGTACTTAAAAAGAACTACTGTATTATTTTCTTTAAATAATCAATGTTTTAAGAATATCTGAAATTGTTACTTTATTAGAGGACCCAGATTTATATTTATCCAGATTAGGGGTTTGTCTAGATGATGAAACATACATGTTAGGGTTTCTTCAAATTTATGAAATATACAGATTAGGGTTTTTTTTAAATTTATGAAATATACAGATTAGGGGTTTATCCAAATTATGAAACATACCTATTTCGGATTTGACCATATTTTGACCAAACCATATTTCTGATTTGCTCATATTTTCTTTTGCAGGTTTTTTTTTTCTTCTTCAAAATATATTGAAATTTTACATAAGTAGGCAGTACAGGTCTCTACCTAATGAATTACTGGCTTATGATATAAACAATAATATCATTTTACTGTATTTAATTCAGACAATAATACCTGTGATAAAACTATGTTGTACTTATTACGTCCAGAATAATTTGAGGCGTATTGCGAAAACTGTTTTATGAAGCTTGTCAATTTGTACTATAGAAATAAAATCGGTATTGTTGTATGAGAATGAAGGTGTGATAATGTAAGTAAGAGAAAGAGGAGAGAATATTAAAAAGTAATACATAATGTATTCTTTATTAATTTATAACATCGCAGCTAGCACGCATTTCTTGTTTCTTCTCTGTTAAATATTTTGTCTTTGTACACTCTGTTTACACATACATAAGTAGTAAATGGGGTTAGATTAGCGACAATGGGAATTTGCATTACAGAGACCCCTGGGTCAGATTAGCGACAAGGGAAATTTAACATGGCGAAAAATCGTGGGTCAGATTAGCGACAAGGGAAATTAACATGGAGAAAAACGCTGGGCCACTTTAGGGACAATGGGAATTTAACATAGAGTTTGGGTCTGTCTAGGGACAAGGGAAATTAACATGGGGAATAGAGTTTGGGCTTTTGGGATTTTTTTTTTTTTTTTTTTAAAGTTTTTTTAAATTTAAATTTAAATTTAAATTTAAATTTAAAAAAAGGGGTAGGCAATGGAAAGGCTATCTCTTTTCGAGAAATATGGCTGGCCCTGAAAAGGGCCTTTGGGTTTTCTTCTGCTTCTAGTTTCTTCTTTTTCTCCACCAAGTTCTTATTTTATCTCCAACACTCTTTCTCTTCTTTTCTTTCTTTTTTTTTCTCCTGCTCTTCTTTCTTCTTCTTCTCTTCCTCCTCTTCTTTCTTCCTCTTCTCATTTTCTTCTTCTTTTTCAATCTTTTCGTTCCATTTGCTTATTCTTATTCTTTCCTCTTCATCCTCCTTCTCCTCCTTTATCTCTTTCATGACACCACTAATCTTGTCCTTTACCTTTTTTAAGTTATTAATTTCCATCTTTACACGATGGGGACTATAGGAATAATGGTCTTCAACCAGTCTTATCAACATCTGCTCCATCATTCCTAAGTTGTCTAAAACGTCTTGTAATGTTTGTATTTTGTCCATTTGGTTAGAAGCCATCTTCTTTTTTATTCTTTGCAGAATGGTTTGAACGACGAATACTGTGGGTTCTTATACTTAAAGCGCGTACGTGAAGGAAAACATCCCCCTAAAACGTAAAATTGATCTTACCTAGATCATGACCAAACAACGCGCGGACGTGAAGGAAAACATATCCTACTTTTTCATTTCATATAATAAAACCCAAACTATACTCTCCACATACGCTAAGAAACAATAAACAAATCCATAATCTACTATCCACACAATCGTACGTGAGCGGGTACAAACACAAACACACAAACACAAACACACAAACACATACGCTAAGAAACAATAAACAAAATCCATAATCTACTATCCTCACAATCGTACGTGAGCGCTTACAAAACCCAAACTATACTCTTCACATACGCTAAGAAACAATAAACAAATCCATAATCTACTATCCACACAATCGTACGTGAGCAGGTACAAACGCAAACACACAAACACAAACACACAAACACATACGCTAAGAAACAATAAACAAATCCATAATCTACTATCCACACAATCGTACGTGAGCGGTTACAAAACCCAAACTATACTCTCCACATACGCTAAGAAACAATAAAGAAACCCATAATCTACTATTCACACAAACATACCTTAGCTCTTACAAGCACCAACACACAAACACATACCCTCACACTATCTTAGAAAAGAGTTAGTGTTTATATTCACACTACTCTACCTACACATTGGCAAATTGATGGTTATTTCTTTTCTAGAGTATTGGGTAGCCCTGCAAAGGGCTGTTTTTTTGTTTGGAACTTCATGGACACCTGGTTAATGGTGGCACCTTCCAGGCCTGGCGCCGCATACACATCTTATCCCCCAGTTACTTTTTACCTTTTGGGGGGAGAGAGCAGAGGCAGGATATGTCGCTTCAGAATCCCAATTTTCGCTCTCTGGGATTCTGAAATTTATTCTTCTTCTCTTCTTTTCCTTCTCCTCCTCCTCTTCTTTGTTTCTTCTCTCCTCCTCTTTGTGTATTCTTTCCTCTTCTTCTTCTTCTTTATATTTTCTCTCCTCCTCTTCTTTTTTTCTTCTTTCCTCCTCCTCTCTTATCCTTCCCTCCTCCACAATGGCTTCCGCGGCCAGTTCATTCAACAGGCGCCTGGCATAATCCAGAACCACATGAAGTTCCAACAGTTTAAACAGTCTCGTGTTCATTTTTGGTGTTGATCAATCAACAAAGGTAACTAGACTGCCCAGCGAGTTTCAATTTATAGTGAAAGCGCGGACGTGAAGGAAAACATCCCCCTAAAAAACATAAAATTGATGTTACCTACATCATGACCAAAAACAACAACGCGCGGACCTAAAAGAAACACTCACTCACTTTTTTATGCTACCCATCACTATTTTAAAATTTTTTATAAATCACTTCATTAGACTATCCACATACGCAAAGCAATCCAATCTAACTCCAAATATACACCTCAAACACCAAAAAAAAACATGATTTTAATCTACTATTCATACCAACTTACTTAAGCACTTACTAACACACAAACACATACCCTCACATTTTTTAAAAAAGAGTTAGTGTTTATTTTCACACTACTCTACCTACACACATTGGCAAATCGATCGTTATTTCTTTTCTAGAGTATTGGGGTAGCCCTGAAAAGGGCTTTTTTTTGTTTGCTATGGCATTCTTTTTTTTAGTTTCTAAGAATGCGATGTCCTCTGAGGATAGACTTTCTGGCGATAGGTCTGCTTCTTCGGAAAGAAAAGAAGAACTCTTTGGTGTCGATACGGCAATCGACAAAGCTCCTGTCAGGTTCAGGTTGCTGCTGCTGTTGCTCTTGTTGTTGTTGTTGCTGCTGTCTCTGAAGTCTGTACTTCTCTGTCCATTCTTCTTTTTCCCTGTTCATTTCTTCTCTGAAGAGCTCTTCTATCAGGTCTTCAGTGATTTTTAACATTCTCACATTCTCTATTTCTTCTGGCTTCGGTATCAGACTATGTCTGACCCTATGCAAATTCACGTAGGCTTCGTTGAGTTTAGCTAGTTTGGAGCACATCTTCTTAGGAGGATGAGTCGACAATGGATGGTTAGACTGGAAACAACCCGGTTCATAAAGTTAAAGCGCGGACGTGAAGGAAAACATCCCCCACACGGTTTTTGAGTCGCAACGTTTAGTGAGTGTCATGAGAGGGATAGTAAGAAATGAAAGAGCATCAATCCAACATTCTTATAGCTAAACAAAAGACAAAGGCATTTTTTTCAAAACACAACATTTTTTATTCAAAAATCACTTAACACTAAACAACAACTCTAACATTTTTAACAATAATCCAACAATATAACATCAAACAATTTTTTTCAAAACACAACATTTTTTATTCAAAAATCACTTAACACTAAACAACAAGAACTCTAACATTTTTTAACAATAATCCAACACTAAAAGTTTCTCCACTAGGTAAAGAGGGATAACAGTCTTCCATGGTTTCTAGTAATCTAGGATGACTTCTCTCAAACTGTTGATTTCTATGGTATTATCGAATTCTGCATACAGGATGACGTTCACCGTTTCATCAGGGTCTCGGTCTTTAAACTGAATTTCCACACGAATCTGGCCGGATTTTATAGGGTGGAAATGTCCCTCGTCGCTGCCTTGGTCTGGAGTGAAATCGAAAGCCCACAAAGCGTAGCCTCCTGCATAATCCTCGTACGTAATACCGTGACTGGTATTGGTTCCTAACTGTCCGGTGGCTTCGTACAGGGACAAGCACGATCGCAAGTAATTCTTCTTGGTAAAGTCAGGTTCGAAAGGTCGGGTACACAAGGTCTTGCCATCGCGACTGACTTCGATTTTGGACATGCCAAAGTGTTGAAAGTAGAAAGGATTTTTTTCGGCAGCTCCGTTGAAGGCTGTATTCTCGACGATACCAACGATCAAACGTTTGGGTAACTGTCCTTGGAACAGATGATCTTCGATCAAGGATCGCTGTCCCTTGGGAATGGTGAAGGTTTTCACTTCCACGCGTCGTATGGGATACTTGGCGGTCGTTCTACTCAACGTCTGACTGATGTCGTTTCCCACTTTAGGTAACACTTCCACACGGCGTACGTAGAGTCTGGCTTCTAGGATTTTGGTTTTGTAACCGTCACTATCAGCCATCAAATGGAAAGCGGCACTGCTACGATTCAGTTTCAGGCGGACATCCACCCCGTTCAGCAAATACTTTTCTTGCAACCACATGTCCAAATGCAAACGATCCATCAGTTCTAAACTTGTGTCGGCTCCCGTGATTCTCTTTCTTCGTTCTACAAATCCATCATTGTTGTCTTTCTTTTCATCAGTTTCCAATATTTCAAACTTGGTAGGTTCGTCAGCTTCCCATACCACACAGGCATTGAGATGAGTGTTCTTGGCATCTATTCCGTACGTCAAGAGATTTTCCAGGTAGGCACGATAAGGGTAAGTATCCATGCTGCTACTGACCAGTTTGTTATTCAAGTACAAGTCCACTCCACTGAACATGGAATGCATGAAATTGTTGACGGGAGCTACTGCTTCATCGTCTATAGCACCTCCAGTCTTATCTAGAATTTTGACTTTCAGGTACAAGTAACTGCTATTCAGATCGATGTAATCTTCGGGCTGTCCTTTGATTTCAAACTCGATGGGAGCGGAATCGGTCAGTGAGGAGACGGGGTGAAGTTCCACCCACTGGGATTCTTGCATGGTCATCATGGTAGGGGGCATGGCAAACAGATCCAGTTCCGTCTTGGAACAAGCGCAAGATTCTCGGTGCATCATTTTTTTGTCTCTTTTCTCAATAATCGAAAACGTCTAAGTCTCGAACGGTTCTTCTTTTCTTGGCCTTTCTCGCTTGAAGTCTGGTGAAAGGGTGTTTTCTTCGTCGTCTCTTTCTGCCTTGTCCTTGCTGAATGCCTGACTCGGTAGCGTGCAGGGCATTTATAGGTGTTTCTCGTTGGCCTAAAATGTCTTTGCCCGTTTGCAGCAAGACATTTGTGCCTGCCCTCATGAAGGCTTCTTTAGGGTTTTGTTTGTCGATGATGACATTTTGGAGAAATTCTTTGCCTTGCGTCAGTGCCGCATCTTTCAAGGCGTGCAATCCGCGTGTCACCATCGGTTTCAACACCGGGGCCACCGAACGAAAGGCCGATTTTAGCATGTCTCCTAAGCCGTGTCCTCGCTGTCGAGCAACCCCTCGGTACACTGGATACATGACTTACTTACGAGTCGTGAGAGAACCGTTTTCGAAAATGGAGTTTCACCGTGACTTTTCCTTTGGTGAATGGAATATTTTGTCCCAGATCTCCTTTTATAGCAATGTTGACCGTGTCCAAATACGACTTACTGACAGGCAAATAGTGAGGATGTACAAATTCGCGGTGGACGTGGTAAGTGTTTCCACCTTCCTCGTCAGCGTTCGTGGCAGAATCTACTTTGAAAGGAATGACACGCAGTAACGGTACGGAGGTGTGTCCCACCACGTTGTACTCCACCACATCGGAATACACGAACATCAAATTCAGTCCTTGGTTCAGTTCTACCGGGGCACGAACTAACTTGCTAAAAGACTCGTTGTCGTAAACGATGGGTAATTCGTTTTTCTTGAGCATGGCCTTTCTCATGTCCATGTCTCCGCCCAACATGTCAAACAATTCAGGACAAAATAAAATGGACACGATTTTACTTCGTTCAAATTTCATCAAGAAGCGACGAGCTGTTTTGTGGTACTCCATGGTGACACTTTTGTTGACATGCTCCAAAGCTTTCAGAAACACGACATTAAACCTGGAGGCTATGGTGCTGACCAAATGTTGACCACTAAAATAATAGCCTGGGGGAATGAACAAGTGATAGGTGGTGTACTTTTGTGTACGGGTTTTCTTGTCATATTTGACATTGCTATCCATCCACTGTTGCATTTGCTCGTCATGAACTTCCACATCAAAATAATTTTGATTGGGAAGGACATTGAGGACTTGGGTCGGGTGAATCATTTCTACTAAAGCCACTTCCCAATGGGCTTCGTGATCTAACTGGATGGCTTGAGGTAATTTGGCCGTGTAACAGCACAACGTGTTCTTGGGAAACACCTCCATGGAACTGTCACTGGGTAAAGTTAAGTAAAATTGGTTTTGGTGACTCATAATTCCAGAGTTCTGTGGCTGTCCGAGGGGATATTACTGGACGTCAGAGGCGTGTCTCCGTCAAAAATGGGGTTCTGATTGTGGTTGAAGTGGTGACTGGCACTGGCACTGGACACAAGGTTCCCGGGGTTCCCGTTCGAGGAGAATTTCAGGGAGGGATTAGAAAGCAGGTAACCGATGCAACTGCTCAATAAAATGGTCCACAATTGTTTGTCTCCTTGTTGCAAACTCAAATTGGCAATGGCTGCCCCGATGACACAATACACCACGAAGATTTGGCAGAAAAAGACGATTTGCGTTTTAGGCACACGTTCTCCACACCACACCCACAAGGGTTGTTTTTGTAAATCTTGCACAGAAGAACTAGGTGAAGGAGGAGTGGTCGACGTAGCTGCGTCTGCTGTGTGAAAGGGCATGATGGTCACTTCTTTTTATAGTCGATGACTTGCGAAGCGTCGATCCAAGAATCAAAACTGGGTGGATATCCTTTCCAACGTACTTTGACTTCTTTGACACGTCGTTTGCCCACTTTACGGGTTCTGCGTTCGAGAATGCTTTCGATGTCGTACACGTCGTCTTCTTTTTTGGTCACACGTTGTAACTCGGGCAAATAAAACGTTCCTTTGAGCACTTCTCCGTTCATGTCTTCCAATTTATAGACGGCAGGATGACGGCCATGCACTCGTCCAGTGACGCGAAACAATTCGGTCGTCCAGTTAGGTAAGTAACCTTTGTCGAAAGTGCGTTTGGTTTTGCCAATGCGCACCCAATCTCCTACGGCCAACATTCCACTTTTCTCGGGGACAGCCCTCGTCGGGGACGTACCAAACAGACGCTCAAACACCAACACTTCGTTGTCGGGAGTCACGTCTTGCGGGGCACGTCCGATGCTTCGATGGTAAGATTGGTTGTACGCTTGCACCAGGTGCGGTAAGATGTCGATGTACTTCAGAGTGTGGTGATGCGTAAAATATTTCCACATGCGTTCTTTCAAAGTGCGTTGAAAACGTTCCACGATGCTGGCTTTGGTTTCGGGATTCTCGGTGGTAAAAAAATGAATGTCACGTTTCTTTAATTCTTTTTGGAAAGCTTGGTTCAGAAATTCGGTGCCTTTGTCCGTTTGCCATCGAAGAGGGTGACGACCGCTTTGTTTCAACACCCGTTGCAGGGCTCGTACTAACTCGCTGCTCGATTTGGAAGTCAAGGGCACGACCCAGGCAAATTTGGAAAAGACGTCGATGACACAAAACAAATATTTGTAGCCACGATTGTAGCTGGCCAAATGAGAGACATCGGCTAAATCGGCTTGCCATTGATGATCGATGCCTTCCACTCGGGTGCGACTTCTGGCAAACTTGCGTCGAATGGGTTTGTGTAAAGTGTAGGTAGCTTGTTCTTGTAACCATCGTTGCACTTGAGGTAAACGGAGACTTTTCAGTCGCGTTTTGGCAGCACGATACAATTTTTGAACTCCTGCGTAACCTGCAGGATGAGAGGGATCGTAGTAAATGCTGGCTAAGACTTTTTCCATTTTTTTGTGTTGGTTGGTGTGTTAATAAGACACCCACTCTTGGAGGATGCTACTCTTTTTCTCTTGGGGTATTTTCTTGGATTGCAGTGCTTTGCGTGTGCGGCCAGCAATAGGTGTCGAAGAGGAGAAGGATGTCTGAGCGGGGGATATCGGTTCTTGTTTCACTTCTGTCTTCACTGCTGTCTTCACTTTCTTTTTCTCTTGTGAGGAAGAAGGGGTGGCCATCATCTTTTTAATCCATCCAATTCTGGAGGTAGGTGGTGTTGTTAACTTGCGTACTTTTTCTGGTGGAGTTTGAAACCCTTCTTCTTCTTCTCCTTTTTCTGTCTTGGTCACGGGTACTGGTGGTACTGGTACTGGTACTGGTGATGGTGCTGGACTTTTCATCAAGGTCTTAAAATCTTTCAGAGTGGGTAGAGCTGTTTCGTCTAAAGCTTTCTGGTGAAAGAGTTGCAGTCGTTGCAAGAGTTGACCGTACTTTTGCGATTTTTCTGTTTCGGACAAATCTTGGCGATCCATCAAGGACTGCAATTCGTGTTGTAACTGGGACATCTCGCTCAAATGGGGATTGGGAGGTAAATGCGGGGTGCGTTGTTCTTGCCACCGATCGTATTCCATCCATCGTTTGTATGGCACTAAAGCTAGTTTTCGTCCTTCCATGGGGTTGTCAGGGGTCGATTCTGAGATCTTGGGACTTCCGAAGCCCTTTTTATCTTGCTCCCACCAGTCCTCCCAACATGGTTCCCAAGACTCCTTTCAGTATGGGGCCTAACAAGAGAGGTAAAATACTTCCACGTTGCACTAACATCTTCTTTTTTTGACGAATGGGAATTTTCTTTCGAACCATTTGGCGAAGAACGTGACGATGTTTGCTTAAGCATTGTTTCTGGTGTTTGGACAAAGGGATCGTGCCTTTCAAAACGTTCAAACAACATTCGCACACGGTATCGATGACCTCTTTGGAGGCCGTTTGAATGAGTTTTTTTCGTAGGGGTGGAGAAGCTTTGGACAGGACAGATAACATGTCCCCATGTTTGGCTAAACGTGGTGGCAGTCCTTTCCTTTTCTTTCCTTGGGGTTTTCTGGAGGGTGACATCTTTGAGTCTTCAGGAGCACCGAAAAAACACTGATACCCGACTTGGTCACAGGCCTTTTTTATACTGGAACGCGTCGCCACTGATTGTCTTGACGTCGTATCAGTTTGAGGACAGGCATGACACGTCGTGCAGGGGTACGCAACGGACTAAATCGAGCCAGTTCTTGCTTGGACAAATCCAGTAAACTTTGTAACATGCCCGATCTTTCTTGAACTTTGATTTTGGGAGAAGGTACTTTGTGAGCAGCAGCCACTGCCACTAAATTGGAAGGTCCTGCCACTGGGGAAGTTCTTTTGGGGGTCATCAACGGAGAAGTTCTTGGTGTGATCAACGTCTCCAAGTACTCTTCAGTTCTGGGTGTCATTAACGGAGAAGTGGACAAACGTGAAGCTGCCGGAGACGCAGTCACCGCCGTGGCAGGTCGTGGTTTGCGAGTGTAAGGTTGCGTCCTGGCCGAAGTGCCTCTCTTGCGACTAGTTTTCTGTGGACTTTTCTTTTTCTGGGGGCTTCTTTTCTTTTTCCGGGGTGGTGTCTGGTCAGAGGAGGGTCCTGCCACTGGAGAAGTTCTCCTTGGGGACCTGGTCTTTTTCTTCTTGGGGCTTCGTTGGACTTTTGTCTTGGGTATAACTTTGGGGGCATTAGGATCCCATCTTAAGAGTGAGCGAATGATGACCCCTCCTAGAGTACCGCTCCCTCCAGGTTTCAAAATGATTTGTTTTTTGGTTTGAGTGTCGATGCGGGGATCGGCCAGTTGGACCAAAGCGACTTTGTTTCGATCGAAAAAGCGTTTGGTTTGATGAGGAATCTGAATGATTCCTTGGAGTAATTGACGTGCCGTCACCGTGAACCATCGTAAGACTTCTTTGAGACTAGCTTCTAAGACACGAGCTCGTGTTTGTGGATCTTTTTCTCGACTGATGCCATACAAGGCACGAATCAATTTGACGGGAAGATGCGACTGAAGGGACGTCATGTTCGCACTGAGAGTGAGACAGACGAAAAAGGGTCTGAGGTTTTTATAGATTTTTTTTATGGGGAGTGAAATGAGGTCGAGGACGGAGACGTGTACAGGACAGGCCCTCCGTCTTGGCACCAGTGGTGAAACAAGTGGGTACGAAATCGCAAATCCTCGGGAGTCGTAGGTTTCAAATCGACGAGTAAATAGGCGTGTGGAGTTTGAATGGCATCGTCGTACGCCTGAGTCAGCCAAGGCGTTCCTAACTGTTTGGCTAAGACTTGCACTTGCGATTTATCTCGAGGGCTTTTAAACAAGACCACGTAATGCGTATTGAGACTGATGGTGCGATGGGCTTTACTTTGTTGAAACAAATTTTGGGTGATGTAAACGACACTGGCATTACGGTGATGCCCTTTGCGCGTGAACCACAGTTTAATTTCTTCTTCGTCTTCTCCTAACATGTCGTCGAAAATGACCAAATGGGTTAGACGGGAGTCAGAGACGATGCCATCATCTTCTTTAGGAATGCCTTCCACAAACACGATGGAATCGCCTTGACTTTCTCGCAAGAGGCTGTACGCCGATTGCCACTCTTTGTAACACCACACGATTCGTTGAGGGGGCCGATCGATCAAATGATGTTTATGTTCGATCAAACGTTTGACGAATTCGGTTTTGCCTGAACCGCTAGGTCCAGCAATGAGCATGTTAAAGGGATGGCGAAGATACAAAGCCTCCCAACTGGCACGATCTAAGTGTTCGTCGATGACTTTGACAGTAGAGGAAGAGGGAGCAGAGACAGCAGAGGTAGCCATGGTGTGAGAAATGTCACTTGTGACAGGAAAAACAAACAAGACAAGAGTTTATATACTTTTTCAGAACACGTTATTGAATGTTTCAAACATGAATACGAAAGACAAAAATGCATAAAAGCCAAAGGCTTAAGTACAAGAATAAAAGGCACATGATAACCATGAACGTGGAATAAACACAAGTGTCTGTACAACATGTTTTGGGTAAAGTTCTAACCAGTTCTATAGTAGGGGTAAGGTCACACAAGTGTCCTCCCGAAAGGGTCTTTCAGGCCTGTCCACGACAGTCCTGTCCTGGGTGATGGGTTATTCTGGCACCGTCACTAACACAGGTTGAAAAGTAACTTTTTTCCTTGAATAACTCTCGTGCATACTGGGCCATCTCTTGTGTCCAAGCCTCAAAACCCTGGTCTCGGTGATGTCCAACATTTGACTCCTAACCAATTTGGTTTCTTCTTCGTCAACGACATGGTAAGTTACTTCAATGAACAATGAACTATCGATCTTGCCTAGGGTTCCTTTTCATATATAGACCAATACCGACGTGACCGTACGGTAAGGTGAAGTGATTGGGAAGTCGCACTCGCTTCTGGTATACAATTTGATAGACTTTTTCCAAGGGTCGACTGACGATGTGGTGAGTGGGTAAACGTACAATCTTGTTCGGTTGATAGGTGGTCACTTTAAAGTTTCCATCCTCTCCCGATTGCAAGGCTTCTTTCAATACCCCAAAGTTGACCACTCGACTGGTACGATGATTCAGAGTCAGTCCTTTCACTTTGCACGTCGTGTGCACTTCTCCTTGTTTGTCCCGGTATTCGTAGCCGTAATTTTTGGGGCCACCACTGACGAAACTTAGAATCTTGTCGTCGGGATGCTCGTCTGTCCAGGCTCCTAAACGGTCTCCTTCGATGTCAGGGTGCTGTTGAATCGGGTGATGGATGTAAATGCAACTGTCCGTGTCAAAGTACAGGACGCGTTCTTCTAACAGTTCTAAAGCTTCGTACAATTTTAAGCGAGCATGAGCTGTCACGTAAGCCGCAATGATGACATTTCCAAAAGGGTCGTCTTGTACAAAGTCCAGATCTTCTTCGTAATTGACCAAGATCAAATCCTCTCGAACGACGTCCACGTGTTTCATGTATTTGGTTTTGTCGTGAATCATCTGGAAGTAGCGGGAAGGTTCTGTCAAATATTCCGTCTTGGGTAAACACGGTCGTTGTGCCATTTTACCCCACAAGCAATTTAACATCACTTTGGCAAACGATCGCCTGCCTTCGTTTTTTTCGATGTGGTCTAAAGAGATGCCTTCTTGTGCATAGTGTTTCTCTTTGAATTGTATTTGGTCTTCGGGAGTGTGACACCAGGAAGGATAGCCGCTGGCTTCTTGTTTCAGTTTCAAAAAGGCATCCACGTAGTCGGCGAAAATGCCTTTCTGAGTAGGGTCACCCTTGTGGTACTGTTGTGTCTTGGGAAAGTGGCAAATTTCGTACACTTCTAACAGTTGGTATCCCATGTCCAGAGCTTTGAACAATTCCACGCTGACCCAGGTTCCCGTCAAGGCACGTTCTTCCTGGCTGTGATGGCAAGGTTGGTCCTGGTTGCACGTTTCGGCACAAGTACGGCACAAGGGAAACATCAGTTTGCCTTGACAATGGTGAGGTAAGACGGGATGGTATAGGTTCGTGGGAGGCAAAACTTTACACTTGATCAAGCCTTCGTATTGTCGAATGTTTTTCAGGTCGATGTGTTCCGTCAGCAATTGTGGGTGCCCTACAGGAAAGCGACAATATTTGCACACGTAGGGATACAGCGAACACACGTCCAAGTATTTGATTTCTTCTCCTTTCTCTTCGTCCGCTTGGTACAGCAAACAGGTGTCATTGGTCCTTCCTCCGTACAAACTATCCCTCGGGTTCAGCGGGTCCATGAACTGGTAACTTTCCACGAGGCGTTTAAACTCGGGATCGGTTTTCAAACGGTGATCGTACTCGTGTTCCCACATTTTTACCACTTGGTATCCTTGCTGTTCCAACTTTAGGCGTCGCTGACAAGTGTCCTGGTACAAGTCTTCCATGGTTCGTTGCAAAAACTGATTTTTAGTGTCACGGTCAGGGTAGCAGACGGGACATCCGTGAAATAAGCAACCGTTAAACTCGTACACGATCTTGGGGTTTTCTAAGTCCCAGCCATCGACCGAATACGTTCCGATGGTCTTTTCGCCTCCTCCGTTGCGGGCATGCTGAATCCATTTGTCTTCCTTGTCGCACAAGTAATGTAACCAACGTAGGGCTTTGACCGAGTATTGACGCTTGACATAGTGGGTCGTTTGAGGACTGATGACAGCCACGGTGTTTTCAGGCATGAATCGTTGCCGGTACACTAAGGAACACGCTTTGGCAATGGTGCAAGCTTCTTTCAAAGGATCGACCCCTCCCTGTTCCATGAACAGTTCTCGAAATTTTCCACAGCAACGCCGTAAAATGTCCATGTCGGAACGACAATACTTTAACATTTCTTCCTGAAAGTCGAAAGGGTCCGAGGCGTGAGCCTGGTACCAAGCGTAGAAAGCTTCTCGTTGTTCGGTATGCATGTTGTCGGGGTCGTAATAGTGAGCCTCAGGCAAATGGGGTAGAACGGCATGTTGATTGGCTTCCGTATTGAAAAAGTGTGGAAAGTACCCTTTAGCCATTTCTGTCATTCCAAACGTTTTAGGCATTCGGCTCAAAGGCATGGCCAAGTAACTCATCGAATCTTTAAACTGTACTTGTCCCACTTGCATGAAAATGATTTTGGCTCCGTTCAAAGTGACTTTAGGACGTTCGGTGCCATGTTCCGTATAGTATCTGAGAAGAAACTGTCCATCGTATCCGGAGAAATTGTGAGCCATCACCGTGGCATGACGATGACAATCTCCGTAACGTTCGATGTCCTCTTGGCTCCACGTCTTGTCGATGGGGTCTAAGACCCATTGGGCAAAATCGGCTAACGTGTTTGGTCCCCGAAAGATTTTTTCACGTCCTCCAGGAATCTTGCTGCAGTGAGGGCAATGACTGAAGATAGGTTCTTGAATGCACTTCTCGCACGCTCGATGAGCCACGCAGAAATTAGGAATGTGAATGCCAGTCTCTTGCATGCATTCGAAATCGAAAAAGATGAAATTGCCTTTCTTCTTGTGACCGTCCTCTTTCTCTGGTGGGGGTTGGTATTTTTGCACGTAGCATTGGTGTTCCAAGTCCACGATGTGATGACAAATGTGACATTTTTTTTTTCTGAACATAAGTGTGCCTTGGTACTATTGGTACGTATGCCTTGTCTACACGTAGGGCACAATCTCAAGAGTTGACAAGCACATTTCTGCCGTGAACCTTGCGTCTTCAGATGTTGCTGGTAACAGGTAGGACTGACAAACGTGCGCAAACAAGTGGAACAAGGCACTGGTCCTTCGCTCAGACAGGGTGGAGAGGCCAAACATCCTGGGCATTTCATTCCACAATGCTTGTGTTGCTCTCGATTGTTATAACCATAGTCACATTTCTCACAATAATAACTGTATCCCAGGAATCCAGCGATACTGGTAATGGTATCGAAATGGTCATCGTGATGATAGACATGAATGTATTTTCCGTCCTTAAAATCTTGGCCTCGAAACAACAGAGTTCCACGCATTTCTTGAGGGTGCACTTTCATGGTGTAGCGTGGAGCTAGGGCATCTTGCAATTTTTGCATCTCAGGAATGCCACAGGGTGTGTCTTTGGACAGTCCGGCTTGTTGCAACAGGAGTTCTGCTTCATTTCGTTGTTTGGCTCGATCGCATCGTTGAATAGTTTTCCAGGTTCTTTTCCATTCTACCGTGTCGTTCTTGTTGGCATAGGTTCGTCCCACCACGATGGCACGGGCTAAACACATCTGGTCTTGAGGGTTGTTAATTCGGACGAGACTCTTTTTGGTGTTGCGAAGGTCGTCCACCAATAACATCTTTTTGCATCCAGTTCCTTGAGGAGGAGAGACGTGGGCCATTTTCAGTGTGGCTTTACCATCGGTGATGTCAAACTGGTCATTAGATTGTTGCACCTGTTGTATCTTGTCCATGACTTTGGAAGGGGTCAGTTCTGCGGGTCTGCTAAACTCGATCCAAACAGGGGATTTCAAACCGTCGTGATCTATGGATAGTGTCAAGCGATCGTCTTCTTTGGCTTGACATTGTCGCTTGAGTGCGGTGAGCAAAGAATCCCACATCTCGGTGATAAACCCTTCTGCTTTCTCCAAGGGTACGTCGGCCTTGAAATCTTTAAACTTCACCGTGTAGGTGTAAGCCGTGGTTCTAAATTTTCTAGAGGAGCGCTTTTCCGTCTCTCGAATGGAATAGTACTTTTCAGGGTTGACTAAGGGTGGTGAACTTGGTTTAGAGGGTTCGGATTCTGGTTCACTCATGTCCTCTTCAAAATCACTGGCATGAATTTGTGCCAAGATTTCGGCCCTGGTACGAGGCGATAGATCACGTTTCTGCCTCTTACTTTCTTCTTCTTCTTCTTCTTCTTTCTTCTCGAATGAATGGGATCGTTTCATCTTGAGTGCAAAACGTCAAATGACTCAAGTTTAAACACCACAGACTAATTTATAGTCTTGGCAAACCAGCGTATATAAAAAGGGTGTGTCTTGTCCTTTCACTATTCATTTCACTCTCAAACCGAGGAGAACGATGGAAGAGACTACCCAGATGGAACGTTTCGTCAGAGCTTTGCGAGGGGTCATTAGAAAATTCTCTTCAGACCAGCCGACGGACTACTCTCCTTCCTTTCGAGATAAGAGTCAGGATACTTGCTATATCTGTCAGAAGAAAGGGCGTTGGTCTTCAGAGTGTCCAGACCGTCAAAAAAAAAAAAAAACAGGGGCTAAAAAAGACAAAAGTCAAGATACCTGTTATTATTGTAAAGAAAAAGGACATTGGTCTCCAGATTGCCCAAAAAAGAAACAAGAGGAGTCAGAAGAAAAGAAGGATTCTTCAGAAGAAGAGAGGGATTCTTCGGAAGAAGAGAGGGATTCTTCAAAAGAAGAGAGGGATTCTTCAGAGGAAGAAGAGGAAGAAAGAAGACAATTCTATTTAAAAGAAGCAAAGAAACAGGAGAAGAAAAGAAGAAGGGAAGAAAATGAGGAAAAAACGGTGAAGAAATTCAAAAAACAGAGAGACTAAACAAGGAGAAAGAAGTGTTCTGTGGTGAATTGTGAATTGGATTGTAAAAAATGGATAAAAGAATACATGAATGATATAAGGTAAGTGTCTTTGAGTTTTGATTTTAAAATAAGAAGCTACACTCACGCACTCATACACAGACACGTACTATAAGGGTAAAATGGGTGGGGTTTATTTTTGAGTTATTGGCAAATTGAAATTGTATTTCTTTTCGAGAAATGTGGGTGGCCCTGAAAAGGGCCTTTTTATTTTGGTGTAGGGGTGAGTTTAACCAATCAACTTTAACTGCCTTAAGCCTTTGCCACGGCCAAGGCCTACTTCTGATGATTGGGTTGAAATCACTAAGGGTGGTACGATAGGCTTAGTCACAGGGTTGGCGTGTTTAGCTCGGGAAGGTCGTATTCTCTTCGGTCGTGATAAAGAGGTCTGATACATTTGTTTCAGACTTCTTAACTCCGCTAAAATGTCCAACAGTACCGTAGCCGTTTGATTTTCACCCTCTTGTTTCTTTGCTGCTACTTCTTCTTGCTGTTGTTGCTGTTGTTTTTTTCTTACCTCTTCTTGTTGCTGTTGCTGTTGCTGTAGGAGAAAAGCTTGTTCCGCTTCCTTTTGTCGTTGCATAAATTTCTCCAATTATTCTTTCTGTCTCTGTCTAAAATTCTCCACTTGCGGTAATGAAGAAGGTAACGAAGGTTCCGGAACAAATTCTTGCGAGGTAAGAAAATCCACAAAATCCCAATGTACCTCTTCTGAAAGTAAGTCTGGGTTCCCTTGGGCAGTCTCCCCTGCTGGTGCACCCCAATGGATCGTTTTCTGAGTTTCCGTCATGTTGAATCACTGTCGCATAGATTGACTGCACACAAGCGCTAGCGAATCTATATAGACCAACTGACGTCACAGACTACTCTCTTCGGATTGGATGCGGGCTAACTGAATTTTGTAACGCGTGTTTGGATTGGTGAATGAACTCAATCCGTTTCAATCCTGCCTCTACCGATAAATAAGCGCAGTTCAGTGCATTGATTCACTTGTTCTCGTCGCTTCAAGATGTGGACCGATGTGCAATCTTCTACGCTTGTGTCTTCCATGATGTTCCGGACGGACATACCCATGTATGTCCGATCCAAGTGGACCGTTGTCCACAGGACAAACACCAGCCTGTGGATACGTAGGATCTACGTAGAAAGACAAGGATGCCTGAAAAGAGTGCTGATTTACGGACCAACAGTGAGACGTAGCCTAAGGACAAGAAGAAGACCAATGCGGTACCATTTATGTTAATGAATACATTAACATAAACCCAAAGGCCCTTTTCAGGGCCAGCCATATTTCTCGAAAAGAGATAGCCTTTCCATTGCCTACCCCTTTTTTTTTTAAATTTAAATTTAAATTTAAATTTAAATTTAAAAAAAACTTTAAAAAAAAAAAAAAAATCCCAAAAGCCCAAACTCTATTCCCCATGTTAATTTCCCTTGTCCCTAGACAGACCCAAACTCTATGTTAAATTCCCATTGTCCCTAAAGTGGCCCAGCGTTTTTCTCCATGTTAATTTCCCTTGTCGCTAATCTGACCCACGATTTTTCGCCATGTTAAATTTCCCTTGTCGCTAATCTGACCCAGGGGTCTCTGTAATGCTAATTCCCATTGTCGCTAATCTAACCCCATTTACTACTTACATATATACATCACATGCTCATATTTAGAACAAAGACAACTTACTTTTTGCCGCCAAATGGGATCAAAATACCCAAGCTTTTAAAAACACTATATCAAGATAAGACGTACATATATATCGATATAATACTAAAAAAATCGAGAAGGTGATTCGTGATTTGGAAACAAAGTTTATGTTCACAAAAGTCATTTTTATTATGAAAAAGAACTTAAGCACCAACTTAGAAAATAGTGTTGTTTATTTACTGGTATAGAGGCAACTTAAACAATACATTCTCGTGGTTCTAACAGATGGTATCGTTCTTACTGAACAGCTAACTTTGGTTGTCATGTTTTATTTTTTATTTTTTAATTTTGTAATTTTGTGATTAAACAAGGGAATACTATGAAATATTGTAAGCGCCCAACTGTGGCGCCGATTGTCTATATAACTTACCTTTGCTTTCAAGCCAACATTGGAAAGGAAGCAATGCTTCGAATCCTACTGATACTGGCAAACAGTGTTTAATACCTGTAACTATTGGTGAGTCTTTTATGGAATTTCAGGCTATTGCATAGACTGTTCCAGGAGTTACGAGGTTAAGATAGATCTGATGCCATTTCTTACATGAGTGCTTCCATGACCGACACTATGGTAACCGATCACGATGATATATGGCGTTGCTATTGTTGTGAATTCAACTTATTGTTTTTCTTAAAAATAATCAAAACGATTATAATTGTAACTGTTCACTACCACTCCTATACAAATATGATTCGTGCTGTGTCAACTGTTCCAATAATTTCAGCTGTCAAGGAAGATCATAGTGCTCACGTCGATTTGACCCCGTTCCATCCCCATGTCCCACGATTCTTTCGGACACCGATAACGAATACTATTCGCATTAACAGGAACTCAATATAATCAGATAAAACACTGCGGTATTTTTTATTTTGATGGCATTTGTCTGCAGTTCTCCATCGACTATACATGATTTTAAAAATACCGTGACATGCCTTTAAAATAATATTTAAGATTACATGAAATGAATTTGAAAGACACTACAAGTCAATATACATTTTTCATTATGATAATGTATCTACTTGCGTACAAACTTGTTCGAATATCCATATAATTTGGTACATATGGTCAGGCTGTATAAGGCAGTATAGTAAAATATAGAGATCAAAGAGAAGAAAGAAGGGGAATACTAGCATGGTAAAAATAATACCTTAAGAAGGACTGTGAGTGTGGCATATTATTCATCATCTTTAAAGAAAGATTTTAAAGTTCTTATATAATTTAACATGGTCTTTTGTGTGGGTTTTCTGCCTTATAATAAAGCATAACGTTTAGTCTAGTATCGTCCAGACGAAATATATTTACGTTATGAAAGTTAAACGGCTGCTTTATGTAATACCTTTATAATGGATGCGTTATTGTTTCACATGATCAAGCGACACACTATTTAAAGTTTGATATAATGGTGTTTCAGCTGAATGTTGCTCCGTTGATTTCGATATAGCAAAAATATATATAAGCTGTGTGTGAAAACACGTCTGATTTTTATCAGCATGGTTGGATATAAAGCGAAATGACTTCAAATGAATGACCGTAGTTTTATTGTAGTGCATGATTTGCAATAAAGACATTAATACAAGACAACAAAGAAGGAACTTTGCATTATGACATCAACGACTGGTAATTATACTGTACATACTTCTAGACGGAAACCTATACAATCAGAAATTATATCAAGAAAATTCAGTGAAAATTTAGATGAGAAAATAAGACTGGCTTTAATCACAGCAAATAAGTGACAGCTTTTCTACAACATGGCTGAACAGCAAAGGTGCAAAACGTATGTTCCATATCTTATGAGAAATTTAAATAGCAACATATATCAATTTGAAATTGCTTGAATATTGTGACACCCATTCTTTAATTCAGCTCAGATGTGTGCGATTATTAAAACAAATATATGCCTGAAGCATGTTATATTAAATTGCATAAAACTTTAAAAATAATGGTTTACTGTAAACTATAAATATTCCTGTTTTGTTTTCTCTTGACACAATTACCTGCTGTAGTGTAATTAATGGATCATCGTTGGTTCGACACTCACAATTGATAAGAGTATTAGACTTGCTCTGTCAAACTGCGAATTGACACAATTGTAGCTTAATTACGGTATGTGGTCCGCCTTTAATATTTTTTGCAAAAGAAAAAGGAAAACAAATTAAATAGCTCAGTGTCTTAAGAAAGAAAATGACCAACCATAAAAAAATATTGATAGCTTGATTCAATAACAAAAATACAAAATTAAACACAAATACTGTGAAGCAAAATATATTTAATTATTACATTATGACTATATGTACATGGTCAAAATTGCAAATCACGGACGACTCTAAAACATGGTAGGTCTTTTAGTTTTCCAATTTAGACGGCCCTAATATAATTCGGTCGATTCTTGCAATGCAGACTTAGCTAATAGAAGTCGGTCAATTTAGACAGCGCTAACAGAACACGGTGGGTCATTGCAATGTATACGACCACAACAGAACACGGTTGGTTTTTGCAACGTAGACGACCATAACAGAACACTGTCGGTTTGTGCAATGTAGACGAACATAAAATAACACGGTCTGATATTTCAAATGTAGACAACTTTAATGGAACACTGTCTATTATTGCATTATCGACAGAGCTAATAGTAAACGGTTTTTCTGTCTCAAAATAGACGGCCACAGCAGAACATGGTCAGTTTTTGCAATGTAGATGTTACGAGTATATGCTCTTAAAATAAGTAACAAGCAGGAGTGAAGACAGCAAGCTTTGTACAATTTAACAAAATGTTCATTTCCCTAGAATACAAAGTGAAAAATGGAAAAAGGTACTTACGGTTTTACGAATTAAATCCAAAATTAATCTATGTGGATGTCAGTTTAAATCCCGATGAAAATCCAAGATGGAAGAGGATGACGTATGCAATAGCCAGTGTTATATTGATGAGTCAACAGTCTCTTCTTGAAACACAGAACTTATTATTTCAGTTTTTGAATTCCGTATAAATTCAGGAAAATGTCTTTATCCAAGAAATATCAGAGCACTTTTGTATTTCCAGAGAAAACAATCGCTTGAATTCAATAATTTGAAGAAAAATAAAATTCAGTCCAAACTGGTCACAACATAATACTTTACGTGTCAAATGCTGCAAGCCCGACTGGCAATTCTTTATCATGAATCAGTTATAAGAATAAAGAAAACCCAAAAAAAAATTCCCGGATGTGGGTCATGAGTTCATTTTTAATGGAAAATAGAAGTTTGTTGCATGATAAATATAATGCAGTTAGTTCAGGTATTACCTTAACTGAATGATTCCTACTCTGAGACAGTTTAAAAAAAAGTTGTGTACCAAAACGGTCACTGATTTTGAAGGTCAGCAACTACTTACAAGGTTTCAATTCTGGACAATGTAAAATCCAGTAAACAATGTTACATAATAAAAGCATGTAATAGAATAAAAATTGAAACAAACAAACAATTACATTAAATGTACATAACTGTAGACGACCATAACAGAACACGGTCTGATTTTGCGAATGTAGACAGCAATAATGTAACATGATCGGTTATTCAATATATACAGCGCTAATATAAAACGGCCATGGCCATAACAGAACATTGTCGGTTATTGCAATGCAGACAGCCATAATACAACTGGGTCGGTTATTGAAATGTAGACGGCCACAATAGAACACGGTCGGTTATTACATTGTAGAAGGAGATAATACAACACGGTCGGCTATTGCACTGCATATGGCTTTAATACCACTCGGTCGTTTATTGAGTATCGACACACTTTGAATTAAATTGTTCATAGTCTGCATGCCATACGTCAGGTACTATATTATGAATATTATTAATCTGTCTGAAATATGTCTTTAGGTTCGTCAAAGTATATTTTTTCCTTATATTATGACTATTATTAAAATGTCTCGAATCAGGTTTTTAGGTTCGTCTTTTGTCACATTCCCCCCCTACATCGGTACAAAAGTTTGGGTTATCTGTACCCTACTGAATTTAGGATACAGGTTAGATCAAACGTTGCCATTTCTTTCGTCAGATGATATATTTGTTTGCACTGGTTTGATAGGACTATACGTAATACAATATTAAACATGAAGAAAGTAAATCCAACAATTTAAGTGAAGTCATGAAGCAGTTTATTTCCCTAAAATACAATATAGAAATTCAAAAGACATACAATAATATGAATTAAATTCCAAATAATTTTAAATGTCCTATCACAAATCTAAGCATATAGAAGGCTCCGAATGAATTCCAGTAGTATGTAATAATCCAATAAAGCACAAGGCTACAGTCCATACTGTTAATAAATCAGTTCATATAAATGAAAACTAATGAATTATTCCAAATGTCAACTAGCACATTAGTAACCAAAATGAACATTTGAAATAAATAAACAACTTAGCTTGAATCATATCTGGTCTCAGTTCCAGAACTGTATATTCGGATGACAAATGGAATCCTACAAACTGAGCTTCAACGGAATGAGTTATCGATTTATCAAATCCATATTTATACGAAAGTTCACCTGACTAATATCGTAATAGACTCTGAAGATTTCCAGCCGAACTACCGAAATTAAGTGATGAAAGACCGATCTTGAACTCAAATGTTATGTAATCATTTTGTTTATAGCTTACATTCATGGACAAAAGTTAAGCACACACTATGAACTACATACACATAACTGATTTGAGAACAGGTAAAGGAAAAGGATGTAAATATTGCCAACATATATGAGGAAAACCCGAGACACACACACATGGTGATCATGACGAGTAGGTATAATCTGAGATTTCCTTTTCGTCACATCAGCACACAAATGTACTTGGTCTCTTCACATGAGATATTCTTCAGACATTTCCTGCAATTTTATTTCCTCTCCTTTACTGCAAAATAGTTTATAGGCGTTTTTTTATCATTTAAACATGTTTAAACTCCTTCACGTTATTTATAGATGGTTAAAATATCAGGATCTCCCTACCAATGCATCAGTATGTATATAATTTATACCACGTCCATGATGGAAATGAAGAGCATCTGGACAATAGTCCAGCCAATAAGACCTAAAATAACACAGATACTTGTGCAAATGTTTCATAATATTAACTAGTATTATAGTCAGTTATTCTCTTACAGCTTTGTTTGTAAACTATTTGCTTAACTAGCAGATGATCTTTTATTGCCCATTTATGACTTTTTATACAGCTGTACCCTAGTTAAGTATTTCATGTTTATTAACAACGCCATTGTCGAAAAAAATTCTGTGTACATTAATCAACTCCATGGCAGCCTTCCCGAACATGTCCGAATGGGTTACTGCAGAATACGGAAAAAGCTCATCGAATGTCGTGCATGCATCCCTGCAAAGGATAGGTCCCTGGATAATGTTAAAGAAACGTATATTTGCTCACTCCAGATGCAAACACACACTGGTTATCATCGGGTCACTTTTATTTGCTGTGATGAATTTCATCTCCGACGTCATTTCTTATTTTATTTCTTCAATACGTATTTCACGTTTTAAGCTTATTCCGTAGTTTATATTCATTTATTGTAAAATTGTATATTTTCCTCATTTGCTGACAGTAACTTCTTTCTTAGTTCCTAAATTTGGTTAGACCATGTATATTATAATTTTCAATAAAAAAATAAACATACTAGCCCTTGTCACAACGTAATGTCAGTTCATCATTTCTTAATGTTGCCAACCTAAAGTATTCGCCATCTATTCTAAGTCGAATTTGTATGATTGAGGACCGTTTGCTAGATAGGATCGAATTTTTTTCTCACGGCTTGCCGCGGTCTAGTTTCGCTGATTTTATTTTTGATCAAGACTTAATTTTTCTCTCCATCCACATTGACAGCTTCATGAAGTTTTGTAGATTACACCCTGATTTTAATTCTTTATAGACTTTCTATTCTTTCTGACTTTCCAATGTATGTGTTCGATCTCGTTTATTTCATCTTGTAAAGTCTGTCGTTGGGTTATCGTTACCTGTTGTGCAATGCCAATTATTATTGTTGAAATCTCTCTAAGGTTTGGATTGTTCATCACAACCCATGTTTCAACTTGGGTCTTCATACCCTTCCGTACACCCTCAAGAACATATATACTGCTGTATGTTTCGACCTGTGAAATAGTTCATATCCTTCTGATATTATGAGCAATGTTTCAGGGTTCACTCTAGTCGTGGGATTATGTTCCTTAAATTTCAATTAATTAGATACTTCTAAGTGGAGTCCATATACCAGCTTGGAACCGGAAATCCAAGCTTTAGCATTTTTGTGACATTCTGGCTTAGTTCATTAATTAGTTCCACTTTCAACACATGAAGACCGCATCTTTGAGCGAAATCTATGTGCTATATAGAGGCCGAAAATGTGCATCACAGTTGACTCTCGGTTCATGTCAAAGTTCGTTAGTTAGTTTCAGGCCAGCTTTTATAACAAGTTCCTAGCAAGGTAAAGTGATTTGTCTATCTCCATCATCTCTACCGTATGAGCTATTCATCAATATCTACTTTCCAGTAAGATAAATAGTACATTTTTAAGTGTTTGCTTCGTAATCCTATTGATGTTTGTTTTTTAATATTCCTTTACACTTTCAATATATTATTTACTTTCAAGTTGCTCAGTGCTTTCGTTGATTTTATCTCATTTGTGGAAAAGGCAATAGCACTTATCGTAAACGATCTAATTTCAAAGCAAACCGCATTGTTCACATTATTAGTACATTTGATCTTTATTGCCTGGAAATTCACAAAGAGAACCCAAATTCCAAATTTTGCACTATTATTTTATTTTTTATTCAGATTTCAATGTAAAGAGGTAAGATACACCTTCCAAGATTCGTAAGAAAGCGATGTATATTTCTTCAACCACAAATACCATATTAACTAATATATAATCAGCACTAAATAAACTCGAGTTTATCTAGTTAAATTACTAATACATAAGAACTTCGATTATCCATCACCCTATCAACTGTTAGTCTCTGTTAACCCTCAGAACATTGTATTGTACGTCACATTATTAAAAACAGGTACGTCTACATATATAGATAGTATGATATTTTGATGACCCGGTCCATTGTATAATATGGTAATGTACATATTCTATTATCCGTATATTCTCATATCCGTCATGGTCTCGGTCGCGAACCATGACGGATAATTGAAGTTCTACTGTATTATATTTCTCAGGATTCCACTTTTCACACTACAACTTGCGACAGTTGTTTGTTTCATAAACAGTCATAACGACTTTTGTTTTAACCAGCACTGACTTAAGGTTTAAGAGTTGAGGAAAGATTCGCTGTGAACCATTGTCTGCACAATAAAGTCAAAAAAAAAAGACAGGATATACAAGATCAGTGATATAACAAAAGATATGTGGGTTAGGCTAAATAAAAGTAGAAAATAGTACATTTTACTATTTTATTATATGCTTCATTGGTTTTGATTTCCATATTTAGAATTTGGTATAATATAATGCTTTCTATTGCTAATTGTCAGTTTAACATATGAAGAATATTATAGTAAAACAATTGTACAGACGTCCTTAAAATAAAGTCTGTTAGAGGAATTATGCGTATTGAAATATGTTAAATAATTGAAATTTATAATTGTCAGAACTAAATGGATAAGTACCTCATATAATATCAGGATAGAAATACCATAAATCTCTTTACTTGATTATAGTACATGCAAATATAGACTAGGCTGCATGTATGACATTTGAACAAATATTGGCAGGGGAGCATCTAGGAAATCGCAAGTTTATTGCAATTATCAAATGATATATACGGTTAAAATATATATTTCATCTGGTGGAAATATGATTAAGTATAGTTCCTTGTTTGATATGGACTGTGTGCAACTCATTCTGTAGACTATAGACTTATTTCTGTAGGCACAATATTACCCATGTTAAGTATTATACTATGTTTTAAAGAGAAATTCATATACGTAGATTTGGTGTCTTAAATTGTGCAATATTTAAATCGTATCCCATATCAACCAGATAGTGAGAGTGAGAAAATACCACGAATACTTCATCCTTTACAAGATTAAAGTATAGTGGTAAGGGGACACCACTATACATTTAAGTTTTACAAGGATATTTTCCCCATGTTGAACTCCTTCTGCATCTATTTGTAAACCATGAGTTGTTGCATTTATGCATTGATTTGAGTGTAGTGTTATATACATTTTCTTTGGCATGATAAGTACATTTATCCATTTATCAGAATTCATTCAATTTTTTAACCTATCAGAAGAAAATATATTTTTGTTTCAAAAACACGTGGCTTGTTTCTTATTTTAAAAACTCGGTCAAATTCTGTTTTCCCTCGTAATTGCAGATCCATTTTAATGCATCATTAGATTACGAATCGTTATAAAAATCAAAACTATGATATCAGTTCCAATATCTTCTAGCAGCTAACCTCTGAATTAAAGTATTGTTCATGTGTTTTGTTTATGACTTCTTATATTGCGAATACCACAAAGAAAAAGAGCATACTTTCAATAAATTAAAACTGCAACATTGATAAAATGGTCAACATATAAATCATACAAAGCAACAAAACGATATTCTAATACAAGAAAGCAAAACAAAATATAACAAAATAACAAATTCATGAACGAGTGAAAAATAATGCTTATTTTTCTAAGACAAAAAGCATATCAGCAGTCTCAACTCGCTGAAGAACTTGTGCTTGAAAGTAGTGTTTTCTAGATTACAGAAATAACATTGGCATAATCTATAAACGCAAAATACATTATTTCCGATTAATGGTGGATATATTAACTAACAGTTTTCCAGTTGCAAGGAGGGAGCTATTATCCTGGCATATGTCAGCATTGAGCAGATAATTTATAGTATATATATATATATATATATATATATATATATATATATATATATATATATATATATATATATATATATATATATATATATATATATATCTTTCTATCTTTCTAACTGTAGAACATTCTTGCCTTATTTCACGCATATAATAATTTCTTGCATTAAAACCTTCAAATTAAACCACGTCCAATAATGACGATTTCAAATGAAGTTTATATCAGCTTTCTAAAATATACTCACTTTACCTTTTGCAGTTTAAACCATTACTTTTTAATGCGTGTAGAAAAAAACGTTTTCCAAAACAGCCATATCCGCTTAAGAGTCTCTGAGATCAAGCTTATACTTAATCAAATATATCTTAATCATTCATATATAAAAAAACAAACTCTAAAACGTCCATTCCAGACTTAAATAATATTAAATATTGGTATGCCCATGTATACACAATAATGCATATATGCATGGAGCCAGTCTGATAAATGTTGCAGAAGTTTAGTACAAGATCCAGTATAGGAAACAAATGATCGTTTTCTAGGTAAACAGTCTTCTGAAATACGATATAGAATGCCAATCATGCACAACTTTAGCGTCATCAAAAGAACTGCCTGCAATGAATGCAGATTATTATAACAAGCTAGTTTATGCCACACAATCTCTTACTGGTCGAACGTTTGTTGTGTGATGCTTTGTACTTTTAAATATATGTTTTACTTTTGGCCAGAATATTCGCTGTGCCTTATCTAATGGGATTTTCTCTAAGACGTATAATTGACTGGCTCCACTGAAATGGTTTTAAAAGTATATTTGCGATGATGAAATTTGAAAAAAAATAAATTAAAATAATCAAATTATAATTAATTTATTTTATAAAACTTATATTTTAAGTATTAATATTGTCAAATTCTAAATTGCTTGCTGCTGTCCTTTAATTGTCATCTAAAAAAAATTGCATATTTTTAACACAATCAAACCCCTAATTAATAACACAACAAAATCATCTTGAAGAAACATTCATGTTAAACAACTTTAACTTTTCAAATAAACAGTTCATGGTTTATTGCATTTTTGATACAGCATTACATAGTTTCGTTTGCAAATAATCCCATCTCCGTTGTCATACTTGTTGTTGTTGTAGAGTTTAACGCCATTTTTCAGCACACGATAGGCTATACATGGCGGCCAGTATAATGATGGAGGAAGAACCCGGGAAATCCCCGGAAAGAACCACTCGAACCCACGCAGACAGAGGTGAGATGGCAGTGATCCGTAACGGAGAGCGCTTTAGACCACTCGGCCACTCGGAGCCCCGTTGTCATACTCTGTTCACTCGTATGCACGGATCGTCCCATCAACTTGAAAAGAAAGAGGTTAAATAGTTCACATTATGAACAAGCATAAATTATCTTATTCCTGTTTAATGCTTTAATACAACTATAAAACTGATATAAACGTTTTGAAAAAGTTACTGTATTTGATTATATTGGCTTATGTAACCGTTGCTATGCTACTTCGTACTTTTGAAAGGTATATGATGATATAGGCCAGGGTCAAAATGCCTCATAGCTTATTGCTATATATTAGAACAGGTTTTTCACCTAACATGGTAATAAAGTGACATTTGGGAAGGTAGTGCACTTGCATTAAATTTACGTTTTCAACTCTAGGAATTTGTATTAGTGAGCTGTGCATTAATGATGTAGTTGCTACTCAGACGAATTCATTGGCCTTTCAGCTTCCTGAATATCGTACATGATAACAGCGCTTTCAAAATGAACAGAGCTTGTCTGTATGCTAAGTCAGATGTATGATGATAGTCTAGCCCTTTCCTCTGATAACGTTTTTTTTCTTCCATCCAGTGATCCAGCTAGTTTCTTTGTTTTGATGAACATTTCACAATATATGCTTGCAATAAGTGGGAAAAGCTATATCGTTTCATTTATTTCGCCAGAGTTTTGAGGCATTTATTTAGTACATTTCATTACATTTAACAAGGGTCATGACTGCAAGAAACCTAACGTGTTTTAGCATTAAAGTAATAAAACGCTAAATATAGAGATGAAATATATTCAGGTAAGCAGCATTGCATTTGCTGGCCATTTAAATTCGTATAATATGAATATATATATGTTATCGACATCGTATAACTTAGTGTTACACAAAATGTACACTAATTTGATCACTCATTTAACTAAATGCATAGATATGGCACATACATATTTAATATTATTAAGTTATTTTGTCCATCCTGTAATGCATAATTTATATTTGTGATCAGTAGTAAAAACACTTGTATTACCATTAGAATTTCACATTTTCATTTGTTAGCACCACATTGGCATTGAAAACCTGAAAAATACGCAGCCGCAGGAACCCATCCTTGACACTTCTCACACTGAAACAAAAATGGGGACAGTACAGGAATACAACTATAAAACAGTTTACAAAATAAAATTCGACTTGGTCAAATATTGCAGTATGCCCTACTGATATTCATATTTACAGGTTACTTCATTTGTTTAGAAAAATATGAACGAGTTTTACGAATGGAAATACTACACGAACTTGGGAGTGTAGTATATCCATCCGACAAAATGAGTTCCTATTTTCCTATACAAATGCAGTAACCATTTTATATTATGCTCATTTTCTTATTATATCTAAGGCTTAATTATATAAACACATATATGCTATAAGAAACAAAGTAATTGAATGTATGCGGTATTCGATACTAAATACACAAACGCAGATTCATCATTACTCAACAGCATTATTAATGCGCACATAACTCTATCCAGATACATTTGAACTCCAGAGAGGGCTAGACATAACTTTGGAAAGAAAATGACCTTCTTGTCTACTTATAATTGAAATTTGGAGTCATATTGTGAATGAATGCGCTTAGCAACAACTTTTCCATTTAATCTGGAATGAACAAATATCGGTATTTATGTAGCTTGTACAAAATTTCCTGAATACGGACTGGATTTATATGCCCCAATTCTACCTGAAGTACATCAGATTTTAGTAGCGTGTTGACGTCTGCAAGTGTTTTTCTGTTTGAAATCATAATGTGGAAATAAACGTATTTCAACTGCAGTTATCAAAAAGACTATGGAATATAATGTTTATTTCATTTTGAGTGCAGTAAGGAAGATGTAATTGCACTTGGAATATAGTCGAAATTACAGTACAATTTCAAAATGTATAATCCAGATTTAAATAGCTGGTGTAATTCGGATTTGCAGAACTATGACAGTACATTTTGATGAAATTAATGATGTAAAGCTGTAAGTATATTTTTCCATTCTTATTACCATCTAACGAAGACAGTTTATGCCTTGTCACTTGCATGTCTATAGCTAACCACAATCCGGAACACTATCAAAATAGTTATCGCCGAATGCGGCAAACCAGCTGGGATGTGGTAGTTCACAAAACATCTGCTTTAGTTCATTCAAAACAAATTTAATCAACCAAAACGTAAAGTGCCTTTTATGTAAGTGTACATTTGTTTACAAAGTAGTTCCTAATACACTATTGGGAACACGTGAGTGCAATGTGAAGTATGCGTGAGTGCAATATCGTAATATACTGAACGATGCTGACAATGTAAAGTTAACAGAGAAAATATGAGCATATAATACATCTTATTTCCCTAAGCAGGCTCGATTTACAATATATACCGTATGCATCTAACCCTATAACTAGCTAATACTCTGACTTAAGACTTTGTTCCAGAAACCAATCTCTGGAACTGGAATACACTCAATGTCTTAATGAGATCGCCTCATTACTGTGACTAAAGCCAGGTAATAACTTGATAACAAATACGATTTATACAAATATAATTCAAACCACAAGATAAATATGTAGTTGTGATAATAGTATTCATCGTCAACGGTGTCAAATGCAAGTATCTTATCGCCATCATAGAACAGACTATTTACTTAATGTTTAAGCAGCGAAGATGGAACCTATCCATTTTCATAACCGTACATAACAGTCAGTTCTATATCACCGTTTCAAATGAACAAGTTAAGCTTGTAGCAGTTGGTGAGAAAAACATGCACTAAAACGAGCTAAGCTTACGGACACTCGATACTAGGCACGTCTTTACTTATTTCATTGACTCCAGAACAATCATGTAGTGAAAAACTTCATTGTGGTGAAAAATCCGATTCATGAAATACAAATACATTTAGGTGATATAATTGGAATACATTATTGTATCTACTCTTTGGATTTAAACTAAATAACGGAAATAATTGATGCTAACATGAGTGGTAAATTAACAAAATAATTATATATCGAAGCTACAACAATTAATATTTAAGAATATTTTATAATATTATAAATTAAATTCCAAAAAGTCGTAAATCTTGTATCATTATTTCAAGAAACGTATAGACTACTCTGAATGAATTCCAATATTAAATACGCCGATGTACTAATAGCCCTGTATGTACAGACGTACCATTAGTCTGTAGGCATCACAATAGCATACTCCAGAATGACGTTAAAATGAATTCACAAATAATCCCATAGTAATGTTTCAGTCAAACAATATCAAAGAGCAGTTTCCAATTTCATTCAGTAACATAAGTATATGAGTGCTTTATAATTATTTCTGAATATAACTAAAAGCTCTGATGATATATTCCTAATGAATTATATTAAAATTGGAATGAAGACTTTGTTTACAAAACCTATATATACTAATTTCACATGACCGATTATGTGGGTCATTTAAAAGTTCATCAAATTCAAAAACAAGTTAGATGTCGAAGACAAAATGTTATAAACATCCATATGGTCATATGTAAGTATCACAAAATCAGGAAAGCAAAATATGATAATTGATCAGGTAGGCCAAATGTATATCCTCAATCAAAGAAAATGGTCATGCAAATATTGTTAATACATATTCATCACAATATTGTTTGTAATTATGATAATAACTAAAACATATTTCAGACATATTTTAAGTTAATGTCTCCAATGTAATGTCATTTTATAATGTTTTAAAAACAAAACAAAAATGATGTTTAATCCTGATGTCAAAATGCAGATATGCATTGTTAACAAATTAGAAAACAAATTAAAGCTCATTCATTATGTTAAACAATAATAAAATATAATATAATTACAATCTCTCGATAAGCTAATTTTAATTCTACAAAACCATATGAATGACCATATCCATATATTATCACTAGAGGCATTACTCATCCTGTTTAACGAATTTTACGTTTATCGTGAACTGTTGCTATAAACATTAGGTCGTAATTATTTATGAATTTCTTTCTTGCCATACACTATGATTCAATGTAATATTTTGTTCTCAAAACAGGTTTTGGTATTGTTGTTGTATACCTGCAATCGATTCTCAGCAGATAAAAAATATACAAATTTCTGAGATGATAAACATGAACGCCCTCGGGAAGACGTTAAAATGCAGGTATGCATTATTAAAGCACAACAATGCTCGGGTGTTGCGTGTAGGACTCACCTGAATGAGCATTTATTTAACGTTCTAGCTGAAAGTGATTAGAGCAGGATAGGGATGGTAAGTTAATATTTTTACACCAGGTGAGTCAGAAATGTATAACATATTCAATCCCTTGCAAAATGGCATAGTAAATGGATACCTACCATTCATACCGAGCAGATACAAAAGATACAAATTCCTAACTGGATAACGTTGAACTAATGTACATACAAATAGTTTTACTAACATCTGTCCACAAAAGTTAACTCAGTATAAATACAGACATAAGCGTTCCATCTGCACATAACTGTAAAATGAGGCTTATATGGGAACCAAGTAAACTTATAAACAAATTGCTAGTTTGATAGATTTGTTATTGCCAATGCTATGCTCTCGTGAAACATCATTTGTCATTAAACAATAATGCTCAGAAGTAGAACCAGAAACTGCAAAATCTTGAAAACCATTGCTTTAATATCAACTGTACAAAAGTACATGGTCCCAAAACTATCTCTTTCTCACTCGTCTCTCTAAATTTGAATTTGAAATTCTCTTTCCCGTTCCGTTTTTCAATGTCTATCTTTCGTTTGTTTCTTCTTTCTTAAATTTAATCTCATATTCTTTTTTTTATTTGAAATTACCTTTATATTTCTTCTTTCTACATTTTAATTTCCATCTTTTGTTTTCTGCAGCCGAATTTTTATAATGTTATTTCCATCTGGTTTTCTAATTTTAATTCTTTTAATTTCTTTTCAGAGCTGAAGTCAACTGACCAAATATATCCAAAAGCACTGTACCGAACATATTCTTTACCACCAATACAGTATAATAGTATGTTTCATTTTCTGCTTTTCCAAAGCTGCAAAGGAAGTAGTAGAGTAACGGACAAGCTTCAGCAAATCGTCATGTTTTAAAGTGTCGAATCCTTCGTTGATTGGATCAGAAAGAAAGTTCTCCACTACAGACGACATTGTGAAAATATGTAGGTTTCATTAAACGTTTTTCGAACGTGTGAAATTGAAATACCTTTGGCTAAGACAATTTCGAAACGAAGTAAAATTTAATTTCAATATCATATAGCATTTCTAAGAAACGTTTCAGAGAAATTTGTATACGGGACAAACTCACACGTTCTGCTACGCCATAATACATAATTTATATCCCGATTTTATAAAATGAAATTTTCACACGAATTTACAGGACTATGAATTCAATTATATACAATCATAAACATTGATATCACAAGTCACAACAAAAATAGTGTTCCGACGGAATTCTAGGTTTAAAAGATGATGATGTACGAATAATCTTAAATATGCTGAATTACCAACGGTATTAATGTATCGTAATATCATTGTCCACAACTTAATAGTTCAGATTAATCCGCAAAGTAATAGTTTAGTCCAAAATCAATCAGCACTTTATACTCCTAATGAAAACCCAAGAAATGATTAATCCCAAATTGCCTACACTCACAACATCAAATACATCTGCAGACTGATATTAAAATAACAATATTACAAGTAAATAGAAACAAGGAATGAAACTTATCTCTCTTTATTTACGTCTCCACTGTTCTACGTCGACTCGAAGTTGCAATACATCTTGCTTGAATTCTGTCACAACACATCTCACCTGACTTATATCGCAACACAATGCACCTGACTTAATCATTCAATGGTAACTTTGAAACAGGATTAAGATATACAAGTGAATAAATAAATCGGTTATTAACAATTCATTGCAAACAACAGTCCTAGACCAAAAGGTAAAGAAATACTAAAGACATACAAAACAATGCAATATTTATTTTAATGGGCAACTCCATACAATCTTTAGAGGCTAACTATATACCACAGTTATATTAGGGACAAACACATCAATATTGTCAAAAACGGTACGACACATTTTTGTTTAACTTCTGCCTATGAATTGCAGGAAATATATTTTACTTTGATTTATAGCCAAATAGCACCATAATATGTACAGATCATTGTAAATTTAGTCTGACTCCACAACCCGTCATCCTTAGATAAAAGTTCCGGTTTAAAATTGTTGAATGGTTTGTTTGTATTTTGTGTTTTAGAAGCTTCGTGCGATGATTACACCGGAGTTTTTAAGTGAGGTGCCCTTATGATTTTATTTAAAACGTATGTGTATAGGCTTTTTCACCACTTTATTGATTTTGGTAGGAGTTCCAGAACCAAAATTTTGTTTTTGATACCGTCTATGTTATGAGCGGATCAAGCGGATGATTTGCCCATCTGGCTGCCCATTGTTTACTCGCCAGCGTATAAACTTATCGTCAAAGAATAGAAAACAAAATTGGCATGCATGCATTTGTATCCAATCAAGCGGAACATGATTACGAAGGTTACATAAAGGAATAACACAACAGTTTTGAAAATTGCACAAGGCCTAACATAATAGATATAGCGTGAAGAAATTACTCACGAATGATAGAGAGAAATATTTAGAGAGGCACAGGCATCTACAAAAAGGAGAGCAATATGGGCTGCAGTGGCAACAGCTGAAACAGGTAAGTGAGATAGATGACTAGGACGAATCACTTAACAGAAGCAGCCATTTTCAGGGTCAACATCATTTCTAGAAAAGTGAGATACTAATTAATTTGCCAACAATTTGGTGTTTGTATATATTTATATGTAATTTTCTTTACCTCTGAAAAAATAATTTTCAATATTCAATGTATTTTTGTTGGATATAGTAGTGTCTATATAAAGAAGTCCTAGCTCATTTTGTATGTCAGGTGAATTCATATATGGTTGTCTCCGTCTTCCGTTTATTAAACTTATGTTTATATGGAGTATATTATATTTCTATTTAAAAAGTATAGAATGTTTATCTTAGGTGCTTGCGATATATGTTACATGTTAAGTTATTTTATGTTGGATGTATATGGCGTGAATATGTTTTCCTTCACGTCCGTATTTTTTTACGTTTAAAGCGGTTAGTTCGTGAGTGTATTCCATTCCGGTTCCATTCCATTCCATTCAGGACAGAGACTTCGGCTGGGAAACACCCGGGCTGGTCTCAAGAGGTGCAACATAATGGGTTGAAGCTTACAGCAAGACAAACGTGCTCTCACATGCAGCCAATGACTTGGAGAAGGTTGTAAATATGGCACCAGCCATCTTTATTCATAAGGTGATAATGACGCCAATAATACTACAACTTTGTTTATTTCGGCTTGCAATGTGGTTTTAATCTTGCACTTTTGTAATGATTTGCAATTCGAGGTTGCAAACTTTGTGATATTATATCTGTAATTATGATTACATCATAACTTTAGCAAATGTAAGCCTTTTGGTCAAATATATAACGATGTTTGGATGCCATAACTAAAGAGATTATTCGTCAATTACGACTCGAGCGATCATATGTTTGCCGGATGAATTTAAGCATCCGAGATATATGTATGTTTATACTGATTTCGTAAAGTATGAGTTTTCTAGTCACAGTAATATCAACAAATATGCCCGAATAGTCCTGATTACTAATTTGTTGTTGTACACGTAATTTTATAATATACAATTATATATAGTTTAATGTTTATCACAGTGGATTACAAAGCAAATCAGGGTCTTCAAGTTATTAATGTTGTCATCTTGGCAAGATAACTGAGATAATTAAGCTGAAATTATATTTTTAAGTGCAATGGTACATCACAAAATAGGAAGAAAATTATAATATGTACTACGTGTCTCGTAACAGTCAAATGTTTCCAGATGTTCTGTTGTGATATTCATCCTAAATGAGCATACCATATTATTTTAAGAAACTTCGTTTTCTTCCTCCAACTTCTGTCCATACCATGCACACTTCTATATAATATAATATGCCCAATGTTAAGAAATAACATTGCTTCTTCCTCTAAGTCATATTTAGCATTCTATTGCACGGACGTAACGTTAGCTAGCTGTTACCGAAGCCTGAGATAATATGTTATATTATTTACTTACTTTTCTGCTCCAACGCTTGTATTATGTATGAGATGATGAGGTATATTTGCTTACTGAATGTCAGAATGAATGCTCATCATGAACGTAGGCACTTACCATCTGAAATGAAGGAAAGCTTACAATTAGTGCTGTATCATTAATGTATGTACGTACCATCTGAAATGAAGAAGGGCATAGTGTTGCAACATTATTCATACGCTCTTTACTTAGAGTGGGTATGAAATATTATGATTGTCATATATATTCAGTACAGTATAAGTCTATTTGATGCTGATATTATGATAATACTGACTGCGAAGCATCCGAACCTGATTAATCTTGCTCTGAAGGACGAAATACATTCACTCATGGGACTACATATATTTGCAAACACATATTCAGGGGATGCCTACAATATCATTGACCTACATATTTATTGCAAAGTTTAAAATAAAACTCCATTGAAAATCATGACAACTGCTTTATTTAATGTTTATGAGATATATATTCTGGTAATAATATAATATTTTAGTTTAATGCACTACATATGTAAAAGTGGAAAATCGCAAACTCGATCAAAATAATTATTATATAATTAAATTATATGCTACAGTTCTGGAACGAAAATAAAAAACAACAGCAAATTCATACAAATATCATTTTACAAACAAGACTATAACAGTACGTATCGGAAAATATATTGAGGCCTTCCATCCATCAGAAGCTTATCTTTGAAATAACATTTACAACGTACCATAATCTAGCATCAAAATGACGTTTTCAGGATAAAACTGATTTCAAGCTTAGTTTATATCAAAGTATTTTTAAGAGATCTTCCCTAAATAGATATTAGCAACAATTTTTCAGCATATATACATTCAGTTACACATGCAAGGAAGCCTAGCAAATATTACCAGCCTGTTTTAATGAGAGTGAGAGATTATCACAAATTATAAAACAAGATAACGTCTAGGTTTTATCCCATTAACTTACATTTGTCAAGACTTACTTGTCTTAATAGTTTAGTTGCCCATCCTACGATTGTAATAATGAATACAATTTCACATAAAATAAGAACGTATATACAAAACGTGTCAAAACATAATCAGATGCGCTAGATAAGACCACTTGATTGGCAGCCAGGAGTCACAAACGAACGTTTGAATATGACAATAAAATATTATTAAAGATAAAAATTGGGATCCGATAGTCCTGAAGAAGATTCGAAGATAAAGTGAAACATATAAAATGAAATATATAATCCAAAATTTGATGTCACGAGGTTTGGACTCGCGATATCATGGTTTCCAATTAGAACACATTGAAAATAAAAGAAAGTTTAAACGTAAAAATATAAAAGAAGATTTTATAAAATGTGATTCACGGGTAGGAAAAAGAAACAAGATAAAACGTAAAAAGAAACAAGTAGAACAATTCGGTATGACAGTGATAACGTGTCAATATCAACATTTGCATATAATATATACTAATATGTCTAATCTACCAATAATTCTTTATCAATATGAGAGTATTGCACCAATGCATATACAAACTTATTACAATATTTTGTTAGTATGTATTACATAGTAAAGTTATTTGTATCGTATCCTTAATTATTCAGATCATCTGTGTAAATATTTTTGCTAACGACCATTTTCAAAACTCAATGTCTCTTTTTCTGATATTACATGTTTTACCTTCGAGTATATTTGGAAATAAACAGTACTTGAGCTGAACCGAGCAGGTTATAAACATACTGTATATATATATATATATATATATATATATATATATATATATATATATATATATATATATATATGAAAGTATATTTTTGGTGGAGGAAGAATCCAGAAGAAAAAAACGAAGATATAGAGACTCGTAGCAAGCCTCGGTAAAGCTTTCTTACACACCCACATTGGCCGAGCCCGAGACTCGAAATTAGGACAAAACAGGTGAGATGTCATTGATTTGAAAAGGTGATAAACCTAGAACACTCGGACACCCGAGTCACCTAGACAAGGTTTGAAGCGCAAGCAAAAGCCATATTATAAACAAAAATGAAAACAATCTTTATGTGTAAGAATTGTGTAGATCAGTATTTAGCTAGCATGAAAACGTTTCCCGCTGAAATATGAAAACCAAGTATTGAATGTATATTAGGATGATTTTAGTGAGGATACATATTTATAAAATACATCGATATCTTTGTAATCGAATCGTTCACTGATTTTATTTTTTCTTGAGTTTTAAATCCGCAATCCTTTTATGATCTGTGATAACGAAATACATTTGAACGAAGTGACTTTTACTTTCAACATAAATGACGTTACCCCGTTACCTACCTCCGCTATATATTTCCTATATGTTCGTTAATTTTGAAATCACGTGCATTGACTCCGGTCGCTAAAGAAAGTACTGTTCTAAAATTAAGTTCCAGGATAAGCTAAACCAACGGTTCTATTTACTCATTACAATAATCAATACAGGTAACTGAATGTTTTTATTCTTCTACGTTCCCTCACCATCGATCCCTTGTTCTATTTAGGTTAAAGTACACATATCAGGAAAATAAACTTGCAATTGTGAATAATCGAAAGTATTTACATTCGATAGCTTGCCATCACTCAAAATGGTATTATATTAATACACAAGGATGGTAATTTATTTAATACATTACACTCCGAATGAAATAAGGACAACATATAATTGCTGCTAACCGTGGTGCTTTACAAATACTAAACCAGCCAATTTACTATCATGTTTCTTGATCAGATCACATAGTTGCTCCATCCTGTGAATCATCAGAATGATTGAAACGAAAAGAGTAAGTCTGAAAGTGTTTCTTTAATCAGTACCTAATATCATAAATATACTGAGGAGGTAAGAGGTCAACCTGATATTTTTAATCTAATTCAACACTTGTGGAGCGTTTGATGTGTCAAGGTTATTAAAGAAATGACATTTTCAAGACTTAACACAACAAGATTATTAATAGCTGTCTATTTTGTGTACATGTTTGTTTGTGTGCGTGGATGAGAGAGAGCGAGTAGTTTAAAGTTCTAGGGCTAATACATGAATAATATGATATGATACCTATTCATTACTACCATTGACTTGTTTCTCTTTCGCTATTATGTTATGTTATTTGGGTGAATTCAATAAGGTGAAATATGTCAAGTACTGACAAAAAGGTACAAATATGATAACACCATTGTTGCAAGCTACTCTCAAGATTCCAGAACATGACGAAACTCACGTGAATTGTTATTGATTAACGAGCATCGGATACGGATATCAAGATTCAGTAAACGACACACTATATATTCTTCGAGGTTAAATTACATTGTTCATTTTTGTACCTAATTTATGCACGAGCTTTCAGGTTATTTCTTTCTTTATATAACTAAGTGTTTCTTTACACCAGGTCCCACACGTCCATTACTAAAATCTCTGATTTGATGTTCACCTTGCACATTCGCGTTGTAGTGAGTTTGAGTCATATTGCTACATGACATCTAGTAACATCTTAGGTAAATATGAGGTCTGTCAAGATGGCTGACAACGTCTTGGAATAAACAAAAGACATCCCGTAAGTTCGTATGCCAAACATGATAAAAAGAAAACAAACAGTTTAAGCACACCTTCCAATGTACGTCCTATATCATAAGTTGGGAATAAAATACAAAAAATGATACGACACGGTCAACGGAATGCGGTACTACAATGTTCAAACCAAATTTGTGAATGTGTTTTTTATCGCGTAGCCACCAGCACGTTATTTTCGACAACCATATGCTATAATGGTAAAGGTCTTATGCGATCTCAAAACTCGACATGGTGTCATGAAAAGTATGCTCATGATTTACATTAAGAGGCACATCATTATGTACAATTACAATTTTTTGCCACTAATCATGAAGGTAACGATGAACATAATATATCGCAAATGAGGAAAATGTTGTTGTGAAAGTAGCTGCTTCATGAACCGATAACATTCTATAAATCGTAATATTCCTTTATAAGAAAACGTCATTGCCTCTTTCGCAAGACAGTGATCTAAAAATAGTAAATGTATATATATATATATATATATATATATATATATATATATATATATATATATATATATATATATATATATATATATATGCAATAAACTGACAACGAACAGTGCGAAACTAGTATTTAGCTAACCTGAGTGCTTCCGACTATTGTAATGAGTTTTTTCAAGCTACACATGGCTGTTTCTACCAGTTTGACCTAGAGAAGAATGAGCAATAACGACATCTGGTATTTGATGTAAATGTATATGAGCGCATATTTTATCTCGGATATTTTATTCATGGTAGGTCAATACAAATATTTTCCAGTATCATCAACAAGCTGAAATAAACTAGTTGACACATACTATAGTTAAAAGGTTGAATTCCTGTACAAACAACCATGTCAAGTTTCGCAAACCTAACTGTTTTTCTGTTTCATTAGTTTGTCGTGTCTATGTTTTGTATTTGGCTTTGAAATAGACGCATTAAAAGAGCCGAAAGCGTTTAGGCCAGCTAGATACTTGTTTCGCACTGCACGTTGTCAGTTTATTGCATTTATCTTAATCAGTCCCTGAAACACGTGATATCTTTCTGGATCCAGTGCACTCGAAAGAATTGCTATTCGCCATGTGATTTGTATTTTATATATCGCGGGTTCAAACCCCGGCAAAGTCATGCCAAATACATAATATGCATGTTGTCTAAATGCTAGGCACCACACAAAGCTGCCACATTGCAGACATAGTAGCGATATCAATCAAACATGTTTAATGATACGTAAAAAATCCAAATCACACACACAACTGTATGATCTTAAAAGAGCAATATATATATATATATATATATATATATATATATATATATATATATATATATATATATATATATATATATATATATATATATATATATATATTAATTTGGTAAAATTCAAAATTGGGAGTGTTTTCTCTAAAACACAAGGTGACACATTTAATATGTTTGTACAGTGGTGAATGAAATCGTAAGAAGCTAAAACAACGTTATATCTAAAGACCAAATGTGGCGAGCATTCAAAATGAGTTCCAGAAATATCCCACATGAAATGCTATGAATTGTGTTGTATCAGTTACAAAATCATTAACGTTTTGACCTAAGCTGGTCTCGTCAGTGACAAGTGGACTAATTTCATCCTTAGCTCCAGTTAGGTCATTAACTGATATCAAACTAATTCTCTCATTTAGCAAACAAATCACCGCTCCTATAGTCAAGGGTCGAGAGAATACGTATGATTACAGATTAACTAATTGTAGATGAATATTAGCAAAGCAACATTAAAATGTTTGAATAAGAACACTTTCACTAGAAGACAAATTATTGTAAAACGGTAAAACACTTGATTACAAAAGACACATAAAAGCTGACGTGTCTCCTAATATTTTAACAGGGATATTTCGACAAGAATGGAACATAATTATAAGATTTGAAATCGGAGTTGGGTGTTTTCATATCCAGCAAATATATTTCTTTCTATGTATGACCCTCACAAACATTTAGTAGAAATAGTAGCTCTGTCTTTATAATATTGATTGTTTTTCAATCCGTATTAACTATACATATTTTTGTATTATTTTCGCAATCTGTGCACGTAGGAAGAGATAAGGATTTCTGATCAGCTTCGTGAGAAATTTGATTCCTGTAAGATGTCTTAGACTGGGAATTTAAAGCACACGTATGTGACTGAAGTACACGTTTAGCACAATCATGCTGAGAAGAAGATTTATTGACAGCCATCAGCTGTCGTAGCAGCATTTTGCAAGCTTTCGAACATTTTCTCACGAAAGTAAGTCTTCAAGGCATTATGGGTTCAATTATTCAACTCTTAATATGAGTTGTCTGAGCTTATCATAATGTTTATCAACCTTCTTGGTTGTGCACCGCCTATTAAATACTTGTTCTTTTCTCCTGGCAAATTCGACATGGGTCTGAGCAGTTTCTCGTCTATAATTCCTAAACCGCTGTCGATATGACTCATTTACAAGCACATAATCCTTGAAGGCACATTCTTTAACTACATCAAAACAAGCACTTTGTTGTAGAAAGAGTGCAGTGTAGACTTTACAAACTTTGCAAATATGAAACTTTGAAATAACAAGTTCAAAACCATTTTGGACTGTTTATATTTTCTGCAATTTTCTCAACATTACGAAAATACTGATGTTTTTTATTTATATAATATGTTTTACTACCGAAATATCTATGGTGACAACAAAACCTGAACGCATGTGGTCTACTAGCCAGTTCTAATTATTTTAATCTAGATTGTTTGTGAATTCCCGTTTCTCCTTTCATTTACTGCATCTGCATTTGAAGTACCTTCTGCCTCAGAAAGACTACAATGTTTGGCAAGCTCAAGGAACTCACCCTTTTGAAGGACTGTAACTCATCCTGTGTTTGACGTAAACTCAATTCTACACTTAAGGTGACATGGTGAAAACTTGTAGGTTTGTCTAAAGATGTCTCAAAGATGTGAATTTAAAATACCAGGGACTAAGACAATTGGAAAACAAATTGATTTTCAAAAGCAAATGTAAATCTCTTTATATATATTTTAAAGAAAGGATTCATATCCCTAAGGAACCCCAAATTTTTCTTACACCTATATGTCTTAAACGAAGTAAAAGAAAAGACCTAAAGACAACAAGATTTTGTAAAATAAAAATTAGAAATGAAATCGAAAATAGTCATAGAAGTTCGAGCACAACGTTATTTGTTATTCCAATGAGTTCCGGAGGTGTTACGTAAGATGTTCACTCACATTGATGCAACACAATTATATAATAAGCAACGTCTTTAAATTAATTCACATACTTTCTAAAATATTTACTTAATCCAGAGTGTATGAATAAATTGTAATTGTAGTGAATAGTTCAAATAATCCTCCCAACTGGATTGAAAACAACTATTTGACCCATTTAAGTATGATGTCTATGCCAGGAATAAATAACTAGCAGCACATCATCCTTTATATCGAAGCAAAGACGCAATACCAAAACACAGAGGTTCGAATAATGATTTCGAAATCATTATAATGTCAACAAAGTCAAATACATAAGAGACAGTCAGTCTGGAAGTATGCTACCAGAGGGAAAGGCATCACACGAAAAACAATTCGGCAAGAAAATTTCTTACACCTTATAAGGCCGCAATAACACTTATACTCATGCAAATGAGACGTTTGGGATCATCGAATATCTTCAAAGGGTATGGTTCTTGATGTGGTGAAAAAAGGCTATAATTTCATTTCATTTCAAATGACTACGAACTTTTTCACTGATTTTATTACGAGCTCTGGTTCTGTAGTTTGTTCGCTATCTTCTGATATATCTTATTTGTTAGAAAATGCGTTTAAAAGCGCGAAGCGATTGGATTCATAATCTAAACCTAAGAAACGAAAAATAAAAATCATATTACAGTTTGTATGTTAGTTTACTGTAAATTATTGCTTTTCAAGACCATCTGTATCAATGTAAGTTATTAAGTCATTATCTATTTAATCCTAATATTAAGGCAGCGGACAAAGACCTTAATATCTTATCAGAACTAGCATTTACAAAACTAATATAAAATTTCGGGATTTGTTATTAGTCCAATTTATAAATTGCATACCATATGAGCAAATATGTCCACGTATGTTCTGTTAGCGATTGTTTTGATGCTGGCAACTTTATATTCGGTCTAACGGAGGACAGGAAATATTGAAATTTAAGTCGAGTGAAAAGCAAAGAAATTCTTAGACGTTCAATATATTAGTAGCAGTGAAACTATTGAAAGCGATTTATGGAATCATTAAGACGGCCAAATAAGGATTTATATATAATCCTTAAATATCACATCAAAACCAACTTAAACTTGTTCAAACCTAACCTCTAGAGTCAAACAACTAATACCAGTTGTTTAGGAAATATAATTTCAAACGAAGCAACTATTTTATTTAGACAGTACGTTAAAGAAACATATACTTTAACAAATAATTCCATGAATGAGTTGTCAGTGATCCATCTAAGATAAGATATGTTTATGGCAGAACGTGCATGAAGATATAAAAAAACTGAGTGCTGTTGACATATAAATTCAAGCGTAATATCAGTGAATCGATATCCTGATTTGAATGGGAGTGAGATAGAAAATATAAATAAATACATTGTTAAAGAAGAAGGGTAACTACAAGTTAAAATTACAATAATATGATAAACAAGAACGACATTAAAATATAGCTTTAGAGAAAATATAAACAGCATAAATCACGAGACCAAATGCTTACACATGGATATAGCTTAGACGATATATACAAAATAAAGAAGACTATTTCTTGAAGCAGCAGTAGCATTAAGTGATACAATATACAATGTAAAAAGCTGCCTTCTTATTTTATGCAGAAAAGGTATTTCTTTATTAACAGAAAATGTCATTTTGCTAAATATTTCTTTAATTATCTGGTTTTATGCAACAGTACTGAAATGTATATTTTTTGTAGAATACAAAAGAAGTAACTAGTTGATCTAATAAGAAAGTAAACTACAACAACGCCTGTAACTATAGATACAATTTAGAAAAATGCCTTTTTTCCTCCATGATTTATATATCTTGTATCATATGCCATTTAACTTGTAGGCATGAAGTCATAACTGTATGCACTGTATGCATTGATTATAGGTACTGTTGGTGTTTTTCTAATTGTGAAGTCATACTTGTATGTACTAACACAGTTCTCTATTTTTTCCGTCTTCGGAATAAATGTTGAAGACGTTTCAACAACCTCTCCAGCTAGAATTGTTACCACATCAGTGATGTGATTAGCATTTATTATAAGTGCTTATGGGTCTGACGAGTTTTTAAAATTTTAAGTGCAACCATCTATAAACTCATTTTGTATCATAATATCACTAGCGTAAAGGAAGGTATCATCATCACCATCTATATAACTTATTGTAACGATTAAATGTTGAATTTATTGCTAATATGTTGTTTTGATACCTTCTTGTAAGTCATAGCCTTGTTTAACTAAAATGAATTGTTAAACTTGCGTTTAAGCTGTCTATAACAGTACGAAACAGACCGGCTAATATTTAGTAATTTTTGTACTTCAAACCCACAATCATGTTGCATAGAGTGCTATATTATGAACTTTGACAAGCCAATCCATCAACCGTTTGTCGTTCTGGTCGAGACAAATAAGCGAATGTGATCCTTTCATCAACGCAAAACGTTTTATTTATTTATTCAGCTGAAAGTTTACTCAAACATGAAACTGTGCAAGATCGATAATTATAATAGCGATTTGAAGTAAGTAACAATGCAAGTATTGAATGAACACGAAATATTTTATGTACAGTTATATGTTCTATAATCATGATGTGATGGAATAAGAAACATTACAAATTATATTAACTTTTTTTGTGGACCTATCCTGCTTATTGGATTAAGAATATTTAATGTTTGTATGAAACCAATACATTCATATTATTAACTTGTTTACACATTTTACGTGAAAAGTGCCAGTACGCTATTCCTCATGCTGATGTTGCCATCCATACATCTCAGTATACATTATTCTGCCAAACTTTAGTATCACTCTATGCCATGTATATGTTCATTAACTCATTATTACTATATTTGTAGTTTCAATTGTCGCAAATATGTTTTGTCATGTGTATAAAATATTTTAGTTGTTTATCATATGTTTCATACATTTTTACACATTCAAATTCACCTTGTATATGATAATGCTTGGGCCTGGTAAACATAAATATTGTTGAACATGGTTGCCTGACAAGAAAATAATGCGCACCATGTTATTAATATCAAATCGGAAGTCAGTGAATGAATTATGAAACAAAATTATGTTCATAGCTGTTTGTGATGTGATTTTGATATTTAATGTAGCTTTAACAATTTTTCAGCCATATCGCTACGATGTCTGCAATGTGGCAGTTTATAGTGATGTCTAGCACTGGGGCATCATGCCGCAGACATGTAGCATGATGTCCCACCTAGTCACATTATCCTGACACCAGGTCGACCAGTCCTAACACTAACCTCTTAATGCTGAACGCCAAGCGAGGCAGCTGTTAGTACCATTTTTTTAAGTCTTTGGTATGACTCGGCTCTTGACATAGCTGTTTAAAGCTACAACATTGTACTATATAATATAATGCTGGTTTTCAATATTGTGTTTAACCTACCATGCTGCCGAGGTGATTAAGTGAATTAAATTAGGTATAGGCAATTCATTATCATTTTAGTGATCAATTGGAATTTGAGAAAGAGGTACTCATGACACAGTGTGTGATATTTTAGAGCAAATTTCCGATGACCTTTGACCTTTGTCTAATGATGGTGGAGAGTTGCGTAGAGTAACTTTTAATCAGATCCTGATGGCCAGTTGCATAGGGTTCGGAGCAAATTGTATTGTCTTATTGCGTTAGACAAAATATTGGATATTTTTAGTGAATTTCTTATATCCAGTTACATACAATTTCGATAGAGATCTCATGAGCAGAGGACATTATTATTAATTTTAATACCATTACAATGTCCAATGACCTCCGGCCGTAGGCCCAATGTAGCAAAATATAGATGAACATCAAGTAAGAAGTGCATATTTTTGTGGTGAATGTCTAATTCTGGTTGAAAAGGGGTTTACATTATTAGTTTTAACCACATTTATGAGACGTCTGCAAAACAGAGTTAAACAAGGTTTAAAAAATACAGAAGTTGTCAAATATTTCAGCTTTTCTTACTAGTCTTTAAACATGAATACAATTTTATCTGCGTCAGACAAATACGTTTACACAAATTACGTACCTAATTTGAATGCATGTCATCAGTTTACACCGACATCATAAGACTAACTAATGTTCATTTTCATTCACGCTATGTCGAAATTGGTCGCAGCGCTTCTTATATGGTTGTAGTTGTACGTCGAGGGTATTTGTAAATGATAAATATGACTGGGCGTTGCAACGGCAGACGTTGCAGCCTATCTATGGGATCATGCGTCAATTAAAGCGATCAGAACGTTGCATTGGTTTTGTGGCTCTGACCCACATCATGTATGGAAATGCATGGATGGGGGTGAATTTGCTTCATTGCTTTGACTATGATGGTAGTGTAAACTGTAATTATGCATGTAACACCTGCAACACATGATGTCTGAAAATACTTTAACAAATAACGACGTTACTGAAAGTATAATGTTGGACATTCATATAAGTGATATATAACAAAATGTCTTGCACGTGCTTTTAAATACGAAACAAATTATAAAAAAGATTGATTTTAGTGATCATAACATTAGATGTTTCCTCTTGTAACTTGTGAAGGCATTCCAATATAAATTTAAACATACGATATTTTGAAACGACTGAAACAAAATAAGACAATATTACTTTATTAAACCTAAATCGGAACAGTTTAAGTATGTTTAGATATAACTCCTGATTAGGACATGACCTAGATGCTTGTAGGTTTACTTGATGAGCTCAGAGAAGGGGGAGTGTAATTGTCGTTCAAATACTAAACGACTTAATTTCAACAAGAGATATCGCGTGTAAATATGACATGCACTCGAAAATAAATGGAAAAATCAGCCGAAATGGTCCAAACAAAACCAATACACAAGGAGAAACTAGTACTGCGTGAGAAATTCAGTGAAGTGAGCCTGAACTTCAACCCTTCAAATACAACACGTTCAAAGTCATCTCATCAAAAGTATAATTTATGTAATGTGTTCAACGGACACAATTTTCATTATCAACTCCAACTCCAGGCAAATTAGGAATGTTTATCTTTGACAGCAAAGATTTCCGACTCCTTGTTTTTCGATATAAGGTGTTTTCTATCCATATGAGTATGCTGCCGAAGACCGAATGTTGTAGTCAATAGATTAGGCTTTGCCCACAATAACGTAACTCATGGCATGTTAGTGGATGATCTAAAGCAACAAGTCAAAGATTATTGATATGCAAATGCATGGCTGGAGATGTGTTTGCAGCGAACACAGTATACATAGATGCGGAAATGACTACAATCCCATGCCATGACATAAAGCACAGAAGTAATCATGTTCAAAATGATACCCACTACAAAATAGATCGCCATAGTATGCCTGGAAGGATACATTCCATTTTCCACAAATGATGTCAGACATTCCAAACTTTATAATTATCAGGGTTCAATTTATCTACACGGTATTTCCTCAAGGTTAACAGACGTACGTGCTCTGACCATCTGATATCAATGATAAAAACAATACTTACTATGAATTAAACATACTTATTAAAATACAAGTAATATAATTGTTTTATCAGTTCATGATGATTTTGTTTGTGAATATTCACCAGGTTTAAAACAGACGACATGGAGAGAGTTATTTCAAACTAGAATAATTAAATAGACTCGGAAAAAACGTCATTTAAAAAAGTTAACCCCTTAAAATTAACAATGAACCTAATAGAACAAGACTGTTGATTTGCTTTTAGAGATTTAAAAGATGCATATTGCTAATGTTGCGTATCCCCTCATGAAATACATTATATGTATTTCTCACAGCAACCAGAATATTCATAGACCTTTTGATTGAAATCTGTCTTAACGCTCCTTCGATACAAATATGGCAGGTCACTTTCGGTTGCCGAGATGACAGTTTAATATGGAAAGATCCAATCCGGCAGGTGTTCCTAACATGAATTGTACTACCACTATGATGGATATTACGGGATTAATATATATAAACTCGCAAATCTGCGTTTCAACACACTCACTGAATTGAACTTCTTGTAAATTACATCGACACGTCAATTCACTTGACTCCACAAAATATTCGCTCCTTTAGGAATCGTGCAGTTCTCTCTCTGGCTGGGAGGGTTGTGTGAACGTGTTGGGAGGGGAACAATGTCTCAAAAGAAACTTCCACACAAAGAGAATGGTGTTTGTGTGTGTGTGGGGGAGGGGGGGGGGGAAATTAAAATCAAAGGAAATAAGTTGTTCAGAACTTAAAGCCTGATATCTGCAAAAATTGCATTTTGCAGCTTTCTTGAGAACCCATATTCAGCTCATGATGAATAATTCAGTAGCAGAGAAATACATGACAATATATCCGATGGTTCCTATAGGGAAAAGAAGGTCTTTTTGATTGCATGAATTACAATATATGGCCTTCCATTTACGTGTTTACTTTCTTAACTGGTAAATATTTAGTACTTGCTATGTTTACCTATTCACATCAACATTTATCTACTTACTCAGTTTTACGTGATTCGCGTTTAGTTAAACTGTTGTAAAATTAGTGCTAAGTAATATTATTGAATTAGTAAGACTAATACTTAATAATATTATATTTCTAAGTAATATAATTATTAAGTACTGTGTTATTTAGCAGTTGCTAAAAATATTTTGTATTTGTTTAATAAATGACTAAGTAGATATTTGCAGTTACTTCAATTGGCCCCTGGTGACCGAGAGGTCTAAAGCGCTCGCCGTTACCGATCACCTCTATCTCACTTCCATCCGGGTGTATTCCAGTCTCGGACTGGAGCAAAGTGGGTATGTGAGATAGCTGCTAGAAGCCTCCCTTTGGTTGGTGGTCCTTACCAAGGTTTGACCGGATTCTTCTTTCACCACTTAAACTGGCCGCCATGTGTAGCCTATTTTTGCAATGAGATATGGCGTTAGGCCCAAAACAATAACAATTACTTCAACTTGCTAGCAATTACACATCCACTGGACAAAGGTGTTAATTTATTTTTCTTTACGTTGAGAAAAGTCAATAATTATTCTTGTAATTCCCAGTTAAACAAACATACTGAGTGTGGATGGTATTCAATACATAGGGAATCGTTAATAATACGATCGTCTATATAGATGGGAATATAAGGACTTAGCTATTTACAGACATAAACAAATTAGCATGCTATTCACACAGTTAATCCATTAAAAGCTCATACAATGGTCAAAACAAAATTAAATGAACAGCATAAACATCGCATCAACTTGTATTTCGAATGTTCAAATAACCTTTATCGTTTTGTATAAGTAACTAAAATGTGTTTGTTTTCTTTATCCAAACACAAAGGATATATCCATACAGTCATACAATACTATGTATTTATATGAAAACCAAACTAATATTGAATTATATTTAATGTATTTGTCCTGGTATTAGCAACGTGTCTATGTATGATAATAATACAGACAACATCGGCTTTCAGTCTAACACGGCTAATTTAATACCTCTCCCTCTAAATTATACGTGAAAGTTTGTGCATGATTGTAATTTTCAAGCAGAAATAATGGATAAACAATGACATATATATGAGATGAAACCACGACAGTTTTGGATAATGCCTTTTTCAGCACTTGCATAATCAGTATAGAGAAACCACGACATCAATGGATAACACATTGACAATACTTACATGAACAAAGTAGTGAAACCACGACAGCAATGACTTAAGCCATTTCAACACATATGCACATTCTAAAGAAACTACGACAATATAAGATAAAGCCTTTTTCGACACTTATATGAACGATCTAGATAAAAACATGACATTAATGGAACAGTCGCGGAAATCCAGGATATTTTATTGATTAAACCTTTTCTACACGTACATGAAAAATCTAGAGGATCCACGACAGTAATGGATACAGTTTTATTTTTCAAATGACACTTAGGAAAGTGTGAAGATAATGCAGATGTTATCAATTACATATTCAAATTCAACGAGGAGTTTTGCAATATGGACTTTAAGTTTATAAAACAGAAACACAAAAAGGAAGCCGTCATGGAAGAAAGATAAAGAAAAAAGACACATTCATTTTATAGAAAGTTTAGACAAAAAAATAAAACAACATAGAAAAGAAGTTTAGAAAATAAAAACTGTCAGTTGGAGTAAGACAAAGCAAGTTATTTCGATGATTAGTCTGACTGTATCTGTCTTATTAACAGTTCAGTAAATTGTGTTGTTCAGAACGATGACAAGTGTACATCTATTGAAGAGAAAAGTGATCAAATATATCAAGAAAGATGCACAATTTTGCATTCAATACCACGTAATGGCTCTCGTTTTCTTTTTATCTCCTTTTATAACATTTTTCTTTCTCCCGTATCTTTAAATTTAAGCTCATTAATAAGGCCATACCAGTCGTTATATATTGTACATTGCTTATTGTACACATATATAATACCTTGTTCATTCTCATATTGCATGTGCCCTCTTATTTCATTATTTTAGGTTATAGTACCCAAAGACAAGAACTTTAACATCACGTTTCCATCAAAAGAACAGAAACAAAGTAAACATAAATATAAAATTAAATAATACTGTAATACATGACCTTGTCATGTGCATCATACAAAAGGTTTATAAAATGCATAGTTTATAATTATTTACTCTGAATAGAACATAGTTTATAATTATTCACTCTGAATAGAACATTCTTTCCAAATCTATTACTTACTTTTTTCTTGAGTTCTGCATCCTGGAAAGAACATAAGACACTTGACATTAGTAACGTTGACATAACTTTCCTTTATTTCGTTTCAGAAGAGTTTATCTTAGCCGACACATCATTATCAATACAGTGCTTAACATCTGTTTCATCTGCTTCATGCACACATAACCAAACACGAAGCTACAGGGTCGTTGGTATAGGCATCGTTTCGTAGCAGACACACCCATGTGTCGACCTAGTAATACTTATGATATATATATGCAGTCATTCGGGAGTACTTAGGCAGAAATCGGGGCATATATCAATAATTATAGAGGATTACAAATATACAAAGAAACATAATGGAAAGTGCTATGACTGGATTATACAGGAAACTGCTTGATAATATTAAGATACTTGTATAAATTCAGATGAATAGCATTATCGTACAGGCTGGATAATTTTGTAATGTATACTCCATGGACATTCTAACCAGGATTCGCGGGTAGATGGTAGCCATCGCCTTGCCTGTACTCATGTCCGCATATTATAATGATATTTATTATTATTGATACAAATTCGGTTAGTATTATTGGGCATTCTCTTGTAAATGGCGATTTTCTGCTGCAATGGAGAATATAAACATTTGCTGACAAAACATTAAATACTCTCTGTCGAATGAGAGGGTCAGGCAATTATTTTGCTGATTTATCTCAAGCTAGGTGCTGGGTGTTTTAAACTTATGGTTTATATATGCCTAGAATGAATATAGCTTGAACTCTTTTTCCGGCACAAATCAACCTTTTATTCTTGGAGTGTTACCAATATGGTTAGCATACTTATCCATCCCATTGTCTTTCTTTGGTAACATTTTTAAAGCACCTTATGTACTGATAAACAGTTAATTCCGCTACAAATATATTTCTATTTTTTTTTTGTTTATGTATATGTTCGTAGGAGGAGAAATGGAAAATGTAGTCTAATATTTTTTTTTAAAAATGTATTCATAAACTTGGGGTGGAAACATAAACTGTAGGGAAAGTAATGGAGGAAAGTAATCTAAATCTCTAGTAAAACCTCTGACACCGGACGTTTTAGTTTGTTATTTGTTTCTCTGCTTGATTTCCTTGTCTCAGTTTTGTCAGTTTTAGCTGTCGAATTCTCGCCATAAGGATTTCATGTAAACATTATGTAAACCTCCTCCAGAACTAACTAGTAAATGTAATAGTTGTATTTGAATGTTGTGTTTACTGCTGTGAGTCATTGTTTACCATTTCAGTAATGGACAACTGAAATCGAGCATGCATTTTCTGTTGTCAAATAACTTGACGCAAGAAAATGATTTTCGGAATTACTCTCAGCGCTAATCGAGAATTTGAAAATTTACTGACTAAATATCAGTGATCCGATGCCAAACAGTAACATATTGAATAATTGTATCCTTTCAATGTATGGAGATATTTAACCGCTCTTTCAGATTGTCCTTCTATCTTTAAAACCCAAGTTTATCCCAAACCTTTGTATGCATGTTGATTATTGGCTTACATAGACTACATCTGTATTAACTGTTTGCGAATAGGTAATGTCTTTTGTGGAAGCATTTCGGTCTCTGTTAAAGGATATCAAGGTCAAATCTAAAACATTAATGTTAGCATGTTATTTTATAAAACCTTTGTTCCTAATCCTAATCAAGCAGCCATAGTAATAAATGTATTATAATTTGCGATATGACTTATGTGTTAATAATTGTGTAATTGGGTCGATGAAAGATAGATTGCTTATAGTTTGATTTGTGACGATGTCGCGAGGGCCTTTTTTTAGCAACCGAGATACACGTCACATCTGAATGTGACAGGGTCAGAAGATCGAAGTGTGGCTGGTTAAACTAACTTTGGACGCATTTATCTGATGTTCGCTCAATGTTTTGAGACTTCAAACTATGAAAAAGCATGCAACTCCAATGTAAGTATGTGTATTATATAATTATGTAAACGTTACGCATATGTAGATAACGAACAACGTTTATACTGTCGAATATAACATTTTAGACAGTAACTGCCTGAATAGCTCAATCTCATCCCATAACAAAATTGTATGTACACATTTTTTAACAAAAAAAAGACACTTTCTGTAATCTCTTTAAATTTTGCAATGTTGTATTTATCTTGCTTGTTTCGATTTATCCTACATGTATGGATGTATCATTCCTTTGGATTTATCCATCTTCTTAATATTTATCATGTTTGTATGAATTTGTCATATTTGTTTGCTTCAGTAATGTATACTTATTTGAACCGAAACTCACCGGACTGATGGTGATTACAATATATTAGTGTGAATTTACGACGTGTAAATTTCCTTCTGATTGTCGTCAACCAACCAACTGAAACAGCGAAGACAACGAAGAACAAAATAGATGCCTTTAGTATATCATATATGCAAAATCCATATGTAATTCATTTGCAATACTAAGGAATATTTACAAATAATACACAGTGCTATACAAGGCTAATAATTATAAATATATAACCCATAGTCCAAGGGAATCAAAAGTTCTTATTCAATGACGGTCAATTTCGAGTTGGCGAAAACCATTATTATAAGCGCAAGTGTGCGTTGATTTTTCCAAAACCCACTAGATGAATTTTTATTTCAGCCAGAAACTGATACCACGCTGTGGAGCCTGACACATAGTAAAATATCCTTTTATACGAAACGCTACTCAGCTTTTCAATAGTAACAGCAAGGACCCCACGTCTTTTGTGCTTACTGAGTGACTTAATGTTGTATACTATCCAATGTACCCAAATTAGCTTAATATGATAAAGAGGAGCTTGTTGCTCGTACTACGAATTGAAAGAATACATCAACATGTATGCATATATATATATATATATATATATATATATATATATATATATATATATATATATATATATATATATATATATATATATATATGTGTGTGTGTGTGTGTGTGTGTGTGTGTGTGTGTGTGTGTGTGTGTGTGTGCTTTATATGTCTGATGGCTTATCTGCACGTAAAATGGTATATCGCAGGTCGACAAAGACTTGCACACTCAAACGTCGACTCCGCTGAAGGAAAACCCGACGATGGTGTAACATCTACCATGTCGAAAAATAAACTATTTAAACAGAAACATATGTTAATGTATTGATAACGAAGATCGATGATTGCTGTTTCCAATACTTACATAATGAAAGTAGTTGTACAAAAACATCGAATTTAACAAAACGAGCATTACTTGTTAGGAAACTGGACAAATTATTACGATTAAGTATACTTAAAGGAAACAAATATATGGAATTTCCTCGAGACCGCAAAACAAGAACATTCGTTGCCGATTTGCTTACAGTATTAGGATTCGTGGAAGAAACACGATTGGTTGTTTGGCATATTTTTCAGGTGAATGATTCATAACCGGGTACGAGGTACTGATAGAAGAAACACGACTGGTTTTGCAAGCATTTTCCGCACGTGGATGATGATTGATATCCGGTTACGAGGAAAATTGTGAATGAACTCAGAGAATTGGAGCAAAACCAGGGACTTAGAAAGAGGAAAAGCACAAAGAAAAGCAGAAAATGTACTCGTCATCGCAGACACTATCGCCGATAAGACTGCCGTGTATGTTTGCTAGCAAGAGCCAACATAATTTAAGTTGCACATGAGCGGCGGTGATTTTAAAAATTACTATTCAGTCAGTCCATATAGGTACAAGACCATTCAACGACACTGTGAAGCTTTTCTCGAAGAAACGTCTGGGAAATGTGCCAGTGTCAGAGCACGTGGTGACATCCAGAGTTAACGTGGATATTGTTCTCATTGTGTAGTTGATTATGTGTTAAAAATCGCAACGCTGTGGTTTAACAGTGGTCTCAATATAATCTGGAACCTGAAAGCACCTAGGCCATCGATAATATGGACAAAGTGTTTGCATCGATCCTCAACTTTTTTTAAATCTAAGAAGGTTCTTAATGGACTATTACCAGATGCAGGAACGTTGGATTTTATATATCCCCGTACAAGGACTTTCGCGGGCCCATTTAAATTCCAACTCCTAATTATTTTCCACATCGGTCTGTCAAAAACAAGAAAAACGACATCAACCTGTGTTTCAAATGAGCGGTTATGTGAACACTATATCTCGCACGCGATAATATAGGTCATCAAAAATATCAATAACACCTCTGTGAAACTTAAGTTTGGTAAAACAGAATTTCCTGTATAGAAGTCATGCTAAAACTTATGGCAGATCTCAACCAATGTATCAACTTTAATGTATACCTTTCGAACAAACGCATTCATGATAAGAAACTATCCCTACGTGTACAAGCAAACAGTATGATGGGTGGACTGATGTGTATTTGTTGTTGCTGAGCTACGTGAGGATACAACTCTTTCATGGCTGCTTTGTTGGCGCAAGAAGCAGAAGACGAAACGATTTTCGTTTCGATGAGTCTGAATATATTTATCACGCAACAGTCTTGTCGCGGTTGTGAATTTTGCTGTGTGTTAGGGCATCAGAAGGAAAACAAAAACAGCGTACATACATATCATAACCCGGTAAGAACATTTTGAAATTTACACCTGTGCAACGTCAGACCAGTGCCTTTTGATATGCATATTTAATTTTTGATTAACATTTCCATGACTGTATGTTGTACGTTGGATAAGGTAGACATAAATCTTTATATATACAATCTTTGTCTATGATTTTAAGTTGCAAAGTTAATAATTATAGTATCTGAGTTCCAGGCACAGTCTTGCTTGCAATTAGACTGGAATTCGTCATTGGCATGAGTCGTATGTAAGTCAAGTAAATAGTTATATAAATATGGATCTGAGAAACAAATAATACATTCCGGTCCTCTAACTATGAGTTTAATCAACTGCTATATTGTTTAGATATGTTGTTAACATCAGATATAATTCAAGTCGGATTATTTATTTACAATATTCATTAGAATTACTAAAGTTTAATCTGATTTTTGGAATAAAACCTTACTTTGCATTTTGTTATCTCAAGCAAAGACATACTTGACTTCCTCAATGTATTATATCAGGACATTCAAGACGACTCGAAAACTTTTGCAAAATGATATACTTTTGAACTTGTGATAGGACAGGTATGATTATTTGGAATTTAATACACGATATTGTAAGTATTTATTGAATTTTCACTTTATATTCTACGTAAATAAATAATTTGTTGACTTTACTAAAATTGTTGGTTTCACTTTCGTTCTGTTACATAATTAAAGACCTAGCGATATCAAACTATTTGCGCGAACTATGAATAGCTAAACATTCCTGTGAGTTCCAACTAATAGGAAACCCCTGTCATTACGTCCAGTACAACGAAAGTTGCGAAAACAAGTCGCATGTCGGTGCTTGATACACCATTGCCAGACGTATATAGAAAATCGTCAATGCTGTATCGTGGCAAGACTATGTTGCCATGTTCATTACATCTTTGGAAGTTGCCGTAAAATGGATCCAATAACTGTTTGCCTCGCCCACAGCAACTCATTTTTGGATCTGCGGTGGTCGCATTATTGAAACCGACGGTGGCGGGCAATGCCCTTCACATGAAATATTCAAATTTCTCTATCAAGGCCAGATGACTGCTGCACATAGAGGAGCCCCGTACACTTTGCATACAGTCTATATCTGCGAATGTACAACAGCTAAGGATTCCCGTCATCGAACAAACCAATGATTACCATTCCCAACATGAAAGAAAACTATAGGACGATCGGCTTGGATATTTTTGACAACCTCGTTAGAAACATTGCGTCCATCGAAGTGTCCAATAATTCCAATAACTTCTACCCGGATAGTGGTGATGCATCGATTGCGTGCAAAATTGACACAAGCGAGTAATCTAAGAACCATCCTGTCTTCAATAAAATCAACAAAGAAGTAATTCCTAACCGGCAAGGCGATCTCACGAGAATGTTTTCGAGAGATTGCCACCAATATACAAACATTAATTATATTTCAAACTATAATCACACGTGATCACGTGTTCCTAGAGAATTTGAACATGTAGACCATTTTTGATGATCAAAACTATGTATTTGACATGGTGCGCTTTTGACCACTAGTAGGATGGGTTTCGAAATATTTTTGTCCGGGTTACGTGTGACCTATATAGATTCCTCTCAACTTACTTGACTGTAGGCTCCAGTTCCATCGAGGAAAATATCTCAGGTTTGGACACAAAGGTTCTTCACGCTAATGCGTCTCTCACGAATGTATCTGATGCGAACGTGTCTGATGAAACAATTGAACCGTGGCAGTTAATTGCGTTCAATGCATTCAATAAATGATACAGTACAGTAATAGCGCAGTGCATGCGGTTGACCGATGTCGCTTTTGCATCCACCAACAACTGGAAATTCTTCAAGAGCACATAAATCTCAGCAAACATTTCTAACATATATTGTGGTTCAGATAGACTGCACGGGAAGACATAAAAACTGGCTTCAAAGACATGTATCCATCCCCGATCAAACACATGCTTGAAACATCATAACAGACGAAGAAAGACGCGGACAGGGCTACATTTATGATGTAGACAGAAGAGAAATCGTGTCCGATTGTCAAGACAGCCTGAGCAATTGAACAATTGCAAGCGAGGGTCCATCAAACTGTCGAAGAGACAATCTTTCATCCTATTATGAATCATCTAAACGCAAGCCAAAGATACAATGGTCTCAAAGATGATGAAAGATTAAGGACATTGTACCATTTGTTGCTTTTTACCCAGCAACTGGTAAGATTATGTAACAAAAGTTAAAAGAACTGATTTTAAAATACCACTTTAAAATTTGACTATGTGGGTATAAGAACAAAGCATGAAAATAATTTTACCGTAAAATAAACCAAAACTAAAAACATTTGTCTATAGCCAGGAGCTTAAACAGTGGAAAGTGATTCCGAATCCTTAGTGGGATCATACAACATTAAATGTGTTTTTATGTTTGTTTTTTTTTTTAAAAACAATTATCAGTTACATAGTTCTCGAAAAGATTGAAAAGAATCCTCTACTTAAGAGTGATTTAGTAGAGTAGTACCAAAATGGGAAGTGGACGCCACATTTTCATTTGCGCATTTGCTCCTGTTGTAATTTATCGATCTTAGATGTAGACATAGGTAATAAAAAAAATTCTAGAAATTTTTATATGTTTCCTTATTGAAGAAAACTGCTTCAAAACGATAGCAATGTGACCCTTTACATAGACTGAATGATATAGGTTATTTGTATCAGTTTTTAATTATGATTATTTTGAAAGGAATATGTGACTTGTCACAAACAGAAAAAACGCAGTCAGAGTGAGCCTAAGAAAATATTTTACGTAAGGTATTCTCTTGGATGAAAGAAAGATCAAACATGAGTAATATAGAATAGAGCTAATGCAAAATGCTTACAAAGGACAGCGAAGTAGATGACAACAACAACAACAATAATAACAATACAATGATTAAATAATATCAGGCAGAACTTGCCTTGACGTGTTCATCATACTGAATTAAATACACAAAGAGTTTCTGGTTATCGAAAATAGGTACATGTGCGTGTGTACGAGTATGTGTGTGTGCAGTGACGGATATATGATTTTGGTACCCGAAGTCACTGTCGGAGTTGGTGCACCTCTACCCTGCCAAAACAAGCAAAGCCTTAAAATCAGACTAAACCTTTATGCCCTTAACTGATATAACCAATACCTAGAAGTTGTTATATGCAAAACAAGTACATGTTTCATAAATCCATATCTTCATACTTAAAAATAACCCGCTGCTTGAATTTTGCCGCTCTAGCGGGAAGCTGCCTTGTCTGCCCAATGGGCACACTGTAATGTGTGTGTGTGTGTGTGTGTGTGTGTTTGTGTGTGTGTGTGTGTGTGTGTTGAAGGGGGAGGGGGAGACTGTCGAGCTAGAAGTGGATTCAAGTAGGGCTTTAGTTTAACTTTTGATTTAATTGTTTTCAATGCTAGACAAAAATAGTTTCAAAATACTTTTTTAACCTAATGATACATTAATGATGTAAATAAATAAAATTCAATAGACTGTTAGGTTTTTCTCCAGTTATTTAACTGAAATCCTTATAAACAGTGTGTAGTTCTACCTTCTTATCTATTGTTTCCACTAATGTCTAAAATGTGTGAATTTTTTTTTATCAAGCTTATACTTTAGAAACAATATATTTTTAAAACCAAAATACTATACACTGATGAACCTTATTAAAATAACTAAATGACAATTACATCTGATCGAATTAAGTAATATGTATATAAGCAATTGAAATTAACTTCACTTGCCTTCTTTAGATCTGTCAATTGTACTCGAAAATAATTTTAGCAACAATAGCCAAGAACCATTCAACGTACGAGGATTTGGTAATATTTCTGTATACACACATAGATGATCTGATGATATTTCAGGTAACTACATCCATCTTATGTTTTCACTTTAACACATTTCAGGTCATTACATTCATCTTATGTTTTCACTTTGTACACATTTCAGGTCATTACATCCATCTTATGTTTTCACCTGGTACACATTTCAGGTCATTACATCCATCTTATGTTTCCACGTTGTACACACTTTAAAACTGTTTAGAATTGGACATTTTGAACAATAGCAAAACACCATGTTACCAAGATTAAGTATAGATATCTCGAGGCGGAAAATAATGAAAAATGGAAAAGTCATGTTGCCATGCAGACATGATTACATTTTCTGAATATTCCATGACTTGTTTGTTTATTTAATTATTTCGTTTTCACACATATTGTTAACAACAGTTTGGCCACCTACTTTTTGAAAGTAAACCTTTTCACAACTATTAAAGAAAAACCACTTGATGTCGACAAAGAAAAGAAAGTGTATATTGTGCTTCGCATTTTTTTTTAAATAACTGCTGTACAAGAAATAATGACATTTATGATGAAGAAAAAGCGGCACATACACTCATCATCGAGTTCGAGGTATAAAAGTTCCGTAGGAAAAATATTAATTTCAATTTCCTATTTTGAACAGCATTTAACATCATGTACATTCTTATTTGATGGAATATTAATTTGTTCCTATGGATGCCATGTAATATTAGTGTGTTCTCGTTGATTGTAATTGTGTTATTCGTTCTGTGTTGTTTTGTTTTCTTTGATAAAATTGCCATTATACATCAGCGCAAATGAAGAACAATGCATATTAAGATCAAATATCATAGAAAGGCTTAATTACATAAGACAAGAGCTACTGTTTGGAGATGTCTTAGTGTCATGATTGAAAAGATATAAATGTTAACTATACAAACGATATCATATAGACTTGCACTCAAATAATGAAATCTTTTCAGTAAATAGGGTAAGCAAATGACAATCATCTGGGAAAATGCAAGAGAAAACCTGCTCTGCATACAACTACTAAATAGAAGCCTGAAGAAAATCCAAATTAAGTCATCAATATAGTTAGAGTTTTCATTTTTCATTTATATAACAAATGACATTCATTGATGTATCTGATGACGCCCTACTAACTGCAAAATCATCGTGGGTAAATATTGTTTTCGTTGCATATGCAAAATATGTATTGCTAGTAAAACAACCAACGTTGTTTTACAAACGTGTTATTTAACACGTTCGATATTCTATAGATCTTTTATCAGACTGATACAGGTTGCAGTAAACGTTGTTAAACAGTTTAATGAAATCATTCACAATACAAACATAACATTCTTTGTATGGTCCTGCATTGGAAACCAAGCAAATAATGAAAAGGTATTGTCGAACCCTCAGGATTTCAGATGGCATAGCTCATGTGACTTGCTAGATCGTATTGGTCAAGGATAATCAGTTTCAATAGACGTGACAGTATACATAATGTTCGAGTGCATGTGTTACTTTCATGTCTTGTTTCGTTTGTTTAGTTTTGCAATATTCTCACTAGAAGTAAGCATTTGTAATATTTTTTGCCTTTCCAAAATATAAATTTGTTCAGTGTGTTATCTGGCTGTAGGAGTGGTGTCTAAGCCAGGTTTCCATTATCAGTACACTTTCGGCTCACACTTGGTTGATGTCAAACGGTCGTCGCTGGGAACAGTTCTTGGTTTAACCTAACATAATAATATTTCAGCGGACAATCCAATTGTGCGTGCAGGGCTGGCATAACAAGCATGTAGAGCCGACCATGCAGACCATATGCAATATTCCATTACAATAGTCAGAACGCAGCAAGCGATGGACCTTAGCTGGCTATAACTGCCATCAATAAAAGTTTAGCAATTGATTAGCGCAGCTTTAAGGGAAACTGCAAACACATTTTTGAGAGATGTCAGCAAAGTTATTGGTGGAGCTAGTAACACTTTTATGTTACACAGAGCGGACATACTTATGGTGTTGTCAATATTTTAATGTAATGGATTGATTTGTAAACCCTTTCACATAATTACATGTGTTTTCGTTTATAAACTCTGTGAGCAATCCAACGTTATTGTTTCTTGCTCTCACCAAACAGTCGACAGACAGCAACGTACATTAGTTATCATGGGAAATAATTACCCAGCACTGTATCAAAGATCCAAACCACGTGTTTTTAGTGCTGCAAACCATAGCTCGGGTGCGTGGCGGAGAGGCCACCAGTGCTGTGATGTAGTGTCAGAAATTACTCTGCAGTTGAACGATTGTCAGGAACCTTCAGAATAAATTTTGTTTGACTTCAAAATGATCTTGTTGCGTGCGCATATTTCACACAAAGGCGTCACTATGTTGCACCCTATGCATTGCGTTTCATTCTAGAATTTAGCTCGTCTTTAGCAGTCAGTGATCGACATTTACTTCAAAGCGCGTGTAACCAAGGACCCGTAACCAATTACAGATTAAGTGTTATAGTCCTCTCCCACAAGATCTTCTTTTTGATGGGTTGTGTGACCGAATGAGCGTCATTTACAAGCAAGTGGACAAACGGTAGTTTTCTCAAACCGTATTTGCTTTCACAAAATTCTAATTGAAAATACAAATAAAAGTAATATTATATAATATACTTATAATTGGATTTAGCTAAAATGAAAATGAAAAAGCATAACAAGCTCAATAAGACACGCGTTTGTGGTTACACTAGAAATGTATCGAACAAACCTACCACGAAATTTTCTCGTGTTTCAGATGCAGTCACAACTGAATCAGACCAGTGCGGGAAAAAAATATACCTCCACCACTATAACATTAATATTGTTGAAGTTGACGGTGAAGACAATGCAAATAAGTGGCGCAATAATTTGATTTCGTTAGGCGGTTCGAACGTTGATGGTGGCTGTAGCTCCGTGGCTGCACAAGCCACCGCTTTAGGAACTGTCGGAACCGCATCTCAAATACTTCTAAAGAAAAACTGATTGCTCATGTTCTCTAGAAAAGGAAATTGGTTTTATATTATCGTATTATGGTGTCGCACTTGACGGCCACCGAAGCGCGTCCATTGACGAATTTTGATTTAATAGAGATGATAAAAATACTTAAACACTTCAGATACGCCTTTATACTCGATGGACTTGCGCCTGTATAGGCTGGTCTACAGACCTGGAAATCGTTCGGCCGCATTCACGGTGAGGCATCGGCACGAAATTTTACTCGAAAGTCATGCACCGCCATATGAAAATTTTATTTATCTACATCGACGCTGGGTTATCCGCTAATGATTTATTGAACACTAACGTTGCAATCACGAACAGAGGCAACATATGTGGAGTTCCCGTTACTGGGATATTTGATGAACGTGAGTGTTCACCGACTTAATAAGGGCTTCTCGACAACGCGATGTATCTTAGAAACTACACCTGATAGTGTAACGGGGGATAAAAGGAGACGGAAAACATGCCCTATCGTCATATGTCTTTAATAAAACCAGGCACGTGTCATCCCAGTGGAAATATGTAGATTTGTCGTTTTCAGTACATAATAAGATAGCAAAGGCAAACATTCCATCTTTCGCCACAGCAAACGGAAATTGTGGAAATATGACTTTGTCAATTTCAGTACATACTATCAAAGTAAAGACACACATTCATTATTTTGTAACAGCAATGATAGAACGTTGAAATATGAAGATTTATAAATTTTAGAATATAGTAAGAAAGTAAAGTGGAACAGTCCTACATTCGCAACAGCAAACAGCAAAAGTGGAAAAGTACCAAATTTTGGCATAATATGGGAAGTAAGGCGAAGAGTCCTCATATCTTAACTTCAAATGGCCAACTTGAATTATTAAAATTTGACTTTGTAAATGCATCATAAGACAGGAAACGCGAAAAGTCATTTCTTCATGACAGCTATCAACAAACGGCGGTGTAAGTATAATTTTCACTTGCAAACCTGTTTGACAAGTTTTGCATTGTTGGTACTGAGAAAAGCTTTATCAGGTACGCGCTGTGAATTACTAGACAAATAAACAAATGGATAAAATCATGTATAAATGAATGTACGATTGTAACCAGTGACAACGCATACTAAAATGACTATACGACTGTTACATTATATTTCAAAATAAAGCACAAAAGTAGTGAATTTCTGCAAGAAACATAATTAGGAAAAATAGTTTCATTTGGAGACAAAATGGATGTTCTGCCTCTTTAAATAAGAGATTACCATGGCATATATTGTAACTATAGTCCATATTGAATAATTTCTTGTTACAATTGTATGCAGTGCTTAATGACGCTCGAGCTCAGCCATTTCACGCAGCGCCAATGTGGAGCTAGCCAGGTTTGAGACCAACGCGGACAACTGGGTTATTGCTGGAGTCAACCAAGCAGTTTGTGATGTTTCAAGCGAACGCTGTAAACCTGCTATCGTCCCACACGGAGATTAATAACGCTATTTAAAGCAGCTAGGTGCCTTAACAAGAAACCTAGCATAAATAATTGAGTTCGATGGAAGCAGAGACTCTTGTTTGCAGTTTGCTTTTATCAGTGAAAACATTGAAGTAAATACAGACCTAATATTTTTCATGTTTAAGATTTATTATTACAAATACGTGATATATCCTGAACAGCCAATTAATGACGATTTTGCAGATTTATTGACGGACCATTGGATCAACTGCGAACAGCATGTCAATATCGACGTTGATTGTGTGCCGTACGTTGAAGAATTATTCCCTGAGAACGGCCAGAATCGACCCTCGAATGCACCGAAATAAAATCTAAGCTTGGGTCCGATATAAATCGATAGTTTTAATTACCCAGTTGTGGTAATAAACACTAGATTCCAGCTTTGAATCGTTGCGTTGGCAAGCAAAAATACCAGGTCGTTGACTATATCGCCGATGGAGGCAAATCTCCAAACGATTGTTTCTACAGTAATGAAGTGGAATGCAATGACACTTCCGCCTCGATAAAGTCTCCATCAATTATATTCAACCAAAACCATTATTTCGACCAGTAAAATAAAGGCTAGGGACGTGTAATAACCAATGACGCACTGAGACATGCCATGGGCAAGGCAATCATTCACTGTGCCAAGGACATACGTAATCAAGACGTATGCTTCGTGCACAATACAATGCTAACCTGTTGGTAAATTATACTACACAAAATACTATTAGTAACAGAAGAACTGAGATGGAACCTCACATTTACCGGCGATAACTTTTTGTTCGCGCGAATCGTAACCATGGTGAAATTCCTCCTCAAACCAGTCGCATTTACCGCAGGAGCTAGAATCGATACGATGATGTGCCGGCAAAGTAATTACGTTAGGATCACATCAGCCAGTAAGTGTTTATTCCTGAATTCTCAAGAGGTCAAAAAACAGAAAAAGTGTAAAAAGTAAGATGTATATAATGCTCTTTACATATAAATCTATTAGTACAACGGAATTCGTGATAGTGATGGTGGACATTGAAAACTTCCGATTATTCCGTGAACAGATACAGAACAGCGGAGCAGAGCAGACACAGGTTATTAAGTAGCGTATGGTAAAGGTTCTTGCGGGTCATTGTGAACCTATACTACTTGGACCATCATCATCGCTGGTCTAGCGCGTTTTACCATATGGACCAATGCTCGAGACATTACGATCTTAACATACTTCGAGGATGCATTACAGATTCAACAGCGTTTGGCAAAACAGTAAATTTACTGGGATAGAAGGCTCGATATATGTGTAATCGATCTAAAACCTCTCACTTTATAACTACTGGACGGTAAGAGCTGTGTGAAATTTATACGTACAATCATTTACTTTCCAAAGAGCAAATCAAATATTCAAAACTGTGGTTACACTGTCATGCATTGCTAGAAAAGGTAAATCTAAGCATTTTAACAGTATTGCCTGAACAGCTAGAAAGGGGATTCGAACAGTGCTAAATATTTGCAAGAAGTATGTATTCTACCAGGGGTACATCAGGTGAAATGAAATGAGATTAAATACGTGCAAAACCGTATTAATTATATGTGAATACAATTTACAAATTTACAATATATATATATATATATATATATATATATATATATATATATATATATATATATATATATATATATATATATATATATATATATATATGTATATATATGTATATATATATATATATATATATATATATATATATATATATATATATATATATATATATATATATATATATATATATATATATATATACAAGGTAGAACAGTGCATATTTTGATGACATGTACTGCCTCACTCGTTTCGTGAGTTTCATGCTCTCTCATTTTCTCTCGCTATCTCTATCTGAAACTACAACCTGTGACTTTATTGTTTTTGTCATAAGGTAGATTGTCAAAATCTAATACAAGACGAATGTATCTTGTGTGATAAATATACTAGTTCACACGTGACTAAAATTGTTGGTGGAAATTAAAGCAAGAGACATTGGAAACCTATTGGTTATCGATTATGATCGTCATTATTTATTCTTGTATTGCCAGGTTATCGATTATGATCGTCATTTGTTATTCTTGTATTGCCATATTATACTTGTTTATTGTTGTGTGATGTAGAATAATATATTAATAGTGTTTATTATCATGTAGCCAAAAGGAATTATTCACGCACGGTAATCTGTATATTGTTGCTAACAACACATTATTTACTTTAACTTCAAACATGACTGTTTTTAATGAGAACCATCTTTATTTTAAATGGGTTTATATCGTTTGCTAGTGGTTGATATATATAGGAAAGTTTTCTAAGAAAGTTTGATAGTTGAAATTATATTAAACTTGTCCTACATTTACTCAAATTATTATTTCATAGGGAACCATTCCGAGGTTTGATAATCGTGTCAACTCAGCACAAATAAATGTACATATACCATCATCATTTAGTTCGCATTTATCATACGATATACGTGGTTTAATATTGAACGTTTTCGTTCTAGCTTTAACTGCAGCTGTTTTTATTTCCCGTGCTACCATCTACAAACTTTAATAATATTGCATGGTTTATCTTGAAATCTTTGTTATAATTATTTAAATTGCATTTTGTTTCGACTTAAGAGACAAATTTAATTCTCCAACATATGTTTCTTTTCTGGCGTAGAATCAAATGAAATAGTATATATTCATGTTGCTGCATCGTCCTGATCATTTTGTACCATTTGTGTCATTTTCTGCTGTATCAAATTCCTGTAATTTCTATAGTACCATACTTCGTATCATTTTCTACTGTTCTAAATTATTGACAAATTCTAATGTACAAAATTCGTGGCATTTTTATACTATTTTAAATTCGTATCATTTTATACTGTACAAAATTCTAATTATAAGAATATTATCATCTTTAACAAAATAAATTGTAATAACGATTGTATTATGTCTATGGTACGCGAATGCACACGTGAAAAACATACGCGCTTAATCAGGTTTCTCTTGTTTCTATGCATAGTACATATTTCTTCCTTTCATCGTACTTCACCTTCATAAATATATGCAAATTATTATCAACTGGAAAATGGATCAATAAACTTGGCGATGTTTCTAATTAGTAAAAAAGATAAAGGGATTTTACAGGCGTGTAATAAGATGAGACTAAACTCCTAAGCTAAGCTGGATGGATTGCAAATTGCGCATCAGAATATGCTAAGATATCGATGTCGTTTTACACACGACATTAGTAAATGAAAGCAGATCCAAATACGTTTTTGGGACACCTATGCATTCAACATTTGTGGTCGAAGGTCATTTACTACCGCAATATATTATAATAATGAAGTGTTGCGATCCCTTCCATACCAGCCCTAAACACAAGCCTAGCTCCAATTATTTCGGCATGAAATATACAATAACGTGAGTAATGCAGCATTATAAATAAGCTATCCAAAGAACCAACTGTCAATATTAGTGATCAAAACTTGTAAATGCGTTTTCTGCAAATATTTTTAAATCAGTAAAATGAAATAGGAATGGTGCAACCTCACGTTTTCGTATTAAGAACATAACAATGATAAATGCGTAGATCGAAAGGTCAGTTTAAGAGTCCTAAGTCCGTACCTTCGTTAGGAATGACTTTTGTGGATGTCAGTGGCATAGGGTACGATTCTTTTGAAATCTCTTTCATTGCCAGATACAAATAGATCCCATTACTATGCGTGTTTTTGTTCTACCTTTATATATATATATATATATATATATATATATATATATATATATATATATATATATATATATATATATATATATATATATATATGTGTGTGTGTGTAGCAGCAGAGGGGCGAACAGACCGACTTGGGAAGCGTCCAAAAACCGAAATAATCCTTCCTAAAAAAAGGATTAATAACCTTAAAAATCAAAATAACTAACTACTGAGGCTCTCTCAAAGAGTCCCTAGAGTCCCTGTTATTTCTCCAACTAAAAACTTGTTAATGGCGTGTATATTACAAAAAACGAACCAACTGGAGGTCATGCCTCCCTCTGCTGCTATTAATGTATCCAAATATTTTATCAAGTCCAATACGATATCTTCTTCTAGGATCGTGCAAATTTATTGTTATAAACCCATGTGGAGTATCTTGAGCTCGTGAAAAGAAAATTTTAAATTTAATTATATCCATATCACCGCTGCACCAGGTTTGATGAATATTTCGCAACGTATGTGTATCAACTCCATTAAACACAACTAAAATATTACAGTTATCTCTGATCACTTTTGGTATTTGTGTGTATCGTTGAGTAACATAAATAACATCGGTGTTTTTATGTCTACATCGAGAAAAAATCCTTGCTGGATTTGATTGTTTGTCCAGCATCACATCATCATATACAACTAAATTATTAATAAATCCGTATATGGAATCTACTGATGGTGCTTCATCAATATCGGTTATAAACTCGATAACATCGTTATCTTTATCTATTTGCGCGTTTTCATTAACATCCTTGAGCACATTAGAACATCGTTGATCATCAACTGACGGGGCTACCAAGTACAATTGATCCCACTTTAACCATCGCATTATAAGATTGAGTAACAACTGTCTTTCCACTTCCAGATGGTCCTATTATTTTCATTCTGATGGAATTTGGTAATGCGGGATGGTGCTTGACAGGTTCTTGTTTTCTTGTCGCTGAGAAATCAATTATATCCATTCTGTATAAAATATACATGGATTTATATTGTGTGAAGTGCAGGACGCGTACCCCGACGGATACACTAACAACTATTACCACAAAAAATAACAGATCAGCGGTTACGGGTAAGTGTACGCGGTGTGGTACAAAGAAATTTAAATTTATTCCCGGTGATAATTCAAGGACAAAGTCAGCGTTAAAAAAAAGCAACGAGGAGGTGATATTGCAGAAAAATTAACAAAATTACCGGGAACTCCGTGGGCTAAATACCCAGGAGGAAAACATCTAACAGCATATGATTATTGCGGTACTGGTACTTGACTCGATATCAGGCTTGATAATCAGGATCAAACAAAACCAGGCGAGGAACCAGTAAACGCTATTGATAAAGCATGCCACGCTCATGATGTTGCGTATAAAAGCAATGATCTACAACATAGGCATATTGCAGATGTGAAATTAATTCATGCGCTAGATTCTATAAAAAATAAAAATATCAAAGAAAAATTAGCTAATTGGTAAGTAAGATCCGCGCTGAAAGGTAAATTAGCGCTTGGGGCTGGTAATATATAAATGGAATCGATTTATTATTCCCCAATTGGATACTTGAAAGGTAAAGCAGCAATTAGTAAACTTGCTGATGCAGCAGCGGTTAAACATTCTACTGCTAAAGCGTGGTTATCCAAATAGGCAATATGGCAAATTTACCTACCGCCACCGAAACAAATTCAGTACGCGTATTTCGATGTTAGTGTTCCGAATGAAGTTCATCAAGCTGATATTCTGTTTTTACCACATGATACTGTACGTAGAAAAACGTACAAATACGCGCTAACCGTTGTTGATGTTGCAAGTAGATATAAAGCAACAGAGCCGCTGTCGACAAAGACAGCTGCTGAAGTTGCTTCTGCATTTAAACGAATTTATCAACGAGGTGGTCTACGATGGCCACAGTTGTTACAAGTTGGCCCTTGCAAAGAATTTCTTGGTCCAGTATCATCGTTAATGAAGCAACATAATACTAAAATACGACGAGGACATACTGCAATTCATCGTGATCAGACAATTGTTGAACGATTTAATCGAACGCTAGCTGAGCGGTTTTTTGGATATCAATACGCGAAGGAATTTATTCAAGATAAAAGATCTCGTGAATGGGTGGCAAGATTACCAAATGTGATAACTGCATTAAATAATGAGATTACTCGAACAACCAACATGAAACCTATTCATGCAATTACAAGCGCGCACATACCAATACAACGACGTGATTTTTCAGCGCAACCATTATTAGGTAATATCACTGTCAGGTATTTATATGAGCCCGGTGAACTTGAAGGTGGTAAAAAAGAGCGACTGATCCTATTTGGAGTATTACGACGCACAAGATATCCACTGTGACAAGATCCTCAGGTAGACCCGCAATCTACAGACTGGATTCAGCTGCTCCTCAACGTGGATTTGTAAGTGAACAATTACAAGTAATTCCCGAGGATACACAATTACCACCCAAATCACTTAACTAGCGCCGCGATGTCGGTTACATTCAAGACAGGTCAACATGATATTTTCTCGTGTATGACCAAGATTTTTATTTTTTCTATCTACGGTAAATTGTCTTGGATCGTTTTTTAGATACCGCCATAACATTATACAATTGCAACTTGCACAATGATTATTCTGTTGTTGTTTCAGCGCATTAATAAAATCAGCATCAAGATCAAAATCGCATTTGTTTTTTTTTTTGTCACCTTGTTTATAACCAGATAATTTTTTTCTTATTATATCGCTTTGACATTCGTCAATATCATCACTAATCACTGACGAGTCCATGATGATTCGTCTCAATTGAGATATTTTTCTAACTCGAGACATTGCAAGATAAACCAAGTTCGACCATTCGATACGATCATCAACGATCCAAACAACTGTATCAGTAATAGTTAATCCCTGAGATGAATGAAACGTCATCGCGTATCCAATCGTCCATGGGGATTTATCAGCACGTAGAGCATCTTCACCAACATGAACATCAACTGCAACAATATCATTCAACACAAGATTCTGTTTCCTTGACTCGGTCTGTCCTGGTATATCAACTTCGATATTTTACTGTCGCGTATCTGCTGGTCGATAACATAAAGGAACTGGCAACGTTGGAAACTTTTCTCGTTGTAACTGAAACAACTCTCGTTGAAGTGTATCATGAACCATCTTTCCACTTGCAACTATCAAATCATTTGGTCTACACGTTTGTAGAAAGTCTATCATGGGTGTTTCTGAAATTATCTCGCGCATTACTTCACACTGAATTTTACTCGGTTGTAGTCTGATTAATTTTTTTTAATTCCTTTAATTCTGCATCAAGTACTCTATGATCATCAGGCACTTCTTCAGATTAATCAGCGAAATCTTTCAGCCAATCATGTGGAGATGGTCCAACTCCGGGTGGTCGTTGACCGTGATCGCCACACATTATCACAGCAGTATTTCTTGTCAATAACCAATCAATAAATATTTTTAATGTTTCTAGCGGTACAGTGCATATTTCATCTCATATTATGATCCTCGGAATATATTTTTCTCCCATCCTTAAAGATGTCCATGTATCACCCTTCCATTGGAAGAAGCTGTGATAAGTACATGATTGTACTCCTCGTTGTTTCATTTCTCGCGCGAGTCTGTGTGTAGGTGTTAGCACAATCATATATGAATTCTGAAATAGTTCGATAGCTCGAGTGGTTTTACCAGAACCCCAGGTCCGTTTAGATAAACCGTTTTGTGTCTACGTATTGGACCGTATACCGATGGTGCAGAAGATATCTGATTATTTCTGCCTGATTTTATCAGGTAAATATCTTTAACCGCAACATCAGCGGATTCGGAATAATCGAGTATATATTCCTTTTTTATTCTCCACGAACCCCACGATGCACAAGTGTCTATGTTTAATTTTTCTAACAGTATTGAATATCTTTTACTTATATAAAAGGAATCCGTAGCAACTCTGACAGCGAAGTTAGAAACCTTATTTATTATCGATAATAGGTTTATTGAAACGTACGCGAGCATTGAAGATCGTAAATGAGTATACTGCGGTGACTCACCGTCCATGTAGCTCACAATTGTGCCTAGTTTATTTCTATTTGAGAAGAAAGCTGTTTCTCGACTTATAAACGTGTTCTTGTTCGTTGTATCAGCGATTATAAAATCTAACTCAGCATCGTCCATATTTAATCTTGTACAATGTCGTTTATGATCATATGCTTCTCCTTGGGTGAACTTGCCAATTATTTTTCTACCAAGATCCTTTGTGATTTTATTCTCGTAATCGGTTATATCCGAATACTCCTTTTGTTGTGGTAACCAAACTTCGGTTTGTTTTCGATATGATATAATTGCTTCGCTGATCGTCAGTGATATTAATATCGCACAATCGAGCATATACCGTAATAGTACTATTGGTGTCCACATTTTTTCTGAAAAATGTTTTCCAAACCAAACATAACAAATTGGATGAAGGCCTTTAGACATTTCGAATGACTTCGATAGGAGCAAATCCAGTCAGGTCAAAATCCGGTAATGGTCCATTTATCGATACTCGCGTCATTTCGTGCGCCGGATGATCGAATCGCTCAAAGTAAACAGAATAATCTCCGTATCCAAGAAAACTTCCGGGATAACGCGCGACCATATCAACTGAAATAACATCTCTGTGATCGTATTTAGTATTCCACAATCCGCCATGTCCATATTCGACACAACTGGATACTATGTCATCAAGAAAATCAAACCGAGTTGGCTTCTACGAATTTTTATTTCTAGCAAAATGAACCGCAACTGACGGAACAGTAAAACAGTTGCTCAGTAGTTCGTCAGAATCATTAGTATATTGCAGTGCAAGATTTTTCATTTTCTCGTGAAGAAGATCTGTTCGATAAATAACGCCATTTGGTCTCACAATCTGATCAAATTTATATTTTTCTTCCACGCATGATTCGTCGTTAGAACTCTGAAATAACCATACTGACACAGGATCGTTTTTACTTATTTCGTTAATAAAATCAAACATACCTCCCCCAGAATTATCTGGGGGTAAATTTTAACAGTTCGATCTCGTGGAAATATTGTTACTGCGTTAGTCCACGCGTGTGCGTTATGATCAATAATTTCAATCGAAGCTCCTTTTGATTTATATTTTGATTCATACAAAATCTCTCCTGTTATCGTAGCTACGGTTATTGGAAATTTTATTTTTTTTCCTAACTCAGCGACATCTTTGATAGACGCACCGGTATATTTAACCATTTGTCCCCACGTGTTTATTATTTTACGTCTTTTATCCGTTAGACCGTTTCCACGAGTCGAAACGGTAAAATGTTCTGTCACTCATTCAGCCACACAATTTATTTTTGAAAATTTCATCGGCGCCAGTTTATCAACGCTAGGTTTTTCATTTATCACATAGATTCCATAAATAACCGCGGTTACAGGATATGCTCGTTCATAATACGGTTTGTCAATACCTGTCAATAGACCTGGTTTGTAAACTTTACTAGGTACGACAGTTTTTTTTATTACCGTGGACAGGATCATATTTGTCACGGATAATCCAATCATCTGTTTCTGTCAACACGACAAATTTTATTCTGAAAAGATACTTTCGATTATCAAGGTATTTAATGATAGATGTTGCTCGTTTGTCATTCATCATAGCGTCGATGATATCTTTGTTGCGTATAATCTTAAACGTTGACCAGACATGAGATGCACCATCTGTGTGAAATTCTTTCTTGGCGTCGTGAATTTTATTAATCAAACCTTTATTTTTCGGATCAACCAGATCTTGCATCGGTAGGTTAGGAGACATTCTGTCAAGGTTGAACTTATCTGCGCTCCAGGGCTTTATTCGGGATAATCTATCGAATTCGTTCATATTATATTTCAGACAAGTATTTAAATTAAAATATTATGTATACAATGTCTCAATGGAAATGGCTCATGGTGGGTTCATTGATTCGTTGTAATAAATCATGTTAAAAGGAATTCTGCGGACAACACATTCAAAACGTTCACCGTGGAAGCTTAGGACCAATACCATGTCTGCGATGTGGTGCTGGAGTACGAGGAAAAACACAATTTTGTGCGTGTTGTGGTGGTAAACGATACAGAGAGCTTAAAAGAAATTATGACAAAACAAATGATGTCAGTGACGGAGCTATAAAATCCGTGGAGGATTATCTAACTAAGTTTTCAGACAAATCATGATTTAAACAAATAATATTATTGTATAATGGAGCAAAATAAATTTATTCCACATCCTATAATAACAAACTACGAATCAAATATTGATGGCATGATCAGAAATTGCAGGTTGAAAAAAACAGTTGGTAATTTTACTAATACTGGCTAACTGATATTTACTACTGGGAAGAAAAATTATCTCTGCAATCGATTTGGGTATGAGTGTCACAATGGGATGATCAAAGACGGTCTTGTGATCGATCATACTGACGGAAATCCTCAAAATAACAATTTATCCAACCTTCAAGCTGTTACACGGAGCGAGAATAATACACGTGGTAATACTGGGAGACGTAAAACAATTTTAAGGAGGGCGGTAAAGTCTACAAACATAGAAACCGGTGAAGAAATTATATTTCAATCAATGAACGCGGATGCGAAATACTTTGATATTAACCGGCGTGTGGGAAAATACGTCGCAGAAAATATAACCAAAACTACCTTTTCCAAGAAATATAAACAGAAAATCACCCTCCAATATTGATAATGAGATAAACTATCATTATTATCAAGTAATTACCTTAAATGATATTTATTAATTATTTATTAACCATTTATTATTTTGGGTCGCAGCATTTTCCCCAAATACTGCTGATTTTTCGATTATGCGAAAGGGAGATTACTTCTGTAATATATAGTTTTCTTCGTAGATTTCAGATTTTTTCTGGTCGTAATTGGTTAATTAATAATCTATGTCGTAATTAATATTAATAATTATACCAAAGAAATATATTTATGGTTTCTAACTTACAAAATAGAAAAATAAACGGATTTCTCATCGTAAAATATAGCGAGTTATTTTTAGATCTTTTATGAGAAATCGAGGCAAAACACGCTGTTTTTAATGCAGATATTTACAATCTGTTCAGAAATGCACAAGTATTTAAACCGATCTGTAGGTGGTAAAACGTTTGATGGTGCAGTGGTAGTATTGTAAATAGACAGAACACGCTGTTAGTCCAAGATAGTTACAATCTGCTACGAGAAATCTTGGCAGAACACTCTGTTTTTAATGCACAAAGTATTTACAATCTATTCAGAAACTGCTGTTTTAATACAGAAATATTTACAATCTAGTGAGAAACCGTTGTTTTAATAGAGAAATATTTAAACAGATCTGTAGCTATATAATAACTTCCAAAACATGTAGTGTTAGACGAATTCAATAGCTCAATTGATAACGTATCTAACTGTGATACTCACGGCCGCATGATCGAATCCCATGACTAACAACTGGTCGGTGGTTACGCATATCGGCGATTTTTATAATTAATTGGGGCACCGCCAGCCCACCTCCGCTCAACAGAACCCCTCCAACTACACGTCACTGGTGGTTGATACATGTTTTGTATCACCCACGGGCTGATTATTGGGGAGGGGGTGTTCTGTTGAGTGTAGAAAATGGCCTCATATATATTTTATGTCATTTCATTTCCTTCATTCATTTCGTTTCATTAATTCATTCATTTAATTTCATTCATTCATTCATTGCATATATTTCATTTCATACTTAATGAACTTGCTAAAACACTCGAATAGAGGCTCATTTCATTTATATATGCTTGTGCCATTCTTAATTAAGATTGTCATTCATTCATTGCATACTTACTAAACTTGCTAAAACACTCGAATAGAGGTTCATTCATGTCATTTATATATGTTTGTGCTGTCTTCCCTCTTAGGCCTCTAGACCGTTGTTTGACGGGTTAGAGGCTCTCATAGGGGTAGTGTTTCGTGTGCCCGTTAAACTTAGTAGAATGCGGAGGCAAGCTACGAGTTCTAGGTTGTGCCGTCCTTAATTAAGATTGTCATTCATTCATTGCATACTTACTGAACTTGCTCAAACACTCGAATAGTGGTTCAATCATTCATTGTATATGTTGTGCTGTGCCCCTTCCTGAACTTGGTAAATGTCTCGAATAGGGGTTCATAGGGGAAATATTTTTTATTTTAAATATATATATATACTAAATAATGAACTACGAAAATATTAATGATGTAATTGTTGCTATTAAAAATTGGAAAAAGATGGAATTAATATATCCGATGAACTAAATCCTGAAAAAATAGTTTCTGATATTGAAATTTTACAAGAACGTAAAAACCAAGGAATACACACACTATCATCTGAATACAAGTTCATGAAACTGATTCAGGCGGCGATGTATCGGTCACTAGCTACTGTAGAAGATGATCAAGTGAAGGAATTCGTTCCTCTCCCTGCCGCAGTAGAAAAAATTAGATCGCTTTATCCCACGAGTACGAGGCAAAGAAAACGATTAGTACTCGTATAAGACGATTAAGATAAATTATGTTAGATCTTGAAACGATCCAAAGTAACCTCGTTACTGGTGAAACGATCCAAAGTAACCTTGTTGGTGAAGTAGTACAAAATAATTTTGGTGAAAATGGAAATGAAAGTTTCGGTAACTGGGGTCCCTGTCAACGCTGACCACGTGTAGATCTTTGATCTTAATATTTTATTTATTCTGAAATATTATATATTTATTCTGAAATATTATGTATTTATTCTGAAATTATATTTATTCTGAAATGATATTTATTCTGAAATATTATATATTTATTCTGAAATATTTTATATTTATTCTAAAATATTTATTCTGAAATTATATTTATTCTGAAATAGTATATATTTATTCTGAAATATTATATATTTATTCTGAAATATTATGCATTTATTCTAAAATTGTATCTATTCTGAAATTATTGTTATTCTGAAATTATATTTATTCTGAAATATTTTATTTTTTTCTGAAATTGATGGGCTAGAGTTGTACTCAGAGTCATGCAAACCAACCAATTTCGTAATTTTGATGGAATAGTTGGTACTCAGAATCATGCAAACCAATCAATTTCGTAATTTTATTGGGCTAGTTGGTACTCAGAACTATGTAAAATGATCAAATTTTCAGAAAAAAATAAAATATTTCAACATTTTTAGTCAAATTTGTTATTTTTAGTCGATTTGTCAAGGAAAATTGATGAATTTTCCAATATCATTCTTGTTAAATTTTTGTTAATTTTTCTGGTAATTTTCAAAAAATGAGGATTTTTAACGATTTATCGATAAATCAGTTAGAGAACCGCTTGAGGTTTGACCTGACGAAAAACTGTAATATGACAAATCGATTAAAAATGAATTTGACTAAAAATTTTGGAATATTAAGATCAAAGCTCTATGATAAAATAAAATATTTCTGATCAAAGATCTATGATCAAAAATCATTACGATAAAAGTCTTTAAGACTTTACATGTAGATTGACAATCAATTCCTCCCCACGCAGGTCAATTAATCGTCCTATGTGGTTTGTTAGTTTAAATTTTTTTGTGTTAACATAGTATTATGACACCGCAGATAATCAGGATTGGTTGGTACTTGCATGGTCAAATCACCAGGGGGAACTTGTGGTGTGAACGTGTATAAAATGTATCCTTGTTGAGTCTGATTTGATTTTCCAAGATCTATTTGATAGCTGCCATCGATTACGTCACAAACTAAATTAACCGCGATTGTCGATGTTATATTAACGATTCCCGGAAATACGTGTCTACCTCCGCCGTGTGGATCATTATTATATCTTAGAACAGTTGCTGGTGGAGTTATTTTTTCCATGCATCGATTATTTTAGGAAAATATTCATCAATGGCATGATTGAAAGATTTTCTTAATCTATCTGGATTATAATCAGGGAACTTAAACGTTACAATGTCAGCTTCGGGTATTTTGTATTTGGTTGCGAAAAACCATCTATAATCGCCCGATGAATCAAAAACCAGGTTATTGATTTTATTATGAAAATATTAAATGGTATCAGCAATATGATTTAAAATTTCTATTAGCTTAATAATTTCTTCACGCGTAGATGTCAAATCAGACAAATATTAATGAAAAAACACGTAAATTATTTAGTTGCTCTTTGTGGTCTGAATTTATGATATTAATGACATTATTGATATTTATATCGTAAAATGAATTATACAGGTTATTACCGTTATCAGCGTTGTGTAAAGGCCAATAGTATTTACCAGTTCGCTCAACACGAAATTGATCCCGTTTATCCCATACTCGTTTTTCTATGTTCCTCCAAAAACTTTTATGCTTCATTTTAATATTATGATGAAAACTTTTCGTCGATGTAAAATCAGCCCGAGTTGGTTTTGGTATCTGTGCAGGTATTGGTGGTGTTATTTCAGGCCAACCTAGCACGTTTCTGATTGAAGAGTGATAAATATCAACGACACGATCAGGAGAGTTTATTACGATTGCAGAAGACAACATCGGCTCATGAACATTAATTCATACTTTTGCTTCTTTTCCAGTTATTGATTTTATTCTACAAGCAAATTCATCATTGATTTGTTCGATCTCATAACTTCCAGTTGGTATTCCAACAACGACCCAGTCAGGTGTTTCATCGGGTTTGTTTTCATTAGCAAATACAAACGAATTATTTGCTGGTGTACCATAAAATGATCTCGATCTGATATTTGGACAACTATGGTTAACTCGTAATTGCGCTAGTGCAATTTCATTAGCGCGAATTGCAGTTGGAAAATTGATGCTAAATTCAGGATTAATCGAGCTTACCGAGATTATCGTGGTTTTGAGCGGGGTTGTGTTCGTCACGATCTGCTGGAGTAATTCCGTCATTATTAATACTCGTACCTTTAATACCAGCGCAGTTGTATATTGTAATCATCTCTGGAAACTCAAAATAAGATATAATTTCATCACTGAGACTCGCTGATAACAACGATGATAACTTCGAGTATGCAACAGTTGCTATGTGTAATTTTATCATGTAATCGGATAATTTTTCATTCGTGCAAGTACATATTTTATTTTGCAATGATATTGGGCACACCTGCAGTCGGTACTGGTGCCATCATTGTCATTGTTGATAACAGCGGATACTGAATAAACGATTACGTCGACGATAACTAGTCGTCGTCGATATTTCTTTATTTTTACTATATATTGTTCGACTCGGTCTTTCAACGCTGCCTGCCATTCACGCGCTTGATTGTACCTACATTTTGAACGTCGATTGAGGTACTCATTATATTTTATGCAGTAAATAATTGAGGTGTTTCAGCTACAAATTCTAGACACCACCAGTAAGATTTTGCGGTTAATTTCTTATCAGCTGCTTCCAGAATAAATATTTCTTCGTTTCCGCTATTTAATATAACAGATACAACCCCGGAAAACTTATCAGTTAAATGACGCCATGGATACGTTGTAAATATTTCAAATTTTTCAGCCCTGAACACAGACAGCCTGTACACGCCAGTGACTGTTGCGGTATATTTCATAGTTTTATTTTGCTGCGACCATGTTGCGAATCTAGATGATACTGTGTATACGATGTTGGTAATATGCCCGGGAGTAACCCCGCCGGGAATTTTAATCAAACTGGTTTTATTAACGATCTCAGGAATCCCCGCTACGACATCTTCGAGTGTTTTTTTAGTTGTGTCGATGTTCGTCTTGATATCAAGTTTTATGTCAATGGCGTGCGGATTACCCAAAAATGCCTCTGCGGTTTCATTAATTTTTCTAAAGTTTCTGCGAAGATTTGTGAACGCGTTTACGTGAACGTCATATACGGCCCGCAACGTGGATAATTTACCATCTACGGTGTTGTAGTTGACGTCAACTTATTTTTTGTTGCTGCATCTTCGTCGGATGTTGGATCTCTTAAAACTACTATCTTATTTCCGTTCATGCTGAGTTCACCTGTCATTGTGTCACAGGTATTGTTCACGCGATTAGCAACACTTGCTGTAATTTGATCTCTGATGGTTATAAACGATATACTTGAATCCCTGATTCTGCAGCTGTCAGTAGACACAGGGATATTTATCCGAGACCGCACCGAGCACTCGTCGAATTATATCATTCCATTTGATATTGCTGGTTTTCAGTTTTCCGTATCGATCTTGAAAAATATCAACCTCATCTGGGTCATCTCCAGCCATGTTCATAATATCAACGAGGTCATCTTTAGTCGTGTACTTCGACAGATCAATGTCATCGGACTTTTTCTTAACTGTAGAAGAAGATCTTCTTCCCTAAATATCAACCATTATAATCTAAGATCTGTTTAAAACGAAGCGGTTGCTTGTATAATCATACACAATTTTATGTGGTGGTTTGGATGATTTTGATATAGCGTTAGGTACATTAATTACTTCACGGCCGCATATTGGCGGATCTGTCATTGTTTGCGTGGGTAGCGTTGAATACCAAACTTGCGCGTGAAGTGGCGCGACATGCTTGATAAATTCAATGGGTGGAGTTAACCCGTATGAATCAAAATAAACGATTAAACGCGGATCAACCGCGTATGATATCCAATGAGTACCAGGTCCTGAATTCGATTCAAGATTAATAATACCTTTTTCGAGTTTGTTCGGTTGTTTTGGTAATTGATCTCGCATGAAAACACCTCTGAAGTTTTATTATTTTTAATCGTTTAGCAGCATCAGGTAAATCAAAATTTGATGCTGGAGCATCTAACGAAGTGATCCTGGAAGCCTTAGACCTCTTCCCCAACGAGATCCTAGCAATCTTAGGCCGGTCCCTTTTTTATATCCATTTCCTGTTGCTTTCTTTAGAGCCATTCCAGCAGCTGTTCCAACAGCACCTAACGTGGCTGCTTTTGCTACGGCTGGAGCGGCAGCAGCTATTAACGCTGGAATAGCCGCGAGAAGTTTAAAAATGCCACCGGTTTTAACCCAATCCTTAATCGCACCCGCAGAGAGATTAAGTTTGACGCCTGTTTTTGATTGTTTTGCGCCGTTGAAATGTTTAAACTGGCGTTCTGATAATGATAGTTTATTCTGACCACCCGTGATCTGATCTCGCTTTGGTGATATTTTAATAGCGCAGTTTTTTGCTGAATTTGATTGAAGGTTTTTAATCTGACCATGAGTCAGACTGACACTAACGTGATGATATGGCATTTTATGATAAATACTTGCCACGCTCCAAATAATGATCAAAAATTTTCCACTATTGCATCAACGACTCTCATTTGACCACTATCACCTTCAAGTAACGTCGCTTTATCACTAAGTATAACCGCGATTACTCTGTAGGCGGCACCACCTGGCAGGTCAGTAACACGAGCTCGAAAGTGAATATCAACGACAGATTGTCTAGATCAATCAAGATATTCCAACGAAAAATAATAAATCGGATACAGATTTATAAAATCTAGCTGTGATATTAACAGCCCAGTATCTACGGTTTGATCACGTCCCATAAATGACATCAAACGATGATATGCACGAGCTACGTGATTTTGACCAAAATTTAACAATATATCCTCAGGTGGTTCTTGATGTCCATTTATCCGCAAGGAAACTTTATCAACTCCACGTTTGTCAAATATCATATGTGAACCTTCTTGATTATTCGTCCGATCATTATTTTGCAGCGCAATAACAATATATCGTGGCGCATAAACACCTTGCTGTGATACTATATTCCATGTAAATAAACCGTTAGCGTTATGTTGAGCAGCATCTATAGTTACTGTTAACCATGATAGCAATGATTTACCGCCTTGATCCGTAAAATAGAGTAATGCTTGTTCTTCAGCAATAGATGGAGATGGAATCATTACTGGCATCCACAATGAAAGCTTCGTTACATTTACTTTACCAGCATTAGCAACACCAGCACCTCGCCAGATTGCATCATTATCATCACCTATTCTTACGAGCACAGCTGTGTGTTTCGCTCCAAAGATGACCTTTCTAACATTTCTGCAAAATCCAGAGATGTGAGACAGTGGAATTGCACATGAAAAATTTTTATTATTTCCTGCCAACGCTGCCCGTCGTGTTGCAAATCCGAAGTTGTAATTTGCATTAATACCTTTTATAATATCAAAAGCAGCACCTGGTCTAGCTTCATGTTCAAAATCATCTATTTGTGGATCAGATGCAGTACCTTGTGGTGTCCGCAATTTAATATATTGAACATAATCGGCGTGGTCAGTAATATCCTTAGCAAACATCATTGTTGGACCAGCTGATCTTGTGTAATCATCAGAATATCTCGCTAGACCAATTATTGCTGTAGCAACATCGACATTCTTCTGAATTGATTCAATATTTTTCCATCAATCATGTCTGTGGCGCTATCAAACAGCGCCATAATCCCGTTGTTGACAAAACCAACTCTCACATTGGCATCATATGGCGTATTAGCCGCTACATTCGTTACAAGTTCACCTTCTACCTCAATAAACGCCTCAGCGGGTAAGAAATATCTGCTTGTATCCTGAACCTGTAATTCGATTCTCCCCCGCTGATTTGGTGGTCTTGCGTCATAGGAATAAAATTGATAATCATGTACCGATTCATCTTTGAGGACCGTTGCATCGATGTCAAATGCGGGGTCAGATACACGTTATAACATTTTATTATAATTACCATTTTTCCAATTAGTAATCTAAATTATCATCGTCGACGAAGACCGCTTCCTGCTATTAAATTTGCTGTTATATTTCTTTCTGCTTCTTCAGATAATTCCGCTAGTTTTTTTATTTGCAGCCTGATTTATTATTTTACTAACATTTGCTGGCATAACCTCAGTGCTGGCCAGTTTCATTGGTTGCTGCTGTTTTCTTCGTACTAATCGAGCTAGTCTGTCCTTGACAGTCGAGAACGCTTTACTGGCAAGATTACCAATAGCGCCAGGAATTTTATCACGAGCAGCCTCAATAGCCTTCATCCCTAATTGTTTTGCAATCGGTATTGCTTTTGGAGCCATCCTTCTAAATAAACCTTGAACAACATCACCAAGTCCATCTCCGTAAAATGCTTTGTAAATTGGCAGTCGTGAGTTTACTACCCTGACCATGATCGGTCCACGTTGAGCAGTGTGTATAATCATTTTCATATACTGATTAATTAATTGTTTAGTCGCTGTGATAATCATCAGCAATTTCATCAATAAGGGAACAATAAATGATGCGATCCATAATACCACCTTGAAATAATCTTCGACAAATATCAGATATTTCATTAACAATTTCTGAAGAATTGTTTCCAGCTCGTTTTCCTCCAATTTGTATTTCTAGTCGTTGCACCACAGAAATAACATTGTTAGGACAGGCAATAAGACCACTTCCTTGAGTAATCAAAGGAAAACCACTTCCTACAGCACTCGGAGGATCATCATCATCCTCCCCTGCCAACATCCGTGATCTTTCTTCTGTTGTTTTCTTAAAGAGTCTTAAAGGCGATTTTTCTCCTTTTGCTTTTTCAAGTAGCTTCTCAGACCTCTCAAGTTCCGACATCAACCTTTGCTATAGTGAAGAAGATTGTTATTGTTCTATTTGTTGCAGAGGTGGAGGAAGTTGATATGAAGGTTCCTGCTGGGAGAGCTGTTCTTGTTCTAGTTGTTTTATTCTCTCTCCATAAAGTATTTTTAGTTCTTTATCAAGATTGTTGTATTCTGGACCTCTAGCTTGTTTTTTGTTTCTATATACGCGATATATTCATTTAATAAGATTATCAACACTTACTTTTTCATGACGGGGTTTTAAAATATTAGATTTATTAAATATACAAAATAATATTGTTTCGGGTAATTTTTCTCTTTTAGTATTTCTAATATCTTCGACAAACCTTTCGTTAAATTTTGCAATCAATTCTACGTTTTCTTCCACTGGTTTGGGTTCAGGTGCAAGCTCTTTTCTCACGTCGGCGACTTCAGTACGAAGTTTTTCAATATTTCCAAGTATTTCTTCACCGACAGGTGGAGGTTGACATGCAGCTATATCACTTGGAAGATCTCGTAAAATCTTTTTTGTTTACTTGGTTCTTCTTGCTATTTTTTCAGTCTGCGCTGCAGTTTGTTCTAATACTGGAAAAATACCCTTTTTCCCCTTCTCATCATCATCCTCACTATCTCCCCATATAATTTGTGCAGCAGCGGCTGCAGCTTTCTTAGTAGCTGTAGTGACGGGTTTAAATAGTTTTGCAGTGTCTTCTTCGTACTCAACTTGTGATTCCTGCTGCGCTTGTAGTTTTGTTCTGAATGAATCTCTAACAGGAAGAAATTTTTTGATTGCTTCTAATCGTTCTCGAGCTATCCTTGCAGTATGAGATTCAGGATGTACCATTTTATTATAACATAATGATTTAATTTTAGCAGCAGAGGGGGGCATGACCTCCAGTTGGTTCGTTTTTTGTAATATACACTCCATTAACAAGTTTTTAGTTGGAGAAATAACAGGGACTCTAGGGAATCTTTGAGAGAGCCTCTGTAGTTAGTTATTTTCATTTTGAAGATTATTAATCCTTTTTTTTAGGAAGGATTATTTCGGTTTTTGGACGCTTCCCAAGTCGGTCTGTTCGCCCCCTCTGCTGCTTATATATGCATGTATATGTATATATATATATATATATATATATATATATATATATATATATATATATATATATATATATATATATATATATATATCTTTTATTTCATGTGTTTTGTTGCAGAGCATACATCTACTACATTAGCACAATTATTATGTATCTTAAATTATTTTAAAATGGGTATATAATGTAAACAAAAGTTTATTTTTGGTCATTTATTAGGGTACATATGGATAATGTTTTTTTTTGCGTGGCACAATCATTGCCTAATTTAATAATCAGAACAAAACTGCATTCAGTTCGTTACCTAACCACACAAGTAAAATAATTAGTGTGTCTCAAGGATAACCATCTAACATTTGTGAACTCATCTGAATAAGGGGAGGCAGTAATTATCATATTAGTAGTGCCACTTATTTTCTCATTACTTGATTAACAAGTACCAAACGTTTTCTCAATATGTAATGATTTAGGTCACTTATAACTGGAGAGATAACGCATCATCTACTAATGCAGCATTAATATTTTCAGGACAAATTTAGGCTGAGGTAACTTCACCTTGTTGTTTCAATGTAAATAAAACCCCTGCAATGCTCAGCCGTATCTACTTACGTCACGTCATGATGCATGTTCTTTGTGAATGTAGACACTTACCGTCCACTGAAAGGAAATAAAGAATACAATTAATATGGTATCGTTATTCAGACGCACTACAATGAGAACATATTTTATATGCTGCAACAAATTCTCAAAATGTTCTTTACACTGTCGGAAATCACAACAATAAAGAATCACCACAGATTATTAACATATCAGGGCTGATGTGTTTCAGTTTTGCATGTGCTTAGACCACTCGTGTCATAACAAATATTTACGATATTTTCACTGAAATTACCTTCTGTTTGCAGATGACAAGTCGTTACTAATGATTATAGAAGAAACAATCCTGGCTGCTGGTGTTCCAAACGAGAAAGAATATTTTTAATATGTGGGCCATATAGTGATTAGAGTTTCTAATTCAAAGAAAACAAAGTCAATGAATATGTCCTTAATTTTCCGAAAGGAATTTCATCCACCACGCTATATGACTTCGGGACAGTGTCGACGGAAATAGAAAATTACCGACAACTCCGAACACAAATAATAAACAGTGCTGTTGGGGAATCACAAAGAATAGAAGTCAAGTATTATTGGCCTTAGTTGTAATCGCACAGGAGAAAACCTGGGCAACTATCAATTGATTCATCACTTCTGGTTGCGGAATCGCCGTATACAACGTAATGTGTAAATATTTTGACTGTTTGTGGATTAATCATCAGGGGACTGTGCATTTATGTATTTTGCTTGCTTGCCATGTCGTGGAGGATACCGGCTATGGTGAACAGTCAGGACCCAAAGAGGGAAAAAAACTAAATAACCTACCATAACACTACTGAAACATTAGCATACATTTAAAAGCAACGTGTTACTAGATTGTACCTTTTTAAACAACCATTTCTCGAAAACTTAACAGAGGCTACTTTGATGCTGAAGTGAAAACACGCGATTTGTAAATATTTGAAATATTTATCTTATTTATCCTAACTTTAATATTAATATAGGTCATTTATCTATACTACAAGACAGTGTAGATAGTTAACGAACATAGTTATTATTTCAGACATGCTAGATAGTACACTTTGTATTGTGCGAACATTCTGGAACATTTAAAAGAGTTTTACGACTCTGTTGTCTTAAACTAAGTAACTATCAGGTAAATTGTAGGGGATGGTGAATAATATAGACCCAGACCCCCCCAAAAAAATTTGCTTCTATTAATAATGATCCTGATAATAACTTATGCAATATAGAATATTTTAGCTACGTATTAGTTGTTTACATAATAAAATAAAAACATAAAACTATTCAGGTCCAGTAGAAAATAAACTTGATTTTGGACAATGTTATGTCCAATATGCAGTGTTACATTACAATAGCATATAATGAATATAAAAAATAAAAAATAAAAAACATTGCAAAGTAAATATACATAACACTAGTACAACGTAGCTTCTAGATTACCGCAGGGAACAATACTTTGACCAGCATTCTTCTCCTAGCAACATCATTGACATCCTAATTGAAATTGACTATTCGTTGATGGCTGTATATGCTACAGATTAATCAAAATCGAGCCTTTTACTAAGATATTGCAAATGACATTAAAAAAGCTTGGGCGATGGGTTCGAAAATGTGGCATGCGATTCCAACTTAACATTGCAGCATATGCTTATTGACACGAAAGAAAACCAATATGTCCTATTTATTAGAAAATCTCAATCAAACAAAATATTTCAGGCTCATAATTACTTGTGATCTGAAATGGAACCTTCAAATTTAACTCGAACTTTACACCAACAAAAACGTATCTTGTCGTCTTGTGCATAAAATGCGTAAGAACTCGCAAACAAAGGTATAGTTAGAACTATTTTAGAATACACTTGTACTGTACGGGACCCCAATTCCCAGGGTTTAGAAGATGAAATTGCAACGAAACCACAAAACGAGCATGCAGGTTAGTTACATCCAATTATGACTATATGCCAGGAAGTATGACCTCGAAATTGGATCAGTTGTGTTTGAGGTCATTATAAAGACGTAGATTGAAAAACAGATTAGTATTTCTATACAAAGTTCTAAAAGCAAAGCAAATATATCATTCCATAAGTTAATCAAGCCTAAAAGAACCACAGAATAAATCAAGTCAATATACATATATGATAACATGCGCACGAACTAATAGTTACTGATTCAGCTTTATCCCCCAATATTAAGCACAAATGCCGAATCCTCAGAAAACACAATTTATAAAGTTAGTGAGGACACTTTTTTAAAAGTACGTCCTTTTTGTAATGAAACAAACCCGACATTATGATGTAGCACCGAACGTATCATGATACACGAAGAACGAGCTTATAAGCCTCTCAGTTTTGTACATCGTACTCTGCGACCGCCCTGGTGGCCTAGTGGTTAGAGCGTCCGTCTCGGATGCGGGATGTCGCGGGTTCGAACCCCGGCCGAGTCATATCAAAGACATAAACATGGCACAAACGGCCGCCTCGCTATACGCTCAGCATTACGAGGTTAGTGTCAGGACTGGTCGGCCTGTTGTAAAGATAATGTGACTACGTGTGACATGCTACATGTCTGCGTTATGATTCATCAGTGCTAGATAGACATCACTGTAAACCATCACACATCGTAGCGATATGACTGAACAATTGTTAAATCTACGTTAAAAATCCAAATCTCTCTCTCTCTCACACACACACATCCTAATCTGCGAACCTATCACTTTTCACTACAAGAGAGAGATGAAATGAGTGTTTACATAAAATTAAAAGAAAAGTCATAAAGCTGCTTTTGGATACTGCTAAGACGTTTTCTTGTTCATATAGAACCTAATTAGATCCAAACTGAATTTATACTTTACAGTCACCATCAAAACCTAAATTAAATTTCTACCGACTGACATTATGTCGATTAGCCGGTATACATGTATATTGGATTCGAGCATCTAATTATATGCACAACTATGAACGTAACTAAGAGTATATTAGTTTTAATGGCCCATAATTAATACTAAAATTTAAAGTTTTTGTGAAAGAATGTGACAATATACTGTTAATGTAAATTTAGTATTTGTATAGACTTAACTTAGGGACTAGCACCTGATTCGTTGGGCACGGTATATATAAAGCATTTCATGCGTATGAAGATGACACAATTATCGTTGCAGCCGGACATTTCATTTTCACTACAGGGGCTCTTTTCGCTGCTTACAATTGACCTGTCATACATGTACCATATAATAACTAGAAGGGAGGACACTTGTCTCCTTGCTCGCGCGATCTATTTAAGAATAAACGCTGATATTTCAAGCTACGCTTTGTGTAGCTTAATACATTTGGTACCGATATTTTGTTCAGGCAGTCGACTGTGCATCCCTATCAAAAGTTTGACTTAATATCAAACCTTTAAAGAATGTCAAATCATTTTCCCACACTGCTGCTCGACATGGAAGTGATCGCGCCCGCTTAATATGTGAGATCATGCTAAATGAAATACTGTCCTCTCATTGGTTAAAATAAAATGATGTCCTGTATTTATTTATAACTGATTTTCAGTTGGTCAATCAGAAGGTAGTATTCCATTCAGTGCGTTGTTCTTGTATTGGTTTTGCTTCTTTCTGCTACTTATTTTAAGACCAATGAGTCCTAAAAATCCAGATAACTTTGAAAATATGACTCTTAATTTTGACCTGAGTAGCAGTAAAAAAAAAAACAACAATATGTTGTTGTTATGCATATATAATATATTCAATCTTAAATGATATTAAAAATTTCAGTGTAATGTTCATTTGAAAGAAGTTAATTGATGCAGTTTTCGGATCCTTGGGGAAACGCACCTAGGGTCACTCGCCGATAGTCGTATTGCATCATAATGATTGCTGAAATGAAGGAAACCATCGGGGTACGTTTGTTGTTGTTGCTGTTTTAGTTGTTGTTGTAGGGTTTAACGCCATGTTTACAACACAAGAGAGGCTATACATGGCGGCCGGTATTAATGGTGGCTGCGATAAATACACGTACTGATGAAAATGAAACAATAAAGATACAAAAGGATTGATTGGAGACATCTAGCCCTCAGCAATAGCATGCACATGAATTACAAGCCAGTGAGGTTCAATAAAGGATCATTGATCATTGATATAGATCAAAGTATATAATACTTTCCCAGCAAAAACATTTCGGGAAAAAGACCCCATAATGTATGTTACTTAGATACTTGTATTGCTATTTCAGCCCATTACCCGCAATACTTTATTCGTTCAGTATAGATATTTATCATCCGTGCCAAATGCATGTCATGTATCACAAAATACAGTACAAAATTGGTTGAGATTGTTTCAGTGACTTCATATACTGTAATCTTATTATAATGTAGACAACATGGGAGTAACAGGCTATGTTTGATATTCAAGATAGTATTGATTTAAAATTAAAATCATGAAAGCTATACATGGAGTTGCGGAACAAAAGTATACGATTAGACAGAGGAATTACTAACAAAAAATCGTTCTTGATAAACAGGTAAAATAAAATTGATTGTTCTGAAATAATTGATATGAACATACAAAAACTTCTCTTTAGTGGTAACAATGTTGAGGAAACTATTTCAAAACAAGACAAGACGGAATAGCCTTTACCAACATTACAATGATATTGGAATGACTATATCTAGCCTTCCCAATATTTTAGTATGATCAAAATAGTTCAACTCAAAAAGATGAAGAAATCAGTCAACGACTGATGCTGCACGCTGAACTGACACCTGCTACTATAGTGGATATATATATATATATATATATATATATATATATATATATATATATATATATATATATATATATATATATATATATATATATATATATATATATATATTCTAAGGTGATAATTAGGAAAGGATAAAAAAGAACGCAAACGCAAACAACCAACTACTGAGGTTTGTATTTGTTACATGGTGATTTGCCAAGTTCTAGAACATTTACATTAATGAAGTAAACACTTTCAGTCTGTAACTTTCGGGAATCGGCTGATCGAGTGGTCTAAAATGTTCGCCTTACCGATCACTGACATTTCACTTCCGTCCGTGTGGCATAGAGTCATGGGCTAGGCCTATGTAGATATATGAGAAAGCTGCATTTAGCTTCCTGTGTGTCTGAGGATTTTAAAGTTGCTTCTTCCTCCACCTATTTTACTGGCCGTCATATACAGCTGAGAAATGGCGTTAAAACTCAAACCAACAGCAACTTTAAGTTTCCTTTTAGACAGCAGATTATATTAATTATATATTGAGTGTATTAAACGTATTTTAATTTTTTTTAGATGCAAACATATCATTTGAAAGAGAGAGAGAGAGAGAGAGAGGCGGAGAGAGAGAGAGAGAGTAGAGTGGCCTGATAAATAACCATGGTAATCATCTTCGCAGAGGTGTTGATTTGAAAGCAGCCAACTAGAAAATGTCAACCTTCGTATTTTTTTATACTTTATTACAATTCTGTCCTGCAGGCCATCCTTATTTCGACCGAGTTCATCATAATTTACTAGACAAAAGGACATACGTCCGATATTATCAATTAGCATTTACTAGAAAATGTACATATGTTGATATCCTTAAGAAGTTATTATAAGTTATTCTTTTTAATGTTAACTATCACACACTGTAACTCAAACAAGCAACTCCTAAATGGTTTCACCTTACCATAATAACCACAAATCGTAAATCTGTCATTACTCACTTCAACTGTATGATATTACACTCTAAACTATTTATCTATGTGTGTATGTGTGTTGCTCTATTTGCTAATTTAATGCATTATTAACGCAGTTTAATATCCTGGAATTATTTTGGGTTATACTATGTTTTCCCATACAGAATAAAAGTATTGTATGTTAAGAAATTACAATGTTCAAGTCTAATTATGTATTTGTATTACATTATTCTTCCTGTCTCTTCCTTTTGCCCATTACCTTTTTTACTTTGTATTCTTTTTATATTTCTTTTGCTAGAAAATGACATTATACTTATAATCACGCTTGGAACATTTTGTAATATATTGCATTATATGCTAATAGGAAACTACGTACATTGTCTTCTCTTTGAACTTTATATTATTCTTTTGCAAATCATCCAACTCCACTGATGATGAATTATTTTGGAATAATGTTTCTTGATAATAATATAAACTGTCATTTTATAGGTAGGATTTATCAGTATAAATATACCGCATACCATATCATATTCACTAAATATACCGCATACCATATCATATTCACTAAATATATTGCATACCATATCATATTCACTAAATATACCCCATACCATATCATATTCACTATTTTACATGGAGCTGTATATGTTTTTCTTTTTCTCTCTCGCCCTCCCTCTTGATTTGTTGATTGATAGCTTTCAAGTTGAAATGGTTAGAAATGTGAAAGATACGTGTACATGTAAACTACTATTTTTACGACAAAGGTATACAGATTTTAAAGTCCATTCAAATTTCGATGGCATCAAACAATTGAATGTTTAAATTTTGGAAAATCAGTTACATCTGAGTATACATCGTTTAAGCTTATGGCAATACATGTATTCTTTACTAATTAAAAATAAGCTGCAAGCTACAATGTATAATGTTGACAACATAATTTTGTACTTAACCTACAACTTTATGGATTTTCAGTTAAGAATTTACATATTTGAAATACGATGAAACAAGGATACTCACCTAGTGTTGCATTAAAAGATAGTCAGGTGTCAAACGTTCCGTCAAATAACTAATGGCGCTGTTTTACGTAACACTGCAGAGATAAGGCAACATGTGCGACTAGAGCCATAACATGTTTCGGCACAAATTTGTATCGTGTCTAGAAATTTCAGATTAATCCAAATATTGTGGCTTATATGATGCTTTCACTTGTAATCATTCATTTGTTACTACTAGAAAATCTGTGTTATCTTAATAGTTAAAAATATGAGCAGGTTACCAGCTTCCATGTTCATATGGATGTAATAATCGATTTTCAATAGAAATCCGAGTTGTTTTCACAGAATATATTATAAAGCATCACGAAACCATCGTAAGAACCATTCACTTCGGATGATCAACATGATTTGCCTCAGTTATCTATACTTGTATCTCTATTATTTTTGTTACTTAAAGGAACGATACAGTCATCGATATTCAGTCTAGTATAATAATGTGTTCCGATGGTGCATCAGCAATTAGAGGGCATACTGTTTGTAAACAAGTGTAAAATCATGGATAGTTTGCTTCACGACTTAATAAAGGGTGTCATACCTAACAAACGTAGAGGCCTGGTAATTTGCAGCTCACTTGGACAAACCGTTACGCATATATTTTTACCTATTTATATCTGGAAGAGGATATGCTTCATAACCATATTCTATTATTGCAAGTTGTGACAATCCATCTGCAGTGAGTTCACATCTTGTTGCAAAACGGTTATTCAATTGGTTTTGTTTCCAGGTTCGCTCATCATAGATACGTTCATTTGCGATGTTAGCAATGTTATAACATAAATGGTGTATGACCTCAGACCGTTCTTCGTATCTAATGCGCTTGACACTTAATATAATAATGTATTTGGTATTGCTTACGAGACAATGATGCAGACGCTACATTTGTTGTATATTGTGAATGTTTCTTTTACTCCTGATTACTCAGAAAGGGGTCTTAATGGAAATGTGTTCCTAATTTGTGCATGCTAGTTATTAGAATTTGTATTGTGCCAGCATCGAACGAACATTAACATAGGACAAATTACCTGGAATTTTGAATGATAACAAACTGTTCATACGTTTTGAAGCACTTCATAATTGTGCATATTAAGTAAAACGACCCTGCGGTCATAAACTAAGTAACATAAAAGGGGAAAACCAACAAGTTTTGTAAAATTCTTGAAATAGTCTATTTCTCTAAACTACAAAGCTAACAATATAAACGACCTAACATTATTGTGTATTAACACCCAATTAGTCCAATCACATTTCCAGAAGAATAGTCGATATCCAGTGGTGTTCTGTATGAAGTCAAATTTTGAATGTGCACGTGCACCACTAGCCTCGATTGTGATATAATAAAAAATTCTTTAAATGAATTCATAGTAATTTCAAAATAATTTAGTCTTAAGGTTATGTATAATTTGGAATTCCAATCAATAGCTAAAGTAAACAAATCCTCTCAAATAATAATTCAGCTCAATTACATGGTTGACTCCAGATCAGATGATTAAGATAGGAATAAATAATTATGTTACTCACTACATGATATAGGCGATTAAGACACAATTTCAGACAAAAAATAAGACAATTTCAGAACCAGGTTGAGCATCATTCATTTATTTCCATCGCGTCAGAAATAACATTCTCATACATAATTGATTTTGAGGTATTTACCCTTTATATTTTCCAGTCACATTAAGGAGAATTTTAATGATATATATCCCCTTCTTTCTGTGCTTCAAGCGTCAATTTGTGAGGATCCAATCTTGATTTGCAAACGCTATTTGCGATTAATATATACTATATAAGGCATTATTTCCAAACGGAAGGAAATACTACTCTTGCCGCAAGATGTCCGTATCCGCCAATCACTCGAAACAGTGAGATTGGGAACCATCATCTTGTCAGGGGCTCGCAACACTATTAAAGCATATTAAGCATATTAAGCGAAGCATTATCTTCTCGACATGGTGAGACTTTACAAAGAAAAAATATTTTGCATTCTTTTCGAATGTGAATGTCTATCATAAAGTACCAATAAATATTGTTTTGCAAGTTCTAACAGAATTAAACATGGATGAAGTGGAATATAGTGCCTTAAGGTCTCACGGTATTATCGATATGCAAAAAGGAAAAGCAGTCCAGTTATGAAAGGATATAATGTGGAGAATCAATGGGTTTCGCTGGTGAAGATTGGTTCCTAAGGAATGTAAAATTTAGTTGAAAGAATTTTGAGGGGATTTATTCTAGTTCTTACTAACACCAAAAGAGACACTATTATAGTGTTAGATTTTATATCTTTCAACCCTGAATTTGAAAAAAAAATCATTACTGAAATTAACACTGGACACTTTAATGTGGAAGTAAAAACACGCGATTTATAAATATTTGAAATATTTATCTTACTTATCCTAACGTTAATATTAATATAAGTCATTTATCTATACTACAAGACGTTGTAGATACTTAACGAATATAGTTTTATTGCATACATGCTAGATATTACACTTTGAATTGTTCGAACAATCATGAATATTTAAAAGATATGAATTAGAAAGTCAAACAAGCTTAGAACAGATCAGCCAATGATTTATTTCTCTAAATCAAAAGTGCAAATATAACGTGATAATAGCCTTGGATAGTCTGCTGTGCCAGAAGTCTTGATATTTCAGAATTATATAATCCAGAATATCTTTGAATGAATTCACAATCATCCCAAAGTAGTGTTAAATTCCATAATGCCAACGTGCACATTGTAGTTCCAATAAATAATTTAAATACAAGATGCATCCCCATATTAACCATTTAAATTAAATACAGGAATTATGAATGTTGCTTTACTTCGGAATCTTATATACATCTCCACATGACCTTAATGTTTCAATAGCATTTTCCCAATGTAATCTAATGGTAAATTGCCCTTAGCTGTAAACAAATCCGTTTATAAAATTTTCGATGGTAGAAACCAAGGCTGTGTCTTTACATCCAGCCAAAAGAAACATATATTTATAACTTGCAACAAGAGAAAAACACAAGATCGGAGAGGTAGGCCTCGGTCTCAATGATGGACCAAGTTACGAATACAAAATAAATATACTTACAAATAAGTATAAGTTCCTCATGCGATTTAATTTCAACAGGCTTTTAATGTTACAAATACCTGATAATAAGCGTTTATACATATTAATTTGCACACAGGAATAGGCGAGTAATTAATGTTTGAATATTTGTATATCTTCTATTACATCTTGCATTAATCTATGTTCTCTTTAATGATACAAGTCAGTCAGATCAAGTTTGCAATATTATTGCCAAGGATTGTTTTTCAATGCTCTATGCGTCTAGTACTGACATAACATGATTTCTTCACTGTGATGTTTTCATTAAACAATAGTTAAAATTGATCCGCATATTAGTTATAGTTAATATGTATCAATATATGTAACATTTCACACGATAATGTACACAAACATGTCTCAGTGATATATGTTTCATGCTAATGAAATGCATCTATTTTTTTCTAGATAGTTCCTATCATGCGGCTTTTATCATCTACGGATTATACATCAGGCATTGTAACATTTGTATATTGAAGAATAATACACTGATAGTAAGATAAATGATGTAATGGCAGCTTTACATTGTTACATGAAATCTACAGAAAATTACATTGCTTTGCAATAAAGAATGATAATATATACAATGTTGCCTTTATAAAAGGTCTGATAATGACTATAACGATGGAGACAAAAAATTGGAAACTGGACGACATGCGAAACAAGTGATCTTGTGCAGCTACAGAGGAATACTGTATTTAAAGAGGTGGATTGAAAGGTAGTCAATAAGGGTAATATTAGAGAAATTATATTTATATATTTACATATTGTACATTTTTCCTTGATTTTGGTAGAAAAAATTCATAATTGAGCATCTCCCAAATATGAAAAATCTGAAATATCTGATGGGATATAAAGGATCCTAGTGTTAGAAGATCATACTCGCTGCTGTGTAGACCGTGATATTGTCCAGTGTGATAAAACTTTGAAACAACGGAATGAAGACATTCAGGGTATATAAATACGTATAAGCTATGAAATTAATATTACCCAGTTACAGAAAAAAAATACTTTAAAAGAAAAAAGAAAAATGTTGAATGTGGTCTTGCACAGTAACGTGATACCATTATTTGGATAGTTTAGTACTGGAAGCAAACACGTTGAAGTATAAGCAATATTGTCCCATTGTACCCAAAGACCTGCAAGAGATGACGCAGTTCACGTGAATTTTTAATTGTATTTTTAAAGAATAGTTAGCTTCATAAATCGTGCCGTTCTATATACATTTAATTTGCTTTCTTTAATTATATGTTTTGTAATAATATGCATCTTTGCACTAATATTTCTTCGAATTAATACCTCTTCGGATTCCACTTCTAGTTATTTTAGTATCAGGCGCTAACTTTCTGCTAATGGCAACAGACCATATGTAAGGCATTATTGATTCAACCCCACAAACAATATTTTTTGTACGAGACGTGAGATTTTCATTGTAAGATGATTTAGTGTAAATTGCTAAATAGCAGCTGATACAAATGGGTTTTCATAGCGAAGAGTAAAACAGCAATCGAGAGACAGACATACGGATAGACATAGAGGCCAACTACAAGAAAATATAAAAGTGAAGAACTACTAAGTACTGGAATTGGACGAATGCAATTACGTTGGGGATCATTACGCAATTTGACCCGACCTTTGACACGTTTTGTCGGTTAAGGCAATAAAACATCCCACAAAGCTGGACATAAAGATATTAGACCTTGTAATGACTTCAATAGCGGCTGTTCTCGAGTACACGTACACACTGCTTTCATTAAGATCTACTTCCTTTTATCATTTATCAATCAATACATTGTGTCCGTGTCTAAAATTAGTTACCTAATGGTGGGAATATTTTCAAATATAACAATCCTGATTATTTGTTGTTTTGAATTAGTGGGTATGAATAGGAATGTTGCCACACTGAGCGAAAACATAGAAAAAAATAGTAGTTAAAAGACCAATACAAACTTCTACAAGATACCTAATGGGTATATCAATTTGCGAAGCATATTGACAATATGGAGACCAAGGTAGGGCGAAAACAAAACTTTCTTATCTTTGAATCGGGAAGGCTTCTGATGAGTGTAGGGATATATATGATTCTTTAAAAATATATAAAATAAACTAGAAGCAGCAGAGGCCGAGCAAATGGACATTGAGCGAACATGCACGATGTAAGCTGTAACGAAGAAAAATAGATCGATAATATTCAAGTTTACAAAGTTTAAAGACATTACTTCACGTGTTTGTGTTGCCCGGAATAAAATTACTTCAGTTTCAGTTCCTAACTGATGCGATGAATATTAATAAGACAGTTAAGCTAAACTATGACAAATATATCATAAAACGGTATTGGATATGTATTTGATTCCCATTTGAATGGTTTAATGCGTGACTATAAAGAAATTGCCTTGTATACATTAGTAGTTGAATGAAGAAGCGAGGATCACATACCGATATCACATCGACAAATAGGTTTGTTGTTCATTAGCAAAAATTTAGTCGGAATAAACATTGGTTCTTGTTTGTCTTTAAATCAAGTTATCACAATTCTGGTTATAGTATGGCACAGACCCACATTTATTATTACAAAAACGTATATATTGTACAAATTTCAAAACAATTTCAAAATGCCATAGATATGAAGTACTTTTGAATGAATGTTGTAAGCGAATGCAGATTTAATTAAAATAAATTAATATATTAGTCCTCTTCCTGTGTCTGATTAAATGTATGCATGGGCCTTCTAATATTACTGTGTTACAGCTATTAGGATGCATTATAAAGGCGTCATTATATATAGTATCACGCAGCCTTTGTATGTGTATATACTTGCTCTATCTACATTATTGAGCTTATTTCACCACAATTGTATTTTTGTACGAAGAATGTCTTGATTACTTAAATAATTTTAGATGGTAATATAACTAGCAGAACTTGTATTACTCGTTTAAATGTCATTGTATCTCGCCAAGTACACTGTAAAACGTTATTCCAATCATCGTTATTTGTTATGTTTGCATGGATTAGAATACAATGCATTGTTACAGAGTTAGGTAAAGCTTTAGAGAATGATTACAACTCACCCCTACAGCAACACTATTTTCCAGACAAAATCGCCTGATACTCCACAACAAACTAAATATTTTTTCTAATGTAAGCAGATCCCATGAAAATTTTTGCTATGTCTACTTATGTAACATCATGGTGAATGTTCATCGTTAATGTAAACATGTACCCTAAACTGAAAGGAATAACACATACACCGTATTGTTGGACGGTTTGTAATACATAAGATTATCACGCTGCTTGTTGTGTTATCACTTAGGACAAATCATCAGTATACTCTTTATTGACACGCATTGTTCTTTGCACTCGCAACTACCAAGCAATTATTCTTACCAACGCTAAATTGATACCATTGCTAGTTACATTTTTGTTCAAATTGTCAAGGTCTTAGTTACGTTATTGTAGCTGTCCGTATGGAGAGATCTTACCCTCGTAATATACACATATCAACTAATTCCCCTTGTCCACCAATTTCTGTACAACTTTCTTTCCTTAAAGTACTTATCTAATTATGCAAAATGATCTCTTCCAAGAAGTTATTAAGTTACACTTTAGCAAAGATAAAGTTATATTTTGATTAACTTTTTTGACAGACAGCCAAGTATGTCAACTCATTCTTTTGACATGATACTATGTTACTGGTTTCGACTAGCGACAAGTCTATTGATATGTGTCATTGTTTATTATATCCACCAATCCAGTTTTTAAATATATGTACACATATCCGGGAGTTCATTTCAATCAAATATATGACCATTGTGCTTGTAAAGAATCCGAATGATGTGTCTCGCTGGTGGAAACACAGTTATTCGAATTAAAAAGCTATGATAATCAATGACAACGGAGAAGGTGGTTACCACAGTGATTATAAATTGTCAACATGCAAACACAGGATAAGCAGCGGCAAGAAATACCATATGCAACATCAACTCGGATGACAAAGACAGGGATTAGGCGTCATAAAAAATTAAGTTAACACAACTAACATACAATAAGTGCCTCGGAAAGGTAAACAATACCTATTAACGTCTAGTTCTTATTTCAAGGACACAAGTAGACAGTTGTTGGGAAGAAATGATAAAGTGTATCAGAAAAAACATTGGAATAAAAAAGGTATAGGTGAGAAACACAAACATATTAAAACATTTTATTGTAAGAGTTGTCTGATTTTGAAAAGGATTCAGAGAAAGGTTATATTGGACAAGAATTATATACGCAATATAGTAGAAGTATGAGAATTATATTGATAAGAATAATGTTCGATATTAGTGAATGTAGAGAAACGAGCATAATATACCATACATAGATACTGTTTCAGCAGTTAATAACCTTTCCCACACTTTTATGAAAATTGCCTCTTTACGTCGCCGAATTTTTGACCATACGTTTTGTTAAATGACTTGGAACATAAAGGAGTACTTTTAGATTCCTGTTATATTTTCTCTTTATTAGAAAGAGTAGATATTACAGTAACTCAATGAGTAGCTGATTATTCCCGATTATCTTAATAACCTAACAGTGAAATTTGAATAAGACTGAAGGGCACGTATTTCGGGGTATCTTATATAGAAAGTCCATCTGCATTACTCCTTAATCAATAACTGGTAACACTATAATGTTAGATGTAGGGGTAAAATGTAAAGATAAATATCAATATATGTATATGGAGCACTTTTGTCATCAACTCCTAATTATTTTACAATGTTGCTTGAAAACAATGTCAGAATCGGAGAAGAAAAGAATATTGGAAACGTTTTGCCATGGACGCATCAAAATTTCTGACAGACCATATATTATTACAAAAAGTAAGTTCAGTGATTATGTCCAATATCTCTATGAATATTTGAAGTTATGATGCAATAGTGCAGTTGGTCACGACATCTGTACAAAACACGACGAAGAATGAGAACCTAATCAAATAAGTAACCTGGAAGATAGCATGGACAGAACAGATGAGTATGTATCAGAAAGCAATAAGCACTCAACGTTTAACGCAACAACATAGGGGAGCAGGATCAAATATTGTGGGTAATAGAGTTATTGAAGATATTGTAAACATATAGTATATGACAATGCTTCAAATTTTATGCCGTTAAATTTACTGTATGCGTATGCTAAACCGTTTTCGGAACAATTAAACTTTCAAAACATATTCACGCGCAAATGCGGCAGAAACTTAAAGAATGGAACTAGTCTGATGGTCACAATACTGCAAATATATGTCATAAGTGAATGAAACAAGGGAAACTGTTTTGTTTGAACAGGTATGTTGGCACACAACTTATATTTGGAACGTTTCTTGATTATAATCAAAACTAACACTTTGTAGACTTGATTCAAAACTAAGTATTTCACGTATACCGTTGCATAATCACTATGACTATACCCTTCATTTAACTATCTCTCTCTCTCTCTTCCTTTTTTCTCCCTTAGAGCTACATTTGAAGCTTTATTGTTCAAGTGTGTGCAAGCTTTATTCATTATACCATGGCACATTCACTCTGATTACTTACGTCATGTAACTGTTTCTATATCTCGTCTTTTTCTCCTTTAATTTTCGAATATGTGCACGTTACTCACATTTTGTATACTGTATGCAATAACATTAAGTATAATTTAAAGTCCAACGAAGATTCTAAGAAAAATATTAAAATTGTGATCATTGTTCCCTTGCTTGGTTTATTTTTTTCTGTCCTGTTTAGATCTATCTCAGTGTGTGCATACTTTTAATAGTTGTATCGGTTAATGTATAAAATCTTCAGCAGTAGCATAACATAAATATATAGAGAAGTCTGATAGTGAAGCCACACGTTCTAAATATACCTTTATACATATTTGTTTTAAATTAAACATAGTTGCTGTTCAAAACTAATGTCATATCAAGTTTGTCTCTCCTTTTCTTATGAGATATATATTCTAACAGGACATATTTTGCATCCCAGTTGCCTTCATCACCTTGTTACCTTGGATAACATTTTTAATAGAAACAATTCATTTATAAAAATTAATGCATCGGGTTTTATATGTTGCGTAATAATGGTCCAGTCAGAATGTTTTCAATCGTGTTAACAATGTTAATTGGATATACAAAACAATCTCCTAGACGAGTTGTTAAAAATGGTGCAGCCCTGTTGACACTGAATTATGTATATTTCACATTGTATGATATGGACACGGTCATGTCATGTAATCCCTAAAGTATTTTGAGCAAAATGGCCAAAAGAGAGAAGCTTCGAAACGATAAATGTACACTGTTTACGTATTTAATAAAAATAGCTCGATTTGATGGGAAAAGCATATATATGTCATCATTGCTTGTTTTAGATAAATGCAGTGTTCAAGTGGATAGAACGTTGGTTGTTTGTTGATGATGGTGTTAAATGGTCAACACAATGGAAACTTGCATCAAATTGAGGTAGCTTTTCGAAAGAAAAAATCAACCAGATATGTGATATCCATTTTGAATGCTGATAAAACAGAAGTTGTAAATTCGGAAATTCAGTTCAGTTGGGCATCCATAGATTATAAAACGTATTTAATGTTCGCTTTGTATAGTTTAATATGGTCTGAAGGCATGATATAGACAAAGTCATGTAATCTCTAATGTTTATTGATCCAGAAAAAAAATCCATACTCAGAAGTTCACTCAAAGTCATTTTTAGTAGAATCAAACCATGAAATGAGGATCGTTGTCATAGGTAAATGGCTTGTATGACAATAAGTAATATGAATTTCTTTACTGTGTTGATGACGTCTATGGATGAGAGCTATGAAACAGACACCGCAAGTCTGCTTTCCACTTGGTTCGAATATTTGTCGATTGCTATGAGTGACGTATTTAAAGACACGAGGAATAGCAATTTGTATGATGGAATAAGAGTGTGCATTCGAAATGTAAGATATGGTATGTCATACATATGCATCAGTATTGATCCAGAAAAAAACAAATCCATACTCAAAAGTTCACTCAAAGTTAGTAGAATCAAACCATGAAATTGGGCTCAATCAGTAGTAATATGTATTTTCGGTGTTAATGACGTATATGCTATGAGCCACATATTTACAAACACGATGAATGTCGTGTATTATTATTGTAATATGCATTTCTTTACTGTGTTAATTACGTCTATGGATGAGAGCTATGAAATAGACATCGCAAGTCTGCTTTCCACTAGGTTCGAATATTTGTCGATTTCGTCTATGCTATGAGCTAATTATTTAAAGACACGAGGAATAGCAATTTGTATGATGTAATAAGAGTGTGCATTCGAAATGTAAGATAGGGTATGTCAATAAAATGTCATTGTTCCTAATACAGCACAAACTGAAACCCGTTATTACCTTGAATAGTTTGTTAATGTAAATGTCAAACAGTTTTCATATAATATCTGAATATAAAACCAAAGGGCTGTACTTGTATAGTTCAAAGGCACTGATCAATGGGTTTATCTTCGGATATGGTTTTGCCATAATGGTGTAAAACTAAACCTTCGAAAATGACTTTTGATTTTGGTATGAATCAATCTGTATACACATTTGTTAATAAACATATTATTCAGTTATATCCGCCAAATTGTCTTGCTTTCATCTGTATTGAAATGATTGTCATGGCGTTTACTTGTGGCATATACAATTTGTATATTCACAAATCTATGAGTATGGCGATAACAACGGAAACATCAGATTTCAGTCTAACTAGGGAGAAAAATGTCCCACTGACATTAAACTAAGCCAAAATTTATAATGAATTATTATACCTTAACAATAATTGTCTAACATATATGTTGAATGTGAATCAATATTCTTCTGGTCAAAATCATTTAATTGTACGTCAGGTTGGTAGCTGATGTCGACACTGATAATATTCTCCCACAACAAGGACAATAAAACGTAAAGTTAGTGACAAGGCTACATAAAAAGAAGGGAATCGGTTGTTTTCTTACATCCACTTTTTAATCCATATATGACTGATATATTGTTCAAAATGGTGATAATCATGATTTACACTGGAAACAATATGAACTCTAAGTATTCAGTGACATAATACTACCATTTAGATGAAGAAAAAATGACATCGTAAAGAAACGTCATATAGCACAAAAAATTGACAACATATAACTTAAGGATTTTTTCGTTTACCGTGTGTGCGACTTGCAGTAGAGAACAATCTGCGCGAGAGAAGAATACAGGTACGAGGTTCACTTTATAAAATATTGAACTTACAATAAAAAATGTTGAAAAGGCAAAGACAGACGAGTTTGAAAGAAAGCAATTTAAAATGTGTGCACTTTTATATCAATTAAGTATCACATAGATACGTATGTACGAGCTCTCTCTTTCTCTCTCTATCTCTCTGTAGATCTATCTATCTATCTATCTATCTATCTATCTATCTATCTATCTATCTATCTATCTATCTATCTATCTATCTCTCTCTTTCAACAAGATCAGTTTCAAAAAAGCAAGGGAATTTAAATAGCTATGAAGATTTGTTTACATGCATGATTTTTCAGAAATAGTTAGCAAAGATTGAAGTAACTTAAGTACATCAGTCAATGGAAATTACAGGATGTTGATTACCCTGTAATGAAATGTAGGCAATCAGCGATGACATAAGTATACTGCAGGACCTGGCGATACATGAAAAGTTAAACTGTCCGGATTCGTCCCCACCCCACACTTTGGTGTTGGTGAAATAGAAGGATGGAAGAAAATAGTTAAAGAACTGCTTTCTATAAGGCACCGATGACAAACATAGCAAATTTGTTTTGTTTTCACAATTAGCAATGCACCATTATTTAGAACTGGATCACACTAAGTATTTTTTGCAGGTGCCAATCGCAGATGACGCCGCACGTAAATGGCATCGGCAAACTATATTTTCTTTGACGATATGCTTGTGTAAAAGCATTTCTGGGAACAGCACTTTACAGATGTAATACCATTTTTTGACAATCTCTTAATGGCTAATATCACATGTAGTACCAATAAGTGTAATATAATATAGATGCATTTTGACCATTTATTAAGTCAGTCCGAGGAATTGAAACCCGGCCTTGAGAAAATTGAATGTGGCTTCACGCCATAATAGACAATAAAGAAAAGTTGATCCGTGTACCCACCCTACATTTGTCAGAGGTTAAGACACGAGAAGTCTTTGCTTTTGATCAAGAGAGATTAAAATTACACACACTAATTCACACACACACACACACACACACATATATATATATATATATATATATATATATATATATATATATATATATATATATATATATATATATATATATATGTGTGTGTGTGTGTGTGTGTGTGTGTGTGTCTGTGTCTGTATGTTTGTAATTGTTAATAACTCTAATAATTTCTTGCATTGTATAAACTAATATCGTAAGATTGACGTTGTGTATTTAAAGTGCATTCCAGTTTGCAATTACTCAAAGACAGATATCGGAATCCTTTATAATTCGTTTGCACCTATATATCAATGGTACTGACCTTCCTTACTTATGGCTACAATGAGTTTGCAATTAACGTTTACTATTTCGAGTAGTTCAGTTTCATTAAATCTTAAGCGAATCAAGCCATACATATCAAGAAATACTTTTTTTTCTAAAACGTTAGGGTCCATTTCCTCTGTGAGTTATATTATTCATGTGAGGATAATAATATATGGATTGATAGCGAGTTCCTTTGATATTTGTGTCATACACCGATAACATTATCTGAGGTATGGTTAAATTGGTTGAAGCCAGTAAAATCAGTAAAATCATGTTCAAGAATTTCTCCCTTTTCAGGTACAAGTAAAATATCATCCAAGAGTTTATTAAACTAGTCTTGCGTATATTATATACTAAGTTTTCCTTTATTAAATCAGACATACGCATCAGTCTATCCTAACTCAATTCGCTGATTGTATTACTTTTGCTGTAATACCACTGTGATTTCGTTATAATGCTCAGTTTTTGTATCGTATTCATCTTGTATTTCCTTCCTCCCAATATTTATTTTAATGACAAACAAACGAGGAATAACTATTGAATATCTATAGTAGAAAAGTGTTATAGTATGTCCTTAACACAGATGTTTCTATTGACATATATTATGACTATTACTCGGTACTTAATATAGATAAATAACATTTTCTTCGGGCTCGCAACTCTCAAATGACCTATGTAATTCTGTCCGTTTTACCAACGCAACATTGCTACCAGTATTATTCTTAAGTTTCTAAATTGTCTGTCTTAATGAAGTCATGTTGCTTGTCTTATGGAGATAATTCTTCCTAATCAAATGTATATTCACCATTCTTTTCCTTTATGTCTTCCAAGCCGTACACCACATGGTCTCCTAAAAGTGTGTGTTTGACTATAAACAAAGTATCTTCGATGACAACGTTTCGAAACAATAGTCTTATATATTCACATTCTAACATTTTAACTGCTGTTTTATTTAGATGTTTAATGCATAATTATTGGCCCAATGATGGCTATGACATGTTGCTTGGTTGTTGGATCCAACTAGCGATATGTCTATTGAAAACTTATAAGACCGATAAATCCTGACACAAAGTTTTATTCTAGTTACATAAATGAATGAATAGATAAATGAATGAAATTACAACTACTGCTAGTACTGCAGTTTCTTCTACTATGATTACTACTACTGCCAATACTACTACGACTACGACTACAGCCACTACTACTACCAAAGTAATTGTTATTTTCATTATTATTAGTAGTAGTAGTAGTAATAGTAGTAGTAGTAATACTGTTATTATTATTATTATTATTGGCAGTAGTGTTATTAGCAGTAGTAGTAGCAGTAGTATTAGTAGTACTGGCATTAGTATTATTAATATCGAAGGCACCATCCTTTCCAAATATGTCAAAACTAATCTGTAATATGTTTTATCTACTGGTACCTTTTTACTTTATTTAAAAGTTTACACCTGGCAGCAGAGGTATTATACTGAACAATAATATACTGCACACTTTTGAAACTGCTTTCAGGAAACAAATTAAAAACATTTCAGTTTGGGTATTGATTACGTTTCTTGCATAAAATATGTTAGCATGAAACAGAAATTGCATTTACTTGTCTTCTTCAAATTACACATTGCAGTTCATACTGTTTACGACATGCTTATTACCGATACGATCTGGAGTGATTAATTATAAAATGCGGCTTGCGATATGGTATGGCTTACATAGATCGAATGCAAGCTTGTCATGCCAGGAAAGTATAGTGATTTTTCCAAACAGCATCAGTACGAGTTACTATAGCTGAGTTAATTGACTCTATCATATATAGGTATTTCTTGTATTAGTAGTGTTCTGGCAATAAATTTCTTAGAAGAGTTGTATATTATTCATTATAATATGGTGCACTTGAAAGAGTTAATAACATACGTTTTAACTTCAATTACATCCAATAAGGCACTACATTTTTAACAAGCCAAAACCATTGGCTCTGTATCTGCAAAAAAAAGTTTTCACCTAATATTGAATATGCCTGATTTTACTGATATGTTTAAACTTCAAAACTACAGTGAAAACGTTGCACCGGATCGAAACAAAACTTGAAAATATATCGAATTAAAAATATTATATAGTCTACATTCCCATGAAAGTCTAATGAAATTTTGTAGTTTCTGTTAAAGCTGTGTACACGTTAAGGCACAACAATTATTTTGTTTTCTGTAATAAAATACTCCATGCAACATTATGACTATAGATGGGGTAAAGCGGATAAAGCTGTACAAGAGTAATTTGAATGCCATCGATTAGTTTCAAAGAGTTTAAATTGATATGACTTTGACCATACTGTAGTGCAAAATGTTGAAATTCCTTATGATGATGACATTTTATGACCATGCAGACTATATTGCTTAAAATGGATCTTTTATTTCGACAAACTATTAGTAAATAAATATTTATGATGGACCATCAAAATGGATTGTTCATGTTCGGATCCATTGACATGTATGCATATTAATTTCGATTATTTTTTCCTGGTTTACCATCCTTAGGTTTGTTATAATACACATTGTTTGCTTTAGCGTCGATACTGAGTCAATGAATCATACAATAGTCTCTAATACTAAAATAATGCATTGAGTGTACTTTATAATTATCTAAAGAAACCAATATGAGTTATGTTTGATGGTTTGTACCTATTATAAGGTAGAAATATGCATCCTTATTTCCTTTTATGCTGAGTTTTCTATAAACTTGTTTGAGTTATTGTACTTCAGTTTAATTAAATCTTTGAATTGAATCAATGCATGCTGATTGCTGAGATTCAGCTTGGTTTTCTCTGGAGGTAAGAGTTTAATCCACATCCTTGTTGTCTTATTGTATCCTGGTTGTATTCATTTTTATATTGGGTTCAGTTGTGTTCCGATGCAGTTTAGGAGGAGTTGTTTATTTAAAATGTGCTCATATGTGAGTAGCAGGGTGATCATTGACACTTTAGACTATATCATTTATTTCGAATCATTGCGAATTTATTCAAGGGCACTCTGGATTATACAATTATGATACATCAATACTTTGGCACATCAGCTCTTCCAAGACTATTAGCACAACAGCACATTATATGCTGGATTTCCTGGAATTGGGATAGCATCTTAATGATTATTTGGGATTTAATTCACAATATTGTAATGTCATTTCAAATGTTCGTTTACTTTGTGTTTTACATTGTATCCTAGGAAAATAAATTATTTCTTGAATTCCATTAAACTTGTTAATGTTTTTATTATTTTTCTGATACATAGTGTAAAACCATGTTGTAGTCCGAATTAAATAGATTAATCAAGGTATACTATGAATTGCCCTAATTCCCTATGTTTTCTATCTAATTGTAAAGTGTTGTTTTTGTCTTTCTACACTTTCAGGTAAAAATCAAAATTCATGTCATAATGTATTAAACGCGTATTGTTGATAGTTTGTAATAAGTATTTTCTTAGATTCTGTGGACATGCGTATAATATAAGCTTTTAGTTAACAAACTGCTAATGATATCAGGCATTACAATTTCCTCTTTTTTCTGATGATTTATATTCACACATCAAATTTAAACCAATGCGAACCTCAAACTTAAAGTCATATTTCAACTATAGAAAAACGTGTGTATAGTGTTACTGCTGTAGGTTATGTTTAGCGACCTACTGCCTAGGACCCTTAAAAGGCACTAAATTCCAAAGAAGCTGTTGGTACCAAACACAATATAATCTTTGACCTCTAAATAACTGCATGTAGATAATGTAATCGCTTGCAATATCCTGATAAGAATCACGCAAACAACCAACGATTGAGGTTTGTATTTGTTGCATGGAGATTTACAATATTCTAAAATAATGACATTCCAGAAGTAAAACCTCTCTGTCTGTAACTTTCGAGAACAGGGTGACTGAGTGGTTGAATGCGGTCGCCTTACCGATCACTGACATCTCACTTCCGCCAGTGTGGGTTCTTGGGCTAGGCCAATGTAGATAAGTGAGAAAGCTGCCAGTAGCTTCCAGTGGGTAGAAGGTTCTTACTGTGGTTTGTTATACGTTACTAATATAAATTATGTGTTATGTTAATAGTTAGAAAGAATGAGCACACCAATCGCTTCCTCATCAACTGGACGCAATGAATTTGGAAGCTTTCTTTGTGCAATGCGATGTTAGTAATGTTTTAATACATGTGGTGTATGTCCTAAGACCGGTCGTCATATCTTATGGATTTTACCGTTAATGCAGTAATGCCTCTGGAACTGCTTACGACACAATTATGCCAAAAGCTATCTTTGATATATGATGTAAATGTTTCTCCTGCTTATATTAAAGTTACTATTAGAACAAGTGATTACTCAAGACTGCAAGGTAGAATGGACCTCAATGCAAAGGTTTTCCTAATTCGGACGTGTTTGTTAGTAGATTTTGTATTCTGCAAGCATCGAACAAATATGCGACGTGGGAGAAACTTCCTCGGAACTTTGAATGTTCACAAACTGTTCATACGATTTGCAGATCATCATAATTGTACGTTTACAGAAATATGACCCTGTCGTCATAAACTAAGTAACAGAAAGGAGCGAAAACCAACATTTTGCTTGTAAAATACTAGACAGAATATATTTCCCTTACCTACAATGCGAATACTTTAAAAGAACATTATTGTGTATTAACACACAACAAGTCCGAACAGCTTATGACAAATCCTGAGGTATAGAGTATATCAAATTATTACCAGTGGTGTTCCGAACGAAGTCAACTTTTGCATGTAATGATGTACCAGAAGCCTCAAATGTGATAATGTGTTAATAGTTTTGATGTTTCACAATGATATAATCCAGAATGTCTTTACTGAACTCAAACTAATTTCAAAATATTTAGCCTTAAAGTGTATGGGTACTTCGTAATTCAAATTAATAACTTAAATAAATAAATCTTCACAAATAATAATTCAACACAGCTAAATGTATGACTCAAGTTTGGATGTGTAAGATATAAATAATTATGTTACCTCATTATATAAGAAAACAAGATACAAGTTCAGAAACATTAAGACGCATTTTCAGATCCATCATGATCGTCATACGTTTATTTACATCATTACATAATAAACATTTTCATACAAAACAGTTTTAGGCATTTACCCTTGATATTTTTCCCTCACCTTAATGACACGTTGTTTTCAGATGTGAATGTCCTTTATTGGTGACGACAATTTAGTTCATTTTGAGTAACTCAATATTATTTTTAATGTTCTAACATAATTATACCTGGATAGATTGGAATATAGTGGCTTAAGATTTCACAGTACTATTCATATGGGAAAATGAAAAGCAGTCCAAACAGAGCATAACATGGAACACAATTGAGTTTCACTGGCCAAGATTGGTTCGTAACGAGTGTCAACGTTAGCGAAAATAATATTTTGGAGATTTATTCGAGTTCTTACTGATAACAATAGAGACACTATTTTAGTAGTGGATTTCTATCTCGTTAATCTCTTTATGTATTTGAATTTAAAAAATACATTACTGAAATTAGCACCTGACAAATGAATGCCGAATTGATAACACACGATTCAACTAACTTTCAATCCAGAAAATATTGCGGTTGCTATGGCTTTCTCTAAAGAGAAATTTGCATTAAAGATATGTCTGCATTAATAAATAAAGGTTGTATCATAAGCATTCAGAAGTTCTTCAATTGTTTATATTATGATGTTTTCATGGTTTTACTTCAGAACCTGAATCGAAACGTGTGCACCTAAACTAACTAGGTTTGTCAGCGTTTGTAGCTCTAGAAAATGGATCTACAGTGGGTTCACTGCCGCTTTCGAAACCTTTAATATATATAATCGAAATAAAAAGTCAGGAGATAGATGGTAATGAGTTTAACTACAAGCTAATAATGCAATGAAGAACCAGAATCGTGAAATAATGTAATAACACTCGGCAAATGACACTTTAAACCACAGCTATAAACGATAACAGGAGCACATGTAACGGATGCCTTCTTTCACTGATATTATCAAGTGAACGAAACTGTTTAAATTTGTAAATTTTGCGATATCTAATAGATTATGCCCGCTGGTAGAATTATCTTCTCATACAATGCCAGTGGTATCTATATTAATTGATTTAAATTTAATTTAATCTCGCCAAATACAACTTACATCTTTATTCCAATCATCTTGATGTTTTTGTATGTTTGCGTGAATTAGCATACATGCATTTTTTTCTACCTGTTATAAACAATGATAATTAACTTAGAATGGTTCTTGTTATAACGCAAAGTTTAGTTTCAGACATTGATTATTATGTGTGTAGTCAACGTTAAAGTTTCAAACAAGCATTGCCTTTTTTCATAATCAGTACTGTCATGTAGACTACAGTTAATGAAATTGACAGCATACTTATGCATTTCAAAATAGTGTTGCATACCACATATTGCCATCTAGTGATGTTCTACTCATTTGAAAAAATATGTTGGAACGAGTGTGATAATAATGCTGTCAGTCATTTTCCCACTGCCATTAACATGTTTCGTACTTCAATTTGAACTTGTAATGCTATTCATCCCTACTGCAATAATACTTTCCAGACAAAAGGTGCTTGATATCCACACAAAACATCGTCTTATTGTTTTAATGTAAGTAGACCCCATGATATGATCAACAATGTCTACTTATGTAGCATCATGTGAAGTCCATCGTTAATGTAAAAACTTAACGTAAACTGAAATGAATAATAGATTCACCGTATCATTGGACGGTTTGTATAATACACAGTAGTACGTATGACTACTAAAACGTTTCTTGTGTTATATGCTCGCTTAATCTACATTTTTGAGCTTATTTCACCACAATTTTATTTTTTTGTTCGCATTGTGCTTGTATTACTTAAAATAGTTTAGATGCTAATATAGCTATATAACTTATTACTGGTTTAAATTTCATTTTATCTCGCCAAATACACTGTAAAACGTTGTTCCAATCATCAGTATAAAAAAATCTTGTTGGATTCACATATATAAAAAATAATTGCTTTAGAATGATTCTTGTTCCAACAAAATCATTTTGTTTCGGGCATTCATTATTATTTATGTAATAAAATTCAAAGCTTCAAACAATCAATGCCTTTTTATTAATCAGCATACAAATACATGTTATAATTTATTACATCTATGACATTCTTATGATTATTTAAATACAGTGTTGAAAACCATGGATTCCCATCTATTTTCTACCCAAGCGAAATAATAGGATGGAACGAGCGTGATATTGATGTTGTCCGGCATGTTCTCACTACCCGATTAACAAATTTTGAACGTCTTGTCGAATCCGCGGTGCTAAAGAATAGGTAAAATCATATAGATAGCTTATAATTCACCCGTACAGTAATAATATTTTCCAGATAAAATCTCCTGATCCTCCACAGCACACTTCATATTTTCTCTAATGTAAGTAGACCCCGTGAAATGTTTCAGCTATGTCTACTTATGAACCATCATGGATCACGTTCATCGTTAATGTAAAATCATATCCTAAACTGAAAGAAATAACACATACCGTTTTGTTGAATGATTTGTACAATATATTACGCTGCTCTTTGTATTATCGCTTAGGACAATTAATCAATACACTCTTTACTGGCCTGTAATATTCTTCGCACTCGCAACTACCAAGCAATTCTTCTTACCAACGCTAAATTGTTACCATTGATATTTACATTTTTTCAAATTGTCACAGTCTTAGCTACATTCCATAGTTTTTCGTATGAAGATAGCTCATGCTCTTGATATATGCTTAACAGTTAAATCCCTTTATGTCTACAAATGTATACATCACTTTCTTTCTTAAAGTACATATCAGATTATGCAAAGGATCTCCTCCAAGAAATTAGAAAAATACTTTTTATTAAAGATAAACTTGTATTTTGAGTAACTGTCACAGCAATTAGCTTTTGGTCGTTTCCTATGTATCTCTTTGCAGACAGCCAAGAATGTCAACTCATAATTTTGACATGTTAATGTGTTACTGGTTTAAACTAACGACACATCTATTGATCTGTGCTGTTACTTATGATATCCACCAGTCCAGTTTTTAAATATATCTACCCATATGCTTCAGTTAATTGCAGCTAAGCATAAGAACATTGTACTTGAAAAGAGCCCAACTGAGTTGTTTTGCTAGTGTAAACACAGTTTATCGAACGAAACAGTTTTGATAATCAATGATAACGGAAAAAGTGGTTACCACAGTGATCATCAATTATCAACATGCAAACATATGATAAGCAACGGCAAAAAGAAAATATCACATGCAATAACATCAGTTCGCACAAGGAAAACAGAGATTAAGCGTACTATAAAATGAAGTTAACACAACAAACATACAAAAAAGAGCCATGGAAAGGTTAACAATTCCAATTAATGTATAATTTGTATGTCGAGGGTACATTTAGACAGATGTTGAGAACAGAACATAAAGTGTATCAGAAAACGTATTGGAGTAAAGTAGGTGGCGGTAAGAAGGTAATGAAAAAACAACCAATAATGTTAGTCAGAGGTGCTGCAGGAACGTTTTGGATTTTCACCTTTATATTTGCAAAACGGTAGTTCATTTTTTGTTCTAGGATAATTCTGCACAAGGCAATGACGCTGATCAGAAAGTAGAAACGTCCTGCCAAAACGTTGTCAGCTTGTGCAAAGTGTAAATTGTATGCATCAGATGGCACATGAAGAACTCGCGAAGTCAGGTGGCAAATGCGCGAAACATTACAACCGTGAAACTCGAAGTGGGTGATCAAGTGTTTATACTCCTTCCTTCTAGTAGTGGCACATTGTTGGTCATTACTGAAGGTTCGCTTTGTGTCAAGGAGGTGAAAGGCTAAATGTACAACATGTAAATACGATAAAGCGAGAAGTAGTAATGCCAGAGCAAATGATAGGATAAGAGATATTGAATATGGTATTACTACGGTCATCGAAGACGAGTCGGGTGGCGAAACAAAAGTAGACCCCAGTAACAAAATTTGTCTTGACTTCCCTATGTGGGGAATACCTAGGTCAACATCATGTTGCTCAAGTATATATATATATATATATATATATATATATATATATATATATATATATATATATATATATATATATATGTGTGTGTGTGTGTGTGTATCCATATATATATAGATACACACACACACACACACACACACACACATATATATATATATATATATATATATATATATATATATATATATATATATATATATATATATAGCAGTTAATGCCAGCATCTTATTCTGTAGATCATCGTTCAAAAGTAAGGAAGATTTCAAATAGATTTGCTAATGTGTATGCGGAAAGGATAACAAGCATGAAATAGACTTAAGTATCTCAGAATCAGTCAAAATTAAAGGACATACAATACCCTATAATGGTCTTGATCAGAAACAAAGATGGCAAAAATTGTTTTTGTACTGACTTTCGCAAAAGTTATAGTGTTTGACGCGGAGCCGGTGCCAAATATCGAGGTCTCATGACCATAGTATATTGCAAATGTTTAAAGCGGATTATACCACACGTTAACGGCATACGCAACCCCTAAATATTTATATAAGTTGGAAGTTCGTGTCCTTTGGACTGATCACCTCAGTTGCGTCATCATTCGTCTTATGCGCAAATTGATGAAAGGAATGATAAATGTAATTATAATGAAGATATTCTTCTGCAGACTAATTCATGCAAGAAGCAAGGAACGGCTTGAACCAGCTTGTTCGACAAACCCTATAATGCCAATCTCACAGAGAAGACCACCATGTGTAATACGGTATTGAATGATTTGACCATCTAATAAGTGGACCTCGGTAGATGACACAGAAATCTGACAACATTGAAATAATGAGATTTGCTTCTGGACCAGATACCAAGAAAGAAGTTCTATTGATCATTTCGTTAATAACATTTTATAGGAAATGTGTATTAAAATATTCATTTAAAGCTAACCCGCTGGCAGACTTGACTAGTAAAGGACAAGCCAATAACGCGTCTTGGGCTTTGTGCCCGAACTAAGATTTAACAAATCTTGTGTTAAAGTTGATACGTCCAATAACCCTAATTTGTCAGAGCTAAATAAAACATTATGTTTAAATACGGACGCTGCATGAGGGGCGGTTTTGCTATTGGACGAAAAAGGGAAGATTATCCGTTACTGATGTATATATTAAACAGCTCTCTCTGGAGCAAAACTAATTCCTGATTGAAAATAATCAGCAGTCTGGAAAGAAGGAAAATATCGCGCATGCCTTTCCGGAAAGGAATTCGTTTATGAAATGTGACATAAGCCTCTCTTGTTTTTAATAAATTGACATTTGCCTACGCAAGATTAACAGATTGGGCGCTGACGTTATATATGCATCGCTTACAGATCGAGGAAACTAATATTGTGTGTAGTAGCGATAGTAGCGATAAATCATCCGCTTTAGGATCCAGGTGAAAAAGGATAATAAATACAATTTACAGTACCTTACCATTTCTTATGCTTCCTCGATTATTCTTTTGAATTTGACAACCATCACTTGTCGACATTATAGAGCATTTATTTCGTTTAAGTATTTTTCTGTCCGTTTAGTGGAAATGAAAGGCATATGGGCCATCAACATAGATTGTCGATATTTTGGATAAATTTACATGGATGAATATTTTTCGAGATTATTTTCAGGTTCGTCATCATTAGGTTTGTTATAATACACATTTGATGCTTTAGAGTTAATAATGATCTTGGATCTCACTTTCGGCGAGTTGATTTATCGTTATAATTTGTCTGACAGAAGTATCACCTATTTGCAACACAATACATGCTATATCATTTATATGTCTTAACTGATAAAAAACAGACCATAAAGACACATTTAAACTAGAAAATATGTTCATATTCCATTTCTAAATTGATCAATTTTTCGTTATATTCTATAATTTATATTATTGCTATCTCTTCTTCGAATTCAAACCTAAAAATAAGAACGAGTCCTTCACAATATGGTCAAAGTAAATTACAGTATATAGTCATTATATGGTTCTAAACAAGCCCTGTATATTTTCTCTGTCTCTTGACCTTTATTGTTCTCACTTATTTACTTTTTAATTTTCTTAATAAACCTGACATAAGCCACTTCTAATTTTATATTATATATATTGTATTAAATATTTATTATATTTGCATAACAACAATTTTAGGTTTTGCTTTTGTAAAGAGGTATTTTGGCTCATTAATTATCTTTGGAATGTTTCATGATTATAAAAATAACAAGCATTCTGTAGATTTGGTTCAACGATATACATCTCCCGTATACTGTGTCATAATCACTATGACTACACATATTATTAAATTCTCCCTGTCTGTCTTTCTCTCTCATTATCTATTTCATTTATATTTAAAGCTTTATTGTTTTAATCCGCGCAAGGTTTATCTCTTATACAATAGCATAATCGCTACGACTACATGCTTCATTTATCTGTCTCTCTATATCTCATAGTTAAATGTGACCTTTTTATTGTTTAAAAATGTGAAAGCCGAGTTCGTGTATTGTATGCAATATCATCAGTGAGGTTTCCGAGAGAAATAAAATCCAATATATGATCAAGGTTTTATTTTATATTTGTCTGTTTCTTACTGTCCTGTTTATATTTCTCTCAGCGGCTGTATAATGTTGATAGTTAGAACGCCTGCTATATGAAATTTTCATCAATGCGTTATATATACGTGTACAGAAATCTTCCACATGAAATCAGACTTTGTAAATAGTCCTTTCTATAAATCTGTTTAACTTAAACCTATTTACGGATTCAGTATTAATGACATCTACAGTTTTTCTTTTCTTTTCTTATCCGATATATATTCTGCATGGACAAAGTTTGTATCCCAGTTACCTTAATCACCTAGTTTCCTTGAGTAAGATACACATATTTTATTGACAACACTTAATTTAATCAGTTTGTATATATTACATAATAATGGTCTAGTCTGAAAGTTTCCATTCATTTTCACGACGTCCATTGGAAATACTGACCATTTCCAAGACGAGTGGCTTGAAACGAAGACTCACGGTTGGAGTTGAATAATTTTCATTTATATATACCATTGCACGAAAAGTAACTGGAATTACTTAATATTTAAAACGTAAATTCTTTAATCTGATATTTTTTATAAGAATGTGATTGACGCTACGTAAACATATTATTGGGGCACCTAGCGTCCGAGTGTTCTAAGGGACTCGCCTTTACCGATCACTAACATCTTATTTCTCTCGGCGTGGATTTGGGTCTCGCGTTCTGTAATGTGTTTATATGTCAGAAAGTCTGAAGGTATCTTCCGGTGGGTCGGTGGTTCTTCACGGAATTTTACCTGGTTCTTCCACCACCATATATACTGGCCGCCATGTATGGCTAAAACGTGCTGAAAACTGGTTACACCCACAACAAAATACTACTGCTATTGTAATATACCATAATAGGGTATATCTACATAAGCTTAACAATAGCCTGAAGTTTTACGCCAGCACCTCATTATGTATATTTTTGGATGTTGAATAACACTGGTCCATACTGTATAGCGCCAAATAAGATGTAACGTGTTTAAATTATATATATATATATATATATATATATATATATATATATATATATATATATATATATATATATATATATATATATATATATATATATATATATATATGCTAATAATTTCCTATGCTTTTAGTGAGTATTGCTTTGTGTCGATATTTACAATTATTATAATAACAATGGATCTCAAGTAAAAGTGGCTCGTGTAACGCTTCTCAACGAATGTATCTTACGCATCGCGTTGGACCTTCTGTAACTGATGGTTGCACGCAAATGTGTGTGCGTATGTGTGTGTGTGTGATTTTGGAGTTTAAAGGTAGCTTTAACAATTTTTCAGTCATATCTCTACGATGTCTGCAGTGTGACAGTTTGTAGTGATGTCTAGCACTGGGGTATCATGCCGCAGACATGTAGCATGATGTCCCACCCAGTCACATTATCCTGACACCAGGCCGACCAGTCTTAACACTAACCTCCTAATGCTGAACGCCAAGAGAGGCAACTGTTAGTACCATTTTTAGGCAAGTGCTTGGTATAACTCGGGCGGGGATTGAACCATGACCTTCCGCTTCCGAGTCGTGTGCTCTAACCACTAGGCCACCGGACCGGTTTTGCACGGAAGAACGTGCCTTCCTAAAAAGCGTTGTGTTTAAAGAAACCCAGACCGATGTAAGTTAGCGTCCATACACTGAGTATACGAGACACATGCCAGCATATTTTAAGGGTTATTGTATCATGAATAATAATATGTTTAGTAGTTTGATGATGGTGATAACTGGTCTACGGAATGCCGACTTTCATCAAGACTGTACTATCTGAAGAAATATGGGATACATATATATATACGGTTTATTACTCTGAAATGTGCCAGGGAGATGCGTGCTTGGGCTTGAAAATCTGTATATTGTAGTCAAAAATGTATGATAATTTAGGGGAGAAAAACATGTACATCCTCTTTGATGGAGTTTGTGTGTGACCGAGACAAACCGTCTATTAAACGTGCGGACATGGATGTAAATATTCCGCCAAAGTGAACATAATTAATGT